>JAQAHW010000023.1:9137500-9711473 GCA_027580185.1 Tuta absoluta | reverse complement strand
TAAAATATCATATATATTATAAGGTTATAATAATTTTTATATTCAGGGTGGCCCGACTGAGGAGTATCCGAATCACCCGCGATTTTCGTAGTTTCTGAGTTATTAAACTTATAAAGTTGTATGGGAAAAAATGTACTAGCAGGCTATTTTCCTCTTTTTTACTTCCGTAAAATGGCTTTTTGAGCAGTTGTTTTCAGCATTATCTTCAGATACAGATATTTTATTTCTCCCCCGTAAGCATGGAATGGCGCCACCGTAGCAACTGCAGTTTCCTTTTTACTTCTGTTTTTGTTGATTTTTACTATTTTTGTGTATATATTTCTTATTTACATGTACCTAAAATAATGGGCCAGCAGAAGCGGCCCACCATGTTGTACAGTTTTTTCTGTGTAGCTATTTGGGTATTTCGTATATTTTAGCCGGGCTCTTGGTGTTCCACATAAGGTACTCCATACTCTCGATTTCAGTTTGATAGCTGAAGCCGCCCACTTTGAACAACTTTCAACACGTAACTCTTATAGTTATGCTGGGCTCTTGGTGGTCTAAGTATTCTTTTAATTGTATTTCCTGCGGGAATGAGCGATTTTCCCGCGGTAAAAAGTAGCAGTAGCTATAATTTCACCCTATATTTAGAGTTATATGGTCAGTAGGTATTTGACTGCTGTTGCTAGCTTGTTGATCATGGGTCAATATTTTCTGCTTCTGGCCATATCTCCAAAACTATCATTTCTTTTACGACACACCTATCATGGAAAGTAGTCGAGACATCGTATATCTTTAACGACCTCGTAGTCTAGATCTTAGTTTTAGTATGCGGTGTTTGGTAACGTGACCTATCAAACTGTATGTTGTTTTTGTCTATATTATAAAGAAACTATCGGCCCGCCCAGCAGTTTCACCCGCTGCTAACCGTTTTCCCGCGGGAAAGAGCCCTTTTCCGGGCATGAATTATACATAAAACCTTAGGCATGAATCACTTTATCTATTGAAGAAAATCTAAGCATACATAGGGACATCTATAGGAACACGGGCAGCGACTTCATATTTATACTATTTAGGGATGATTGAAGCGCAAATCCTCTCGTTATTTTACTCAGCCTCAGCCTAATAATCATTGTGTATTTTAGAAAATCACTTAATATTTATTTTTCTTGTCATGTGATAGAAAAAAACAAAGAAAAACAAATGCTTTTTGTGATTTCCCGGAGTGGTAGGACAAAAAAAATGTATGAATAAAGTAAATCCACAAGAGGTTTAGCGATATTTTCTTAACACTCGGTATGCGCATGCAACGGATTACGTTGATCATCACGTCCTCGTCCATGTAGGTTGCTTAAAGTACTGTTTCAGACTTTTAAAAAGTAGTTTGATTTCAAACGTTTGTCGGACGTGGCGTAAATGTCCTCTATCCCGCAATATATGTATGTTGATTTCCCAACTAGTTCAAATTTTAATGGCTACCTAAAAGACTTATAAATTCGGTCCACACTGCCTATATGTTAGAAAAAAGTAATATTATTTACTAAGAAGCGACTAAGGGATTCGAGGGTGTGTATTGCAATTTTAGGCGATGGGCTGACAACCTGTCACTATAGCGATACACATTTTTCCAAATGACCCTCAAATATTTGTCATACGTGGCGTAAATATCCGTTTTTTGCGGCCGTTTACACTCTGCCTACCCCGCAAGGGATTATAGGCGTGATATGTGTATGTATGTATGTATGTTTACACTCTGTCTACCCCGCAGGGCGTTATAGGCGTGATATGTGTATGTATGGATGTAATATTATTTACTCCTCGCAAAATTATCAAAGCGGAAAGAATTATGCAAATTATCTCATCCAGGTTCGAGTTATTTATTATAGGTATAATGAAAATTAAACGAAGCTCGCAGTTTCTGTGGCACGCGACTTTTATTTTCATGAATCACATTTCCAAAAATACCGACCGCACTTCGTAACCAAGATATGACACAATTAACAAAGGATCGACGTCCCAGTACCAAACAGTGTTCTGTAAACCAAAATTCGATTGTGCTCAATATTTGTTAATCTTTTTAATGCAAAAATTGTATCAACTTATTTACAAAAGCCTGTAAATAGCACCCCAAACAATGAATTTATAAATATCTCTAAATACACACATCACGCTATATCCAAGGCATTGCGTAAGTCTATATCCGCAAAAAGAGTCGTTATAACTACCGTTTGACTAAAATTTAAGGGTAACTTCACAAAATAAATAAATAACTTCTTAGTCTATCTCTGAAAGTTGTACACACTTCATTTTCAAGAAAATTGAGAAATATTAGCGCCAATCATATTCAAAGATTTGAAACTGATCAATGACTACCTGGTTTGCGATTAGTACGTCGACCCTACTTCCCAAACAGCGTGGCAGTCTATCGAAACTTCAAACAAAAAAATTAATGTATGAAACGCAATAGCATTTTCATGGCGGCTATATCTATTTCACTCATTTCCGTTTTCTTTCTCTTTTGTTTGTCAATAATGTCAACATCATTTGATCTGTTGATCTGTGGACATAATTTGGCAGTTCAAGTTTGTTAAAACTGTGTTTGTTTTGTGTTGTTCATGTGATGTCTGTATTTGTTTCAGGACCTACGTATGTTTTTTCCCCTTTGGCTTTAAAATTTTCTCTATGACGTGATTAGCTCATTCCACGTGACACTGGCTGAATTGCTTGTCTGCAAAAGCCATAAATTAAAAGAAGAAGAAGAAGAAGAAGTAATTGTTGTTTGTGAAATTATTTTCAAGTTCCTAGTTTATTTTGCTTTGTTTCATTTTCAAAAGTGACAAAACTTTAGTATTTGGTTAAACCAAGGAATAATGAAGAGTAGGAAATGTGAAATTTGTGGATTAAAAGCCGCAAGAAAGAATGGACAGAAACAGCATTTCATGGCTCAGTTTCCTCTGGATGAAGAAAGGTTAGTATAGATAATCATTATAATGCTTGGAATATGACTCATAAACATCGTAATTATAGCAATAAACATTGATTTGAGTTGATATTATTATTTAGTTGAAGAAGTTGCTGTTATATAGTGCGACCAAAAATAATGTATAATCGATATCGATATCGTTGTCACTTGTCACAAATTTATTTTTAATGGAGAATGTTTCTAACATTTCCTTACAACCGAGTTCTGGGTTAGAGTACCTATGTTTTTCGGGGCGGGGGGATATTGGAGTAAACGCTTCTGGGCCCTATGAAACGTCGAGATTTACCATTTGCAAAGCCTTTTCCATCTGCGCTACCGCGGCTCGTACCCTGCCCGCGTAAGATAAGATACACTTGCAAAGTTCACGGGCAGGGGACGATCCGCGGTAGCCCACATAGATGAGGCGTCGCCACTAGTAAAGGAAAAAGTCGCAGGTTCAAATCATGGCCACGGTTGAAAAAAAAGCGGGCTTTCCAAAATTGTATACATAATACGGGAAGTGTTTTTTACAATTTGGTATTAAATTAAATGTATTTATTATTTGATAAGATATTATTATATGTTTCAGGTGAAGAATAAATGTACCGATATATAGTCCTAAACGAATGGTACAAGAAAAAATCTTCGATCTACCCTACAATCAAATTATGTGCAATGATTGAAAATATGGTCAAAGTTTTTGATGAATAAAAAGGACCTCACTAATAATAGTAGACGATTAAATGCATGGACATGCTTGTATGAACTCCGCCAAACCAGTTGCTCTGTTTTCCTGTGGGAATGGGGTGTGTGGGACTTTTTTGAAGTAAAAAGTATCCTCTAATGACCAGTTATACAAAATTTGGTAAAAATTTTGTATAACTGGTCGCGTTATAAATCGCGTAGGTACATCACTACGTGTGTTCTTTATGTTGGCTATACTAGAATTGACTTGTTTTGACATGTTGGCAATGATTTGGGAACTGCGTTTTGACATTTTGCGTCGTTCATTTTTTTTCTTCGGAGTCCCAACTCTTAAAACGCTAGTTCTATTATATTCTCTTTGCAGCGTGGATATCACCTGGTTAAACAATAGCGAAGGTCGGTGAGCGGTAAGCGCAGTGAGCGGCGTTGGCTAGAGTCTAGTGCCATTAGAATGTCTAGGTTGCCGACCGTCTAGTGTCTATCAGACCATACATCCGACACAATGGACAATCAACCAACAAATTATATCTAACATTGTATCGGGTTTTCAAAGGTTCATAATGAGTTCAAGGTTTCGGCTGCTTCGGTAACCTACACTACACATGTTCTATAACACAATGCGAAGTCTCGTGTCATGTGACTTTATTGCGGTGCAACTGAGTAGTAGTAATAGATTACACAGTTTTATTCATGTTCTACCGCAAAGTAGTAATCGTTTTTTTACTAGTTTTGCAATAAATTTTTTTTTGGAATGTTTAATTCATATGGCACAGGTAACAGGAATATTAGTGCTTTCTTATCATTCCACTCTATTGCATGATTTTGCCGAAATAATTGTACGGGTATGCAATGTGACTTATGTGACACAACACACGAGTGAAGCCAGACCATTGAATCAGACAATGCGCACGCGCCGATTGATTACATAGCCGATTCGCGCCCGCGACCCGCCGTGACGGCCGCGGCGGGAGAGATCGTGCCAGACAGCTACCGAAATTTGGGTTAGGCGTTTTTTAAGCGACGCGGGCGCCGCCGGTGGAAGCGGCGAGGTCGATGCGCCGGCCGCGTCGCCCCCGCCCCTCACCACCCCTGCAACCAGTTCCACGATACCACCTCAAGGTGCAGCGGCCGCAGACCAACCCTACATACCTACCACCTGCCAGACACTAAGTGAGTATAACGCATGTAGCCGCTCCGAACCTCGCTCGCCACATTGACTTTCAAAGAGGAACAGGAAAACGTTGGCCTCTCCATTCCTTATGTCAGCAGGTATTTTAGTATGCATTGAGAACTAAATGGACGATTCTAGCGGTTATATATTTGACAGCAGTTTTATAGTGTAGCATTAATTTATGAGGTAGAGAAAACATGTAACACGAGTTGGTATTTTTTCGTAGATCATCATAAATGTCTAAGACTGACCTGACGCTGACGGTGCAGAGGTATGATATTATATATACATATATATAATATACAAGGTGTAAAGGACAGCCCTCCTATTACTGATAGAGTGCATTCAGACTATAAAACTGAACAACTTCCCATAAAAAATTTCAAGAAACATAAATTTTTGTTTGACTTCCCATTGTAAATGCGGTAAGCTGATTGTGATTTTGTATGGGAGGTCGAATATTTCTTGTCTTTTCCTGACATATGTTCCTAGGGGAAAGATGTTGAGTTTTATGGTCTGCCTATTAGTATTCGGACGGCTGTCCCTTACACCCTGTATAGTCAGCAATTAGTGCAAAGCTCAAGTGCAATGGTCGTTCTTTGTCATTTTTATTAATGATTCTATAATTTATGAAATAATATGAACTCGTATTCAACTCTGTCCATATCAACTGCACCAAATATAGCAACATACATAATTATGAATATGAAAAAATCGGGCTTCCCATGCAATGTGTGTAAGCGGATAGAGTCATTTTTTGGGTGTCCACACGTTTTTCACATATCATTTTCAATAAACCGATGCCCTTTGAAGAAATTCGTTCAGTTTTACTACATCAGTATATTAATAGGTATGTAATCACTTATCATCATGGAATTACATTAGTGCATAGTGCATAGGCATGCTGATGTGAAGGAAAGATACAACAATTTCACTCAAATGCTACAAAACGTTATGTAGAATAAGATATTATTATTTTTACTTTGTATTTATTTAATATTATGTGATAATGTTGTGACGGTGTATGTTCAATACTAAATAAATTATATGATATGATAGGTTACTTCGTACATATACCAGAAAACGATTGTCATCAGGCGCAAGTGCAACGACTCTAGGCAGCCAGCCTTCCAATTTAATTGGCGACTGTGTTTTTCTGCAACTCTCCGAAGCTTATTAAGTTTTTTGCGCGCTAGATCGTCTGGAGATAGACATGTATGAATGGTGCGTCTAGACGTGCCATCCGTCTCGGCTTAGCACCAGGGGCGGACTTGGAGCTTTATGGTGTTTGCAGCTCTACACTGTCTACTCCCTTTCGTTTTATTTATTTCACACTATTCGTTACTCTCAATTTTTTCAAATACCTCGTATAGCTGAAAGTTTGCGGGTTATGAAGTGATTTATTGGCAACGTAGTCTCGACGCATGCCACTTCAACATTTTTTTTTTAATTTGAGGAGGTAAATTAATATCCCTAAAGGTGTTCTTTACGGTGACTAACAAGGGTTAACAAAATTATACAATGTTGGGGCACTGTCCGACTTTGCAGAGCAGATGAAGGCCTCACGACATGACTGCTAGCTGTAACGGTAAGCTATGTCGTACACCTCTTTAAGCACTCGCGATTACTTCAACATATTTTTGCCAATCAACCAAGTGTATCGCCAGTTCATAGGTTAAATCTAGTTTTCTTCAGCCTACAGCCGGCCCGTGCGCCGTTGTTTGCACTGTACAGCGCAAATGCGCGCCACTCCCAATTGTGCACAGAATAATGGTTAGGTACTTCAATGTTACTGTCAATCATTATGTCCGTACCCACCTGGCCAAGTTTTGCCGGTTCGCCCCATTGTGTTACCAGACGGTGATGCTTATCTAGATTTAGGTTTAAAGGATTACCATGTGGTTACAAATGAGATGCTATTCATAGAAGGCCTTCAACAATTCACTTCATTTGTCAAACTTAACTGTAAAGCTTTGTTAAAATTAAAGATTTGCTATAGAAAGTCACGCAGATCTGTTACAAATGATTATGTTAAAAGTCATCACATTCTGAGCTCGGTCTATTGATCATTTTATATTTTTTTAGTGGAACAATGGGTGGTAATGCGATTCAGTGCTTCAAGCATCACATCGTGAGAAAGACACCGAGACTAATGATGATGACGAGAAAAATGCCCAACTATTCCGGTCATGGACTAAAATAAAAAATGTTCCAACAGACAAAGGCGACTATGATTACAGGCCCGACGTCTGTTGTACTGAATAGCAATAAACAGCTCGTTTCATTGCTTTGTTGGAGTTCAAAGAACCATTCAGTGCTACTGGAGATAAAACAATTTAATATTTGATACACCTACCTGGCGAGTGCAGCGCAAGTTCCGACGACTTTGCTCTGTAGAGTTTTCAGTGTGCAGCGAAAACAATACACATTGCTGGCTAGACTTAAACCGAACTTCTAGTGTCTCAATGACAAAGTTATGCACTCTAAAGCAGTTGCCTTTGGCTGGAGTGGAAAAGCAGAGGGATCGTCGACTCTCGCTCGCCGGTAGAGTTTAAATTATCCGCAAGTTACAGTGCAGACGGGAAAATTTCATTACAGCTACATTCTGCACTCGTACGTAGCCAGTATAAACTACGGAGTTATCAGACACAGGGATAAATCAACATGAGCTGTGTTTGGCTGCAACATCGGTTAATGTATTTCAGCCATAAGATATAATCATTATCACCTGCCAAGTGCAAAGATTTTGAGTGTGAATGACGTAGGTTTCTACGAATTTTGATGTTTTCGTCGAACGCGTGTTTTCGTAGCTAAAATTACACCGCATATTATAGACTTGAGGTTTAAATTAAATACATGTAATTAATTGTAACACAAACCGCAGACAGTCTGGTGAATGATTCATGGTACTGGTATCAAAGAAAGAAGGTAGTTGGTACGATTTTCGCCACAGACACAGTCATGTCCAGAACAAGCATATTACACGTATTATTTCCTTATACTATATGTACCTACCAGCACATCGTGTCATTATGCTCAAATTGTTGCAATTATTAATGTTTCTGTTCTTAAGAATTTAATTTCAAGTACTTATTTGATACAATGACGTAATTCTAGCGCCCGTCTTTCTTAGGTAATTCTTAGTCACCTATCACTTATCTACTTCCTGATAGTAGTACCTACCTAAGTAAAGTGAAAATTTAATTTAAATGGTAAGATGGTGTTTGATTTCTTTGATTACACATTTTAATAGCCGATCGTAGAGACTATTTTACCTTATTTGGAGAACCCAACATCACTCTAAGCACGTGCCTAAATAAATAAATAGCTCAAGGCTAGAAATGTCTTATACTGGTTTGTATATATTGTATTTATACCAGTTTGAAATTAAAATGAAATTTTGAAACTAAGTCATTTAGTTTTTTATAATATTTACCTAAATTATTAAATAATTGAGTTGTTACAAGAGTCGGTTTGTCAAGTCTGTTATATATATAACAGAAAAGACTGTCTAGACATCCTAAGCAAATTACGTGTAAAATTGCAAAATAATATGACATTATTAAAGTATAATCAGTAACGGCGACAGTAATCTCGGTACAAAATTACATGTCTACCTACTCTACTTATCATCATGATTCCTCCAAATTACTTTTTAAACTATAGATATAACAAACAAGCAGAGCATTTTCATTGATGTATTGACGTCATTTATATGATTTATTTTAAATTTGGCACTTACTTAAGCACATCTTAGTTGGTAAGTAGATGTTACACTGGACGAGGACGTAGATTATGTCCAAATCAGCGCAGTTCAGCTACTTTTGATGATATTGATGAGTAAGTTATTCTAAAAAGTCTATGAACATGGTTATAGAAAATAGTTACTATAGCACAGGTATCTAAATAGCTCCTTGCTAATGGGCACTTTGTGACCGTGTCAATTTTGGTAAACTGCTATATAAGTCCATGCTATGGACACGCTATACTTTACCCAAATGTGGCATATCCTATAGCAGCTAACGTGCGCGTCACCCGGCATTATGTTGCATGCGCTTGCGCACGCCGCCGCCGCCGCCGCCGCCCCGGGCGAGGCGCGGGCGGGGCGCGGGCGCGTCTAGACACGCCGCAGACGAATTTTTAATACGCGGCCGTGACTACCCGGTGCCTGCGCGCAAAGCACGGTGGCCCTACCCCATACTATCACCGAGGGAACGATGAAATCGTACATTACACCATTAGCTATGGATCCTACGCACGCAGCTAAATACCCTCTTAAACACGATGTTTAAGAATATTTTACTTGATGGTCATAGACTCCACGGATAGGAGCTTACTTTCAAAACCTTTAAACATTATTGGATGTAAGATCCTTTATGTGGTTAAAGTCAACGACCGAATACTAATACAGACAGACAGGCCGGCATACATCTGCTGGTCAAGCGAAGAAATCAGCTGTCAATATCGTTATCGACTCTGGAAATAGCCACCAAGTAATACTCGGTTCAGCTGTTCGAATATGTAGGTACTTTCAATCATGCTTCTACTATGGGGTAAGTAGAACGTAAATGGTCTTAGGTGAGCGTGAACGTCGTATACGCTATCTCTGAAAAACAAGACATTCATTACAAAAAACTCATTAATTGCAGTAGTGGCAGATTGTTTTATAATCAATCTTCCTTACTTACCTCATTCTCTCTTACACATATATATTTTATTGTAATAAGTATATTTTAAGCAGTCTACATATTTTTTATGTAATATAATCTTCATTACCTATAATATTCTATTAATTAAATAAATTTATGGTTTGTACATAAAGATTACCTACTTATTTATAAATAATCGCACCAATATTTCAGCTTGGTACGAATGAATGAAGAGTAAGCATTCGTTCATGATATTATGAGGACTACTATACTATACCAGAACATAGCCCACAGCTGAACATGCCCAGCTATTGTTAAAAAATTTGAAATAATTTTAGTCATTTTAAATTAAGTGCAACTATTTTTTAAGTTTTTCGGAAAATTGATCAGAACGTGTAAATATTTGTGACCTAAGAAGGTTATTTGATAAAACGTACAACATTGTAATGCCTATGTACTACATACACAATGTAGTAGGTAAAGTTAATTTATATTTTACGCCGTCGTCATCGCCTGTCTAGTCAACTGATTAACATCAGCTAATTGTGTTACTAGGTTATTTTAAACAAGCAGCCATGTGGCGCAGTGGTAGTGCGACTGCCTGAGGTACCGGGTTCGAATCCCGGTGGGGCACTGACAAATTCGATAATATCACTTAGTGAATTTGATACAAGTTTGGTTAGGACATTGCAGGATGAACCACCCGATTGTCTGTTAAAAAGATAGTTACATGCTTCGATCGATTAAGCCGTCGGTCCCGGCTTAACGTGCCCTCTGGTACTGTCTATGATTATTTAGACAGCGGTCATTACACAACCATGTCAGAGGCCTTCTAGTAGTAGTTCATTTCATTAGGTTCATTACGTTGCTCGAATAAGGTTAATATATAAGTGATTAAATTTTGTTATTAGAATAACTGTGCTGTTGTTCACGTCTTTTCTGCCTTTCTTTGTAATGTCTCACTTCCGAGGGTCGGCTGGAAGAAATTTCTACTTAGAAATAAGCTGTACCTGTTGTGTCGTATTTCTTTATGTTTTGTCTCTTTACTGTAATGTTTTTGTGTGCAATAAACTGTAAAATAAATAAATAAATAAATAAGGTTATGTACACATGGTTAAATATGCCTCATAGACTAATAAGTCTATTTTTAGCGATGTTTTTGCTGCCTTCTTTGATTAAAAAAGATTGCGTTTCCTTCTATCGAAAGTTATAGTTAGTTACTAACCTAACCCGATTTAATTTAATGATATTTTTTTGCTGATCAGGAAATCTAAATCTGGAAAACCCAATCCTTCCAAGCATTTTGAATACTTAGTCTTGAAAGTGAAAAATGTTTTGGTACCGACTTCAAACGAACTAATATATAAAGATCAATCCCTCAATTTCTCTAAGATTTCATAATGAGATCCTGAAGTTGTGATGATGAGACCTTCCGAGGTGGTAATATTTTAGACATAAAAAATATTGTTCATATTAGTTCTAAATTGGAGGAGCAATAGGAGTCGATTGAGAACCTCGTTTTTTCTTAAAGTTGGTTAAAAAGGCTCTATACATACAATACACGACAAAATATGTTCCAGTCATCGTTCTAGTCTAGCTTTTGATTGTAGACTAGATAAACTTGTACCAGTTTTTTGTCGTATTTAGGAGAATGTTTCTTTAAATATGCGTCATTGTTTAATTTAACAGAATATTATGTTATGACTTGTGTTTTAAACGTCATTTATTTATCAAACTTTTTGCCTGTCTGGTTCACTAGATGAGGTCATACGTGTGAAATAGCGAGCTCGGAATAACACTTTTTAAAAGCTTTTATTTAACTTGCAGTGTATGTAAGTATGTAAGTAAGTAAGTAAGTAAGTAAGTAACAATGTTTGTTCGGTGCAAATCTTGCAAGTTTAATTTGAACCACTTCTCGGTATCCGATTGAGTTGAAATTTTGCATGTTGGTCCAGAACCGATGACAATGCATGTTAATCATAAATTTGTCCTGATGCTGCTGCCAGGATCGGCTCCGTACGAGAGATCTCCTCAGCGGTTTATAGCTGGGACACAAAATTTTGTATACGAATTCGTTTATTATAGGCAGTTGGTAGGCCCACCATGAATTAGACGCTACATCCAGGGTTGTCTTCGAACCATGGAACTCCTCAATATTCAACTGCTGGGACTTGCAATTTTGTATACGAATTCGTTTATTATAGGCAGTTGGTAGGCCCACCATGAATTAGACGCTACATCCAGGGTTGTCTTCGAACCATGGAACTCCTCAATATTCAACTGCTGGGACTTGCAATTTTGTATACGAATTCGTTCATTATAGGCAGTTGGTAGGCCCACCATGAATTAGACGCTACATCCAGGGTTGTCTTCGAACTATGGAACTCCTCAATATTCAACTGCTAGGACTTGCAATTTTGTATACGAATTCGTTTATTATAGGCAGTTGGTAGGCCTACCATGAATTAGACGCTACATCCAGGGTTGTCTTCGAACTATGGAACTCCTCAATATTCAACTGCTGGGACTTGCAATTTTGTATACGAATTCGTTTATTATAGGCAGTTGGTACGCCTACCATGAATTAGACGCTACATCCAGGGTTGTCTTCGAACTATGGAACTCCTCAATATTCAACTGCTGGGACTTGCAATGTTGTATACGAATTCGTTTATTATAGGCAGTTGGTAGGCCCACCATGAATTAGACGCTACATCCAGGGTTGTCTTCGAACCATGGAACTCCTCAATATTCAACTGCTGGGACTTGCAATTTTGTATACGAATTCGTTCATGATAGGCAGTTGGTAGGCCCACCACGAATTAGGGTCACGTCAATAGAAGGCCTCCTGAAGAAGAATTAGACTGTTCGAAATTAACTGGGACTCGGCCATGTAATAATGACGCCATCAATGAAATGAAAAGACTAAGACATATTACAAGCTAATTCTTCTATTAGGGATGCCGGAGGAGTAGGTACCAACCTACTTCTACAGAATATAAAAGAGATAATTATACTTTATCCTAATGTTAGTTTTCCCCGTGCCTTAAGTTTTTCTTTTGAAGGTCTCTCCGTTTTATAGAAAGACTTTCGTATTGATCAATAACTATCGTAACATAAACTAAAAAATATAAAATAAAATTATGTAAAAAAAACTTTTAAAACAAGCTTTTATTTAAGTGCTCTGAAAAGATGAAAATAAAATTTTGAATGACATTAACCACATTCATTTATGACTTTACAGAAATGAAAATATAATAAAAGCTTGTCGCGAAACTTTCAATTTGTGATTGAAATTTTGTAATAAGGTACGCACCTAACTGTAATTAGGTAGTTTCTTCTAGGCATCGCGACAAGCTTTTATTATATTTTCATTTCTGTAAAGTCATAAATGAATGTGGTTAATGTCATTCAAAATTTTATTTTCATCTTTTCAGAGCACTTAAATAAAAGCTTGTTTTAAAAGTTTTTTTTACATAATTTTTTAGAGATCTAGTTGTTAATATTTTAAGTAAGTAATATTTGTTATTCATGACAATGTTTTTCTCGTGTAATTTGTATAAATTTTATGATTAACTGAGTCTTTTGACCTCGGCCCCCACTTTCTTATTTTTTGGGCATTATAATTTCAGCAACGAACGAACTGTATTATATTGCCACTATATCTCAATCTTTTAGACCAAATACGGCTAAAACCATTCAACGGAGGCTCTAGCAGCCCAGCTGATGCAGATTCTTTGCTCCATCGACACGAACTAAGAAGCTTTTCAAACAGCGGTTTTTCGGTCCTGTTTAAAGTGCGTTAAGATAGTATGACGTCTGATACAATGAAACAAGGCTATGCTGTATTGTGTGACTTATGTGAATGGAGCTGGTTAAGGCTGGTCGAGATAATATGAATGATGTTGGTTGGTCTCGCGTCTGCAGCCAAGGCCGCGGTTACACATGTCTAGCCACTCGTTAGCTATCGTTGCCAGACAGACAGAACTATAACATCATTGAGCAAACTATGACGCAATGACCACTATTTATCCTCATTTATCGTCAATTTGTATGACTGTGTCCAGTTTTCAACAGGACATCGCGTAGCTCGTTGTTGAATCATCTCCTTACAAAATCAAAAATGTAAGATGATTCCATGCTTCGGAGGGCACGGAAACCATCGGTCAGTGTCAGTCTCAGACCTCAGCCGGCTGCACAATATGATACATTGTAAAGAGTTCGTTACAGATTTTGAATATACGGGGTGTAAGGGATAGCCCTCCAAATACTGATAGGATGCATTTAATAATAATAATAAAGTTAATGTATTAATGTCAATAATTAGGTATATATTATTATTAAATATTAATTGAATGTATAAACATTATTCTGCTTATGTCAATACAATACAAATACAAATACAAAGCATGCAAGACGGATCATGAACGAACAACTTTCACCCATACATACACATATCACGCATTTATTCCTTACGGGGTAGACAGAGCATTAACGGTCGCTATCGCCACATCTGACAAATATTTAAGGGCCATTTAAAAAAAAACTTGTATTACTATGGTGACAGGTTGTCAGTCTGTCGCCTAAAATTAAAATACACATAAAACCCTTATGTCCCGTAGTCACCTCTTACGACACCCGCGGGAAAGAAATTGGGTAATGCCATTCTAAGCCGGAATCACACAACCAACAACTTTCATATTATATCAATATAGAGGTAAGTCAAAAAACGCCAAAAATCGACTTGCTATATGTATAATCACGGTCAGCTGACTGCACAACACAACCAAAAAAATTGAATATACTCACCACATTTTTGTTCTTTTGTGTAAATTAATATTATTTTTTTTGACCAATTGACCACTATCAGTTCTATTTGTAGTCATCTGGCCCAACATTAAAAAAGCATTCGGTCGAAATAACCACATTTTTTCTAAGAAAAGTCAACTCGCCCACGGCCCATATATTTTGCGGGCGACATTCCTCCTAAATTCGTCTGAATTGCTGAATGCCTATTAGTATCGGAGGGCTGTCTTTTACACCCTGTATTTATTTTAATTTTGTCTGTATTGTTTTTATAGGTTTATGGATCATTTTATATTCGTAGATATTTTTTGTTGTAATTAATCCTAGATTCTAATCGTTAGGTAGTTACCTAATGCTGTGCTAATGTTTTAAACTAAACAATACCGTCCAGGCGGTTATCATTTTAAATACACATATACAAAATACTTATAAAAATAAATGTTTGACATATCTACTAGTCAGACAATGAATTCTGTGATAATATGTTAAAATATTCTAGTAGAAAGTTTGTTATCAAAATTATTAAGGTCGGCCGTCGGAGGGCGTCATACAAAAATGTTTACATAACTCTGGTGCCCTACAGACGTCTACATTATACAGGCAAGGATTTATATTTTGTGGTTTTATTCCTCAGTAGACTTAACCGCTACCGACCTAAATCTAAATTTATGTGAGATTTTTGAAATTCCCGCGTGATCGGTAAAATTAGACGCATGTGAAATTTTCCAGAGACGTTCCTGGTTGATAGCACCCAAAAGGAATGTAGGGATATTCTAGTTTGCCGAATTTCATACTACACCTACCGCACTGGGAGTCGATTTAATCTAGCATGCGAGAGTCTGCAAAAAGTGGTCTAACCACTCGTATTACACTATCTACTACTCGAATTTGATTATTTTAGGGGTATGTGTGTGGTGTACAAGCACGTCGCACATTTGCTGCACTCAGCATTTTGTAATTAGATATATAAGTGCCGCTAAGCAGGCGTAATGAGTTCAGTTCACGTTCGCATTGCAAGTTGTGTATACCTAATTCATATTAATAATTTTGCAATTTAATACTATTTTAGACAATTATCAAGTTTTTTCCTGTGTATTATCATCTATGTACTGATCACCCAAAACTCATACATGTGGTTTAGAGTGATTTATTTTGCTGAAGACCATGTGATGCGAACATTGGTATGAAAATCCATAGCAGACATTTCCATGCGAAATCTTTTCAAAAGTACGCTTACGGCCAACAATTTGGTTTCCTTGTGTCAAATTTTACACTGATTGAAGTGATGGACAGCACTCTTAAATATTCATGTAAATACCTACTAAGATGATGATCGATCTTGATCATTCATGATCAATCACACTCGTATCGTGTAAATTCGTGAAAGCTCCAAAAAATATTACACATTACACACTATTTTCTATTCTCTATCCGTTGATGTACGAACGCAACGAGTTATCTAAAATTTTTCACAAAGTCGCAGTTTCGTAGGAAAATATTTACTTAACACTCGTGCCCTACAGACGATCTAGAATTTATTCCCAGGCCGGTTGGGCTTAGGTAAATATCTGCATATTTGAAGGAAAATCCCTGCAGACTCTAGGTCTGCTTGAATTTACAAAGGGTTTTAAATATTCATCATTTATTTTCTGAGCAATATATGGTTGTGCAAGTTTTGCTCTAAATGAGCATAAAAAGTCTTTCTTCCTTTGCCAATGTAATTTCAGTCCTTGTTAAAGAAAATAAATGTCATGATGAGAATTTGTTAGTTAAATTCATTTGGTCTAGAATGAAAATATTCGTTCCTTTTTCTCAAAACTGTCAATAGACGAGCTATTAGCATACGCGAGATATTGTAATTTCTAAACCTATCAGCTATAAGAACATAGGTCAGACGTGAATATGTTAGCTTACTATCCGTAGCACTTCAGTTCTACGGTTTATTCTATGGCGTGTCAAGGTTATGTTGAAGGTGACATGTGACCGATTTCTATATTAAACTGTTCTTATTTGCTTTTCAAGGTGCATTCGGATAATTACTTGATATTTCTTGGGGTTGTTTGGTACTTTGTATGTTCGTTATTTATCCCTAGGGGTTGTTGTTGTGTTTTAATTTCGGAAGCCTTTGAAATAATGCCTGTACTAAATCAAACCTCAGAATGTTGGTAATCCCAGTAGAAACCTTTAAAAAAATCGGAACTTTTAACACAACACGTAGCATAAATTTTAATCAAATTACTTTACATGAGGTGGTTTTTTATGTTAGGAACAAACAGGGGCAAAAATGAATTAATTACTGAATTTTCATTATGATATAAAAAAACGTTGCCTATGAAAACGAGATCCACACAATATTTTATACCAGCAAAAGTTAATTACAACCTACTGAAAACGTACCACAATGACTGTCAATATATTGCGATTATATTAATTAATATTCTGTATTTGTAAATTTATCTATCTTCTCATTTGCCACGCAGTAAAATCACAGTATGAATTAGTAACAGTAGAACATCTCTATAAATTTATATAGTCTTTTTGTTTTTCGAATTCAAATCCAAAAAAAAATACAAATATATCTATTCTCAATTTAGTTCCTTTTTGAGTATGTAATTGTATCATAATGCTTTGTCTCTGTCGAGATTTTATTATTTGTTCGCTTTCCATCGATCACTGTTACTATAAAAATTATTTAAAAATAAAAGCAAACAACAATGAACGCAAAGACAACAATGAACGCAAAGACAACAAAAAACGCAAAGATTATAATTCGTTTTGCTTGATCTGGGGGCCAAATCTGAGGCCATATATCGAACGAGATATAGCGGTTCTGGCTTCGGTTACGCTTTTGGCCTTATACATTACGGATTTTGTTACCAAAGTCACACTGGGTTTCTTTAGAGCCAGCAATGTAGGATCATATTGTAAGCCATAAACCGCACATGCGAGCGGCTAAATATCAATCAAAATCAGCTGATAATGTCAAAAACGAGATATGGCCCTATTCTGAGATTCTGGCCAGTATCTGAACCAAATTGGTTACTCCATCCCCTTCAGTTTTTATGGCAACAGAGGAAACAGAAAACATTTTAGCCTAATGTTTGAAATATCGTTCATTCCGGTCATTCAATGTGCCAAATGTAAATAAAATATCAAAACAAACAAAAGGAAAGTAATTTTCACAAATTATAAAAATAAAGAAGAATCGAGTGAATGGCTGCTTTTTTCTGGAAAAACCGACTAGCATTGGGCTAGCTAATGTTCCAGCCGGCCCGAGAAGACATCATATCATATTTTTTGCGGAAGAAGATGATAAACTGTACAAATGCATTTGGTTAAGGTACTAACAAATACTTTAGTCCTACTACGATTTTACTATTTTCAGTCGCTAATAAAATCGCTCCTATGCTAGGTTTATTTATGCATTCGTTGCAGTTCCCAAAAATCTTTGCGATTATTTTAAAGTTTAGTGGCATAATGTCTGTGTTTGTTACTTAGCTAATAATGACAAACCAACGGTTTACTATTACGATTTACGATACTTTATTTATTCTAGAACCTCAAACCTATTCCTCTGAATATGCTGTATCCTTAAGCAGACATAGCGCTACCAGACGTCCGGTGAGAAGTAGCTTGTGCATTGGAGTAACAGAAGCAAGAAACAGACACTCGACACCCATTGGACAACTACTCAATGTCTCGCGCTCGTTTGAAAAGCCGAAAAAGCTTATGAGGAATACATCTGCTATAGACAATGCGCCGCAAGTCAGGGACCAATTGTGGTACCCCCGTTGGCCGGCTCCTGTGGGGTTCATCACACCATCGGTCAAGTAGGCCACTGCAGGGTGAACACGGCAAATGAGGCTTCATGGATAAAACGCAGACCAATTGAGTCTGTGGAGCCCCGCCCCATCTCAAACAATAGCAGGGAGGATCTGAATACGGCAACTAGGAGTGCTGTTGCCTTTACAAAATTTTGTCAAAAAATAATATAGAACTGAACACGAAGAAGAAGTTTTATTCTAGATACTTAAAATCTGAAAATGCAACCCAAAGGAGTTCTAAGCAAATCAGAATGAGTCTATAATTGGTATGTTCTCTTTGAAAGAATAATCATAATTCAATAAATTATCATCGTTTTTAGAGAGCGTAGTCGTAGATTAGTAAAAACTATTGCGGTTTGGCACATATAAACTTCTTAATAGGAAAAATCCACTGTACAAACGTAAGAACTCATACTATTCAGTAGATACGTAAGAGGTGACCAAGGGACTGGCTTCACGTTCCTAGCTACGTATTACAATTGGAAGCGATGGACCAACAATGTATCTACATCTCTACACAATTTTCTGAAAATACCATAAAGTATTTATGTGGTGATGAAGGGGCATTTTTTACGGTCTTTAACGCTCTGCCTCCCCCGGAAGGAATTGACATGATTTGTGTGAATGTTAACTATCTCAGTTCTATATTGTAACGTTTGACAGTCGGTTGCTTTACATATATCACGCCTATAATCTCTTGTGGGGTATGCAGAGCGTAAACGGCCGTAAAACAGACATTTACGCCGCGTCTGACGAACATTTGAAAATTGAGTATCGCCATACTTATATTATACTTAGCGGAATTACTATAATAGAATAATAATAATATGAAACGTGATGGTAACTTGAAAAGATATACATTTTTATTATTAAAAGGTAGAAACAACCGTGAACGGAACTATTTTACCAAATTGTTTTTGGTAAAATCATGTCAAAGAATCACATACTTAAATTACACTTAGCGGAATTACTATATTAGAATAATAATAATAGGAAACGTGATGGCAACTTGAAAAGAAATATTTTTTTATTATTAAAAGGTAGAAACAACCGTAAACGGAACTATTT
This sequence comes from Tuta absoluta, assembly GCA_027580185.1. NCBI lineage: Eukaryota > Metazoa > Arthropoda > Insecta > Lepidoptera > Gelechiidae > Tuta > Tuta absoluta. Next base: position 9,692,306 of record JAQAHW010000023.1, on the reverse strand, counting down.
TATCAAATTCTTTTTGGTAAAATCATGGCATGTCAAAGAATTACAAAATGTCATTGCTGTCGTTTATTCAGTTGTCATTTTACCTATTGACGTTGACATAGTCTACAATAACAAACGTGAAATAAAAATTTACGTGTTTCTTTTGCCTAAATAAAGTATATTGGCGAATAAACTGTAACAAGGCATCATAAGGGCTCTTAGTGAAAGCCTTGAAGCTTTCCCAATCCACAACATTCCAGCATTACATCTTCTATTAGAAAAAAAAAACTGGTAGCCAGAGCGATATATGTTTTTACTTTGATGATGATCACACACAATTTTAGTTCCTACAATGTTGAAGAGAAGTGATTGTGTGTGTTGGCTCATTAAATCCCAGATTTTGCCTAAAATTCCGGCGGAATGTTGGTTCACTTGTTTGATGGTAAGCTTATGTTTACCAGATATTAACTACTTTATGTTTTCATTGCAGCGCAGCTGTCTCCAGGAAACCCTATAGTGGTGCAAAGTATTGCGATTTTCACACAATTTGCCAGCGTAATTCGTCCGAAAGTTTCGTTGCAAAAATTGTAGTGCACGCCGAGCAAGAAAAACACATCAGATGCGATAAAAACTCTCAGCGAAGTTATGATTTCTATTAGATGGATAGGTGTTATCAGCAGTACTTTAAGATATCAAGTTAAACTATTGATCCTTTTGAAAAGTTATTTTCTAGGAATATTTATCAAATACAATTAACTAATTTGAAATTCGATTTGTTTTACTTTAACTTCCACATGTTGCCACCGTTATAGATACACATAGGCAACCACAGTTTGATGATACCACTAGACTAGAACCACTACACCGTGCCGGTGGTTCTCGTGGTCCTATAGGAAATCATCGAGTACACTTTTTGTAAATGCCACTTGTTTTAGGTAGCACCAACACCGGATGTATGTAGCACTAACGCTGCGAGGTTAAATAAATAAAAAATATTTAAAATAATTTTAAGCAAGCGGTTTCTCGAGTTGAGGCAACGCCTTGGCAAGCGTAGCGTTGGACACCCTCCGTCCAGATGTATCGAATTAAAGACGGCGGCTGGTAGCGACTCGTTCATTGGTTCGTTGGGTCGTTGGACGACTCGATGTCCCACACGAAAAAGGAAAAAGAAGCGACTCAAGGGAAAAACGGGAAATCGTGCCTTATGGCGTACCCTGGGGGAGGCCTATGCCCAGCAGTGGAATGCTGCCGTAGGCTGATGCGATGTGATGATGTGAAATATAATTTTAAATGTATGTATGTGATGTAAAGTAAAAAATATGATTACAAAAACACGACTGAAACTGACTTTAGAGGTAGAAATCGATCTTAAAGCATAAACTCAGTTTAGGTCTTAGGATTGTGTAACAAGGAACAAGCTACTTTGAATTTTCTGATGTACAAACTACAATACATCTATTTTATGTATATTTAATAAATTTTGCATGTTTACAATTGCTATGCTTTAAATATTCTCTATACTTGGCCCAGAGACACTGTCGCCGTGCCTTCAATTTATAGTGAGCTCCATAGGTACTGAGGGCACATTCCATCCAGGCCAGCTGCAGAGCCAGAGTGAAATGACCATAGATGGATTATCACGTCATCAGGGGGACACAGCAAGGTGAAGCGCGGTGGGGTATGGCTTGTCTGGGATCGTAATTGGTCGTAGGTGGGTGCTAGTCTGAATGAATCTGCTGGAGCCACTCCGTAGTCCGACGTAAGGATTCAGACCGCTTCTCTCAAATCTCCGTCATACACTTTCGTTTCATTTCTTTTTCACACTGAAATGGGTCTTTGAAAAACTGGATTGACGAGGCCTCCAAGCAAAGAGGAGCACTGTGTACGTTGTGCTTCACATTGGTGGTTAAATAACCACTTAGTCTAGGACACTGAATGATGTGTATGCGAAAGGCATGCATTTCTCTATTTTAGAGCTTCGTTTTTCAGCAGCTAAACATCAATCACCTCTTGATATGTGCTTAAACACAGGGACGATAGCCTTGAGATGTGCGAGGTCGTCAAAGAGTGAGGAAGCTGCAGGGGAAGAGCTGTGCTGGGATGGGACTCTGAATTCGCTGTAGGTGCTATTGATATCATCTTGAGCAGGGGGGCGGTGTATACGTCCAGTGTGGCCAGGCCAGGCAGTAGGATGGCCAGACCATGGCTTTTCGTAAGTTTTGTTCGAAGTATTGGGGCAAAGCAGGCAAGGTATTTGGGATGGATCAATTGGGTCCATATTGGCTGCTTGTGCTATACATTCTGAGGTTTGTTCCCACCAGAAGCTTGAAACACACACTGAAAAACACCTAAAACATTCCAATATCTTCGAAAAGTCCAATAAAAACAAATAATTATAAAATATTCTGTGTTGTTTATGTTGTGATTTGTTATTTTATGTCAAAAAGCTATATCTCGTATTTGACATAAAATAGGTATGGAAAGCTATCCTATTTTGACAGATATTTGGGTCCGTATTCTGATATTTCATTCGAATTTGAATGAACTATTTGCATTTTTTGACTTATGATTTCCATCACTCACACATTTGCAAAATTATAGTTTAGTATACATTGATTGTTATGAAGCATTTTGTTATTTTGTTCAGTACAAAATGTTCAATGTATTTCTATGTTAGCGCGTTTTTTCGTCGTTGAGCCAGAAGCTTCCATATCTCGTGCTATATCTCGTCACTGACATTTCGTGAGCAACCCAGATTTGACGCCCTGGTTATTACATTTTTTATGTAGATCTAGACAGAAAATCCTTTCAAATCATATATTTTTTATGAAGATTGCTTATTTTTCTAAGCAAACACGTCATGTGTCAGGCAGTGAAGTGGGGAAAGTCCGCCGTCTAACCGGCGACTTAGTCTAGCTAGTTTCTAGACCATGACTGCGTGTCTAATGCCATCTCACGATACAGACGGACGACAATAAGACTGAAAAATTTAATAACGTCAACTGCACATGAACGGTGCTTTTCTATAATTACTTTAACTATTTAACACCACACTGAGTATTGGAACTCTTGTACCACCTAATTTTACTCGACTGCCATGCTCTCCAGCAGGAAAAGTTTCTTTTTTTGTACTCGATGACCCAGTGGTACAATTTTTTTCAAGGTAGTACAAGTTAAATACAATTTCTGTAAATTTTTTGCACCACAAAAAAACTACCAATACCAGAGACATCGTCCTGCTGGGGAGCGCGGCTTGAATCACAAACGGCACACAACTGCACATGCACATCAACTGCAATTTGGGGATGTTATGAAGTTGAACGGCAGCCTGTGTGTATGCAACCTGACAATGTCTAATGTCCAGACGGCAAGAGGACCCGGAGGTCACGGGCTTAGCTTTCTCAGACGACGGCCCGCGGCGTGGATCAGTGACGGCAATCTACATTTATTCACTGTCTGTCAGTTTTAGGATATCGTATTATATTTTTATTGCTTTTATATAGTTCTGTACGTACCAAATTACCTACCTAAAAGTTGTTAAGTTTCTCGGTGTACCAAACGACAAGACGAAGAACAAGCTTTTTTTACTCATTTGTATCACATACAGGTTATCCATATTTTCAATTATTAAGTTTACATTTATTAACTTGACCTTTGACTGCAAACATAGCTACTCATAATCGAGGTTTATATTTCATCCATTTGAGAACAGGTGATCTATAAGTCTAGCTGTCAACCTTTATGACCGAGCGATGGTGTCTGGTCTGATCTGACCAGACGACCGACATACCGCGCTAGGTAATCACGTAATGTTATGAAATGACTAAACACGAGTTTTTTTCATCCATTTGTATAACAACAGGTCATCCATAAGTCTAGCTGTCAACCTTTATGACCGATACGATGGTGTCTGACCAGACGACCGACATACCGCGCTAGTATTACGAACTACGTGACGCAAATCCAAATTAATCACGATTTACCGTGTCTGCGTTTTTGGGGAGAGGTCGAATTTGCCGTAGAGGAGGGAGTTTAATGAGTTTTTCTATTCAGATAGAGGTGCATCAAACCAAAACCGAAAATATCAGTGACACACCTAGTTTTATTTTAAAAATGACGCTTCTTACATGAGCAAGTACCTACTTACCTATTTAATATCCTGATCAAAATTACAAACGTCAATTACTACACCACGCGTCGGTAAACGGCCGTGAAAACGGGCATTTACGCTACGTCTGACAAACATTTGAGGGTCTTTCAGGTTGTCAGCCCATCGCCTAAAATTGTAATTCACGTATAACACTCGAGTCCCTTAATCGCCTCTTACGATACCCACGGGAAAGAAATAGGATCATGCTATTCTAAGCCGGCATTGCACGGCACTATAGAAAAAACTGGCTTTAATACCATGGTATTGCGAGTCTTAGCTTTATCACGTAATTTCATTATATGTACCTATAGCTGTTAGAGGTTGGGTTCAAAGGTTTAAACACTCTTACATATAAGAATTTCGGATCGTTTGGAAATCTCATCAAAGATTTCCTGCCCGAATGGTCATATCCCATCATATTTGAAATTTTGTGGTAATGCAGGTGCGTTTCAATTGAATCTTGTAGTTGTGTAAACCTTGTACGAAATATCGTCTGCAGCGCTCGCTCCTACCAGACATCGTTATTTTTATTTTCCTTCGCCAATGGCTTTCATTGAATTAAAGTACCGAGTAGCGACAGACGGAGTATAGCTCCATTGTTACGCAGCAGTCCACTTGGTTTAATGAATTGAGCCTATTATGTTGTAATTTATCGAATCATGCCTCTGTTGTCTGCATAAAAAATATGGCTATCTAACTTTAAAAAAAAATTTGGAACTTCTCTAAAGTAACTACAATACGTAGGAACCTAGGTACGGCCGGTACGGTTGTCTGGATGCAGTTTTTCAAAACTGTCATCAAATTAAAAATCAATAAATCATTTTTTAAGTAGTACTTACTAATAGAATATCTATGTGTATTTAATCCATAATCTTTATATTCTTCCATTCGGTATGTCGCAAACTGTGTTTAAACAAGAGCCTTGTTTTATGCACACAGCTCAAAAGGATAAAAAATAAACCGCATGAGTGCTCTATTAGAAAGTACTAATTATAAAATACTAGCTGTTAACCGCCGGTTTGCCCGCGTACTCATAAAAACTATCCTATGTGTTAATCCATGTTACGTTCTATATGTGTACCAAATTTCATAGAATCGGTTTAATAGTTTTTGCGTGAAGAAGTAACAAACAAACATACAAATTTTCACATTTATAATATAGGAAGATAAGTATATGATTTATTTTTTAAGTTTTAAAAAAATACACCCTACAGAAAAAAGGTTCCAGCCGACCAGGTGAATTTATATGAAAAAGTTGTTCAGTTTCATGGGCTGGTTCATCCATTTACATATTTGCAGCTAATATTTTCATATCATGTATAAAGAAGACTAGGAAAAAGGACAAAACTATCAGTTCCTACAACAACATAGAATTGTATTTTTTAATTCGCACAGCAATAAAGGCCACTAGCATTAAATTTAACCGAGATATTATTGTTGAGTTTATCAACGCCTACGAGTTCTGCAATTCAGTTCCATCTGCTCAAAGGTAAAAAGAAGCGTGAAGTTCAAAAATAGAATAAAATAGAGTCTGGCCGGTGTCTCGGTGAGAGGCGTGTGAGGCGTAATCCTGTCTAGCCAGCCAGGCCGGCAGGTGGCACTTTGCAGCCTCCTCTACCTCTACATAGACAAAAGTGGCGAGAAGTGCCTTTATTCATGTTTGCCTTCTAGACATTTAATCAATCCTATTTAGCTAGTTATCGAATATTACACATGCTAGATATGTTTAACGGCCAGTCCTAATTTAAATGAATGGAAAGTAAAAAGGAAGTGCGTCATTGTTCACGTAAACCATCAAATAAAACGACTATCAAGTGTTTGTAAAAAGTATTTCATGCTAGGTATCTAAGGTTATTAATTCTCATGATTCTTAGAAAACTACGAATGTTCTCTGCATAAAATATTGAGCCGCGCGGCCAACTTACTAATGATTTTTGTCATTAGCAAACTTTTAAACTGTACTAAGTCAGGGCTTTCTGAGTTCAAAAAGATCTTTTGTTTTTGTTCAAATTTGTCCTTTTCACATTGCGCTTCGCTTCGCTCTTGAAACGGAATCCAAAATGAACGTGGAACAAAACGAGGTGTCGCAAATGCAGCTACCTGTCACTGCCATTTGCAACAGCCGTAGCCTTCTGCGTTGGGTAGACTAGTTAGGCTTGCATGCTGACTTATGTCGACGATATGATGCCCAAGAAAATAGTTTTCAAGTCATGAAGCACTTGGCAATCCCTCGTTATTTAACAACGAGGATTCGATGATTTGTAGCGGCCGTCGTTTGATGTTAGTCTGAACTCTGAATCTAAAAAAGAGAATTCGTTTCTCTCTCTGGTGTCTAGAAGCAAGTCTGAAGTCTAATTGGACAAAAGACCTTTTGCAATACATATTTTATATATTTTTTGTATATTTTAGATATTGTTAGATCTGAAAACACTTTTGACACTTCGAAATACCTAATACTCCATCTCCCACAAATCGAACTTTTATCTTCCAAAAAAAATCGTAGATAATATTTAATTATTTCCTGGGCGCAGGAGAAATAACAAACTGAGACCGATTTGATTACAAGCTAATTAGGAAGATTGAAAATTGACCCACATCTTTCCGCGTTCTTTCCACAATGTTGTTGGTAACCGTATCTTATTTATTACATCGCTGGACAACGGTGCGGCTGCCAGACGCCGCCGCCGGTCGCCTCGGTTGTCGATCGAAAAGTCATAGTGTTGCGAAGCATTCAAGTCTTTTCTTGCACAGTATGTTTATTGAAATCATCTTATCGAACAACAGAGCCTAGACATAAGTATTTTTTACAATAAAATTATGTAAAAAAAAAATTTAAAACAAGCTTTTATTTAAGTGCTCTGAAAAGATGAAAATAAAATTTTGAATGACATTAACCACATTCATTTATGACTTTACAGAAATGAAAATATAATAAAAGCTTGTCGCGATGCCTAGAAGAAACTACCTAATTACAGTTAGGTGCGTACCTTATTACAAAATTTCAATCACAAATTGAAAGTTTCGCGGCAAGCTTTTATTATATTTTCATTTCTGTAAAGTCATAAATGAATGTGGTTAATGTCATTCAAAATTTTATTTTCATCTTTTCAGAGCACTTAAATAAAAGCTTGTTTTAAATTTTTTTTTTACATAATTTTATTTTATATTTTTTAGTTTATGTTACGATAGTTATTGATCAATACGAAAGTCTTTCTATAAAACGGAGAGACCTTCAATAGAAGAACTTAAGGCACGGGGAAAACTAACATTAGGATAAAGTATAGTTATCTCTTTTATGTTCTATAGAAGTAGGTTGGTACCTACTCCTCCGGCATCCCTAATAGAAGAATTAGCTTGTAATATGTCTCAGTCTTTTCATTTCATTGATGGCGTCATTATTACATGGCCGAGTCCCAGTTAATTTCGAACAGTCTTATTCTTCTATCAGGAGGCCTTCTATTGACGTGACCCTAATTCATGGTGGGCCTACCAACTGCCTATCATGAACGAATTCGTATACCAAATTGCAAGTCCCAGCAGTTGAATATTGAGGAGTTCCATAGTTTGAAGACAACCCTGGATGTAGCGTCTAATTCATGGTGGGCCTACCAACTGCCTATAATAAACGAATTCGTATACAAAATTGCAAGTCCCAGCAGTTAAATATTGAGGAGTTCCATAGTTCGAAGACAACCCTGGGTGTAGCGTCTAATTCATGGTAGGCCTACCAACTGCCTATAATAAACGAATTCGTATACAAAATTGCAAGTCCCAGCAGTTGAATATTGAGGAGTTCCATAGTTCGAAGACAACCCTGGATGTAGCGTCTAATTCATGGTGGGCCTACCAACTGCCCATAATAAACGAATTCGTATACAAAATTGCAAGTCCCAGCAGTGGAATATTGAGGAGTTCCATAGTTCGAAGACAACCCTGGATGTAGCGTCTAATTCATGGTGGGCCTACCAACTGCCTATAATAAACGAATTCGTATACAAAATTTTGTGTCCCAGCTATAAACCGCTGAGGAGATCTCTCGTACGGAGCCGATCCTGGCAGCAGCATCAGGTCAAATTTATGATTAACATGCATTGTCATCGGTTCTGGACCAACATGCAAAATTTCAACTCAATCGGATACCGAGAAGTGGTTCAAATTAAACTTGCAAGATTTGCACCGAACAAACATTGTTACTTACTTACTTACTTACTTACTTATATACTTACATACACTGCAAGTTAAATAAAAGCTTTTAAAAACATACATACATACATACATCAGCCTATTGCAGTCCACTGCTGGACGTAGGCCTCCCCCAGGGTACGCCATAGGGCACGATCTCCCGTTTTCGCCATCCAGTTGCTACCACCCGCCTTCTTTAAGTCGAATCATTTGTCCATCTGGCCGGAGGTCATCCCACACTACGCTTACCGAGGCGTGGCCTCCACTCGAGAACCTGCTTACTCCACCGTCCGTCGGTTCTACGACAAATGTGCCCAGCCCACTGCCACTTCAGGAAATAAATTAAACGTAGGAAATAACGAAAATTTTCAACTCCGGCCGTAACTTGAATTTGGGACCGCGTGATACATACCGATCCACCGCTTTTCTCACAGAGCTACCCTCTGGTAGCTCCGGTGACTTCTGACGACCATATAACCATAGTCTCGAAATGTTGAATTCCAAGCAAATCACTCATAATTCAAGTGCATAAAAAACGTTGCTCACGAATAATAAATAAAAAAAATAAAAAAACACGATTGCTTTCTGAGATAAAGCCTAGCCTATGACACTCTGGATAATGGAAGGATTCTTCCAATACAATTCTCATTCGAATCTGTTCAGTGCTTCACGAGTTTCAGGCCTATAAGAAATCGCACATACAAACATACATATAATATATGAATTCTAAAAACATTACACTTCTTTTTTGTTTAGGCAGTCGTGTTAAAAAACGTACCTATCTACAGCTCATGTAAGTAACCAAGCACCAAACACAAACACCACTTGAGGCGACGCTCGGCTGCTGGCGCGACAGGCTCGCGCGACAGGCTCGCGCGACGCTAATCTCGCATTCCCTACCTCACTGTAGCAGCCTTTTTGTGCGTCTGCGGTGCTGCCTCACCGCCTCACCGCCTCATGCCGCCGCCACTGTACGAGATTTATTGGAAAATTAAAAAAGATGAGAGGAACCAGCTTTGATCTCAGGCCATGCAAGTGTCCGCAACCAGCAATACTTATTTTTATTATCTGTAACAACGTTGATTTTGCTGCTTATCGAAATTTACTCTGTGAATTTAAATAATAATGTCGTATTAAGGTGGTTCTCTCACGCACCGCATGTTTATTTCGTGTTTTACCGGATGTGGTTCCGAAAGAAGTTTACAAAATCCCACACATACAAAAACCGGACATCACAGCACACGTCGCCGCATCAAATCGCGGCTGTTACTGGTTGTCAGTTGTATGGTGGCTGACTGAGGCTGCTACGAATCGCAATATCATCCAGTACGTGTGCGATTCATTGCTCTGTAGATGCACCTTCAGTAGATAACATTTAAACCATTAAATATGTTGTCAAAAATAACTTTTTAAATATAAAGCAGTGTTTATTAATTCCTAGATGGTGCTCGCGTACTTCGTTTTGCCAACTTACAATTTTTATTTAATTTGGTAGGTGTTAGCACGCCAAATTACTATGTCCACACCAGCGTCTTTTAATTCACATGCTCTGGTAGCAAACCAATGCCCATTACGCTAGCAAGTTATTTGCTGAAGCAGCATTTCTAGATCCAAAGTTCATAAGCTTGTTCCTCGTCCCATTCCATATAAAATGGCATTTTAGCATCTCTATAAATAAGCTGAATCCTCTGAAATTCCGCATAACGATCCCCGGTTCCTATGTATCAACGGAAACGGCTCATCGCTGAATATCTTTTGCTGCACAGTCACTAACTGTGCTCCTGGTGTTTCACATTAGTTACTCCAGACCCCGCGGGCGCTCTCCATCACGCTGGTCTGATCAAATAAAAAATCTTACGGGTCTATCCATCAATACTGCCTTAAAACATGCTGAAGACAGAGACACATGGAGGAATATTCTGAAGAATCTGGAAGAAGGGAGTCTATGCAGACACGACCTTCAGTAATGAAGAGACGAACGAGGAGAGAGACTCCAGACCCCCGATGTACTTACGTATGTGTCGGCAGGAGCTGCCCATCATGCTGAACAACTACAACAGTTTACTGCAATAATTTAGTGCACAATAATTATGCCCAACGTTACTAGCGAATTTATAAAATTAGTATGAATAGAAGAATATAGGGAAGATAATGTTATGTTTTTTAATTTAATCTGTCATATTCTACTAATAATATTTAAATATTATTAGTAGAATATATCGACTTTAAAGTCGTACTGCGCCTGCATGTAAAATTTATAATAAATCAAATTTGAAAATAATGTTTCATTTCAAACAAAGTAAGTTACTATACAAGTATAAGCAGCTTACCCACGAGTTTTGTTCCTAAATTAATGTCTAGGTGCCTAAAATTGTCGCCTCGAAGTTTTAGTGAGCTATTTCCCAAGTACCACCTCTTGTCGTAATTTACACGAGAAAACCATTACCGGCAAATTTTATCCTTTGATTTAAAAGCATTTGGTGGTATGCTACGTTACATGAACTTTCTTATGCTCGTAAGATTACCTTTCCTTGTTCAGTTTTTATACCAAGTAGGTACCGTCCCCAAAAAAAAGAGTAACTACCTAAACAAATTTTAAAACGTTTTGGCACTTATATTATTTGTTTCTATTTTCCATAGGCGGTACATGAATGCATAATTACAATATCCATATATCATAACAAAAACATCAAAATGGTGCGACGGTCTGAATCATCGTAAAAAAGCGTTTTATCTAAATCACTAGTTTAGTTCTATCCAACGAATTCGCAACCCTTGTAGAACTCACCCCTTGTAACATGACAATCGTTTTCTATTAAAATAGTTTTGGGCTCAAAATGTGCAGGTGGCCGCGACGGGTGCAGTGCTGAGGTGAAAGGCAGCCACAGGGCAGCGGGGGGGCAGTGCAGACGAGGGGGAGGCGGGGAGGGGGGGTGTCTAGACAGGCCGCAGACGCATGGAGGCTGCGCACACCACGCACACACCGACACCCCCTGCACATGCAACGATTTCACTCCCACACACACACCAGCCTAAAAGTATACATGCAATGGATGTTGCATTTGGGGTCCTTCAAATGTCCTCGTAAAAATAAATTATTACCAACGGACATTCGAAGGTGAGGCTCGGTAAAATATGACCAGCTTAAACTTGGGTTGGCAAAAAAATATACTTGAGAAGTATTTGAGTGTAGCATTAAAATATGTAAATGAATTGAAGTTGATACTTTACTTGTCTAGGTACATTAAAACTCTTTGTTGATTTTGTCTGATGAATTTCAGGTTAAAAATTATTTCTTTTCAAATATTTACGTATATAAAGATGACAATTTGCTTTTTATAAATATATAGACCCTTACTATACTGTGCCTGAATACCGTACACAGTCCGGAATACATTGCTGGTTTTCTTGCATATAATGAAATTACACCCATGTAATAACCAGCTATTTATGTCGGACCGAGCACGGATGAATATGTCGTACTAGTGTAATAGCCGTTTTTCATTTAAATTCCCCATACTTTCTACATACATACATACATACATACATAAATCATGCCTATATCCCTTACAGGGTAGGCAGAGCGTTAACGGCCGTAAAACGAAAATTAACACCACGTCTGACAAAAGTTTGAGGGTCAATCGGATAACTGTGTATCGCCATAGTGACAGGTTGTCAGCCCATCGTCTTAAATTGCAATACATTCCCTCGAGTCCCATAGTCGCCTTTTACGACACCCACGGGAATGAAATGGGGTGATGCTATACTAAGCCGGCATCACACGGCATATTTTACGTACATACTTTCTACGTACCTCGCTTTTGAGCTCTACATGGATTGTACCATTGTATATGCAATATTTAAACCAGATAATTAATGACATCAATTCATATTTTTATCAACTTATTTTGCAATGCGAATTTAAATTGCTTCAAGTACAGCGAGAATAACTTGTTTCACAGGAGCAGACTGGCCAATCCGGACGAGTAGTCTTCGTTAAAGTTCAATACAGTGTACCTACATACTTCTGCATGCAGTATACAAGTTATTAACAGTTCAAATATTACTTATGTTTTTACTTACAAAATCTTGGTTTGCTCTGTGTGCCGCGCCGGTACGGTTGGTATGGTAATAAATTCAATGAACACAAATTTCAAGTTTTATATACGAACTCTACTATTTTTTCTTTGTGTTATTGTTATTCTATTTATTTGATATTTAATTAATAGTTGCTTCCGAGGGCCCAACGATCAGAAAATAAACCACTTTCTTGAAATACATCATCAGTGCGTGGGTAGTAAATATCTTTTTTTAGGGTACCGTACCCAAAAGGTCGAAACCGTCTGTCTGTCACCCGGATGTATCACATAAACTGTGATAGGTAGAGACTTGAAATTTTCAAAGATAGGTACTGTATTTCTATTGTCGCTATAATTACATACATACATACATCACGCCTACAATCCCTTGAGGGGTAGACAGAGCGTAAACGGCTGTAAATATTGGACATTTACTCCGCATCTGACAAACATTTGAGGGTCATTTGTAATATTGTGTATCACAATAGCGACAGGTTGTCAGCCTATCGCCTAAATTTGCAATACATACCCTCGAGTCCCTTAGTCGCTTCTTACGACACCCACGGGAAAGAAATGGGGTGATGCTTTTCTAAGCCGGCATCACACGGCCAATTACTATAATTACAAATAGTAAAAAAATTAATTAAATTAATATTAAGTGGGACTCTCATACAAAAATAGGCTAATAATATATATTTTTTTGCTTGTTTTTTTTTCTACTTATGGTGTGGAGGCTGTAATAGTCAGACAATTTAAAGTTTCAGAGAACATGTATTACTCTTGCCACTATAACAACAAATACTACTAAAAACAGAATAAAATGAATATCAAAAATTATGTAAAAAAAACTTTTAAAACAAGCTTTTATTTTAGTGCTCTGAAAAGATAAAAATAACATTTTGAATGACATTAACCACATTCATTTATGACTTTACAGAAATGAAAATATAATAAAAGCTTGTCGCGATGCCTACCTAATTAAAGTTAGGTGCGTACCTTATTACAAAATTTAAATCACAAATTGAAAGTTTCGCGACAAGCTTTTATTATATTTTCATTTCTGTAAAGTCATAAATGAATGTGGTTAATGTCATTCAAAATGTTATTTTTATCTTTTCAGAGCACTAAAATAAAAGCTTGTTTTAAAAGTTTTTTTTACATAATTTTATTTTATATTTTTTAAGTTTATGTTACGATAGTTATTGATCAATACGAAAGTCTTTCTATAAAACGGAGAGACATTCAATAGAAAAACTTAAGGCACGGGGAAAACTAACATTAGGATAAAGTATAATTATCTCTTTTATATTCTATAGAAGTAGGTTGGTACCTACTCCTCCGGCATCCCTAATAGAAGAATTAGCTTGTAATATGTCTTAGTCTTTTCATTTCATTGATGGCGTCATTATTACATGGCCGAGTCCCAGTTAATTTCGAACAGTCTAATTCTTCTATCAGGAGGCCTTCTATTGACGTGACCCTAATTCATGGTGGGCCTACCAACTGCCTATCATGAACGAATTCGTATACAAAATTGCAAGTCCCAGCAGTTGAATATTGAGGAGTTCCATAGTTCGAAGACAACCCTGGATGTAGCGTCTAATTCATGGTGGGCCTACCAACTGTCTATAATAAACGAATTCGTATACAAAATTTTGTGTCCCAGCTATAAACCGCTGAGGAGATCTCTCGTACGGAGCCGATCCTGGCAGCAGCATCAGGTCAAATTTATGATTAACATGCATTGTCATCGGTTCTGGACCAACATGCAAAATTTCAACTCAATCGGATACCGAGAAGTGGTTCAAATTAAACTTGTAAGATTTGCACCGAACAAACATTGCAAGTTAAATAAAAGCTTTTAAAAAGGGGCTCCAATATAACAAACGTGACTGTTATATCATTTTGATACCAAATGGTACGGAACCCTTCGTGCGCGAGTGCACTTGACCGATTTTTTAGTACTTTTCACTATGATACAGTCAAGTTTCTTTTGGTTGTCGAGTCGAGAACTCGAGGCCGATGTAAAAAAACGCGGCTTCCTGTCTGGGCTCCTCGGGCGATGTAGCTCTGCAATCTGATATGTAGTCAAAAACAGACACTTTGAATAAAATCGGTGTCCATTTTAAGGGGCTTCTATCGATGGGAAACATGTAGGAAAGTTAGTAGTATATCCAGGCTAGGTACATTGATTGTGGAACCAGAAGGTGAAACCATATCTTGATAAAATATACCCGTAGGTAATGTTCTGGATTATTAGGACCATTTCTCTATCTAATTAATTATTGTTCCTGTAGGTGACTAAATCAGTAAGTAAATGAAAAGAAACTGAAAATCGGAATCTGCATCATGTCAAATTCCAATAGACTTTTATCAAGCTATTACCCTAAGATATTATTAACCATTGTCGTAATGAGCTGTAGTTTGACTTAGGAAAGAGCAACTTTTTTCTAGATAGCCTATTCTAATCATATTTATTTTTCATTTTATTTCACCCACGTGTCTTAAGTATAGATCTATGGTTGACGTCATGATTGAGGGTAAACACCCATTAGGGATTCTCACCTTTACAGAGATACACACTGTACGTACAGACAGACGGAGTAGTCGCATTTATAAATAAACAACGATAATGCTTACCAGGGAGCCAGGGAACAAAGAAGCAGGCGGCAGCGCGGCGATAAGTGCGGCGGGGTCGTCGCTCGCCGGGTAAACAGATAGCCCGATTGATTACAATACCAGGAGACCACGAGCGAGTACACTGCCCTTGCAAACCCTTGCAGTATGTACTTCCGAGTATTTTTTACAAAAGTCTCGAAGGTTTAATTCCAATGCCCGTCAATAAAATAATTGGGAGAATTTGAGATTTGAGGATTTCTCAATGGAGTAGAACAATTTTTCTTCAGAAATGTTTATTTTCTGCTTTATTAGGTTCTTTTAGATACTGACTTTACCACTATGATTGCGATTTCATTTTGTAAAATGGTAAGACATTCCAGTGCTACAACGGCTGCATTTTAATTTTGAATTTTTACTAGATAGGTAGGTAAACACCAATGCACTGATTATTTTACTAGTAATCAGGTAGCCGGAACGATATAATAAAAGAAAACCACAAACATCCGCATTACATATAGCAACGGCCACGTGTACGGTCATTACAATAATGATAGAAATACAAAACACACACACATATTACGCCCATAATCCCTTGCGGGGTAGGCAGAGCACACACGGCCGCATAAAACGGTCATTTACGCCACGTCTGACAAACATCCGAGGGTCATCCGGAAAATTGTGTATCGCCATAGTGACAGGTTGTCAGCCCATCGCCCAAAATTGCAATACACACCCTCGAGTCTCTTGGTCGCCTCTTACGACTCCCACGGGCAAGAAATGGGGTGATGCTATTCTAAGCCGGCATCACACGGCCGATAAACAGATAATTTTGTTTTTACTAGCAACTTATTTACAAAGGATCTGTGGTGATACTGAGTTTGAGTGATGAAAGTGTTTGTCCGAACACTATTTTTAGTTTAAATATAAGCATAAATTAATGATGTGTGTCGTAGTACTTACATACTCAATTTCATTTTGTATGTAAAGTGGAATCAAAATCAAGAATCAGAATTACCAGACTGGGTATGGTAAAGTTTAACTGTTTTTTTCACTTTGTGTCTGGCTTGCACTCGGCACCTCCTGTCCGAGAACCAACAACCAGTTCCAGAGGCCGTAAACCCCAATCTGAAGAATTTCGACACAAAATATGAAACAGCGTCTCTTTTTAACTTTTATGAAGTCATCCACCTGAATTTTTGTGAGTCTCGCAGATGTAACCGGAAAGCACACTTATTAATAATACAATGCATTTTTAGAAACAAAGAGAGTGAAATATATGTCTAATACCAAATTTTAAAACACTTCCCATGTTAGGTTTTTTTTTTGAAAGCTTGCGGAATTTTCAAGCGCGGGCAGGATTAACGAACGGCAGGAAGGAACGAGCTACGGTAGCCTAGATGGAAGAGGCGTCGTCACTAGTAATGACGAAAGTCGCAGGTTCAAATCCTGCCTGCGCTTGAAAATTTTGCAAGTTTTCAATTAATTGTATGTTGTAGAGGAAGGAGCGTTGCAACTTGCAAGCTAAATGTGTAGGTACTCGGGCACCACAGGCATAGGTACTTATTTAATTTTACAGATTAGAAACATGCCTACAAGAATATGATATAATATGACTTATAAGAAGTCACAATTTTAATGATCGGAAGCAGCTTGAACGAGTAAACAGACTACTTATTCGTTAAAATATTCACATAATATGCGCCCCACATGTCTCTACTACTGGATTGTAAATTTTTTGTTGGTTTGGCAGGTCGGGCGGGTGATTGTACGGAAAGTCAAAAAATAAATAAAGAGGTAGACGATTGAAGGTGAAATTATGACAATCGTTACTATTTTTTTTTAAATCAACCGTCTGGAAAAAATAATGTTATTGTTTTTGCTTTTATTTTATTATTTTTTAATAAATTCTAAATATTATGGTAAAGGTGTAAGTAGAATGCACTTATATCTGACGATGTGTAAACCTACCATGACCGAATACTTTCAAAATGCACGCAAATGTAATACACTGCAGTGCAATGCAATTTATCACTCCATACATAAGACATCAACGCGTTTCGCGGACAGCTCTAACGAAGTTTACTATTTGATTTATTATTATTTTTTTAAGCTGAACGAATAATGTACAGTCGGTTATAGCACATAAGGTACTATGGGTACTCCAAAAGAACTAAAATATTTTTGTGCCCAGCAATATATTTTTCTTAACATGAATATGCATTAGTAGAAAATAACTTATTTTATTAGAATAAGTTAAAAAAAATATTATGTATCAACTGGGGATAAAAATTATTCAGTTCTTTTATGTACCCCTGGTACCTTATGTGCTATAACCGACTGTACCTTGTGGACAGTCATCAAGATAGTCGGTTTTTGTACTCAATGCCACGCATGTTCTGAATGCGGCTTTAATAAAGTAAAAAGTGGATGGTATTAAGAGGACAGTCGCGGTCGCAATTGAAGGCTAAAGACCAAACTACGCGCTGGGAAATGTACAATGAACAAATATGGTGCAATTCGATAAGGGTAATTTTGACATTAAAAATGTAAGATCTCATCAAAAGTATTTTAATAGTACAAGTAGTGATTTTATATTTTCTGCCATTATTATCGTTATTGCATGAAGAAAACGTTCTTAAAGTGAAATGCCGTAATGTGTTTCAGATATTTATTCAGATATAATTTTATTCTAATTTTATGACAAAAAAGATAAGCTTTATTCTAACACACATTCTGCTACGGAGGGTACCCAAGGATAAAATGTTTTACATCGAGTATTTCGTAGCGCTACGAGTGCTACGGCGTAGCAGATGTTAAAGTTAAAATTATTATTATATTTAGATATTTTTTAACATAAATTGTTATAAAAAACATACAAATGTAAATGCATCGTACCAGAAATGTTACATAACCACATAATAAAGAGTACCTACTTATGTAAAAGTAATAGGTACAAATGGCATGAAACTTCTTTAAATATATTTCGCCGTAAAACAAACATTGTATACCTGCCTTAATGCAAGCGTCGGTGCATACGGACCTCTGAGCACACATCGTAAATAAAAAGACAATTTGTAAATTGCGAAATGTAATTGCAGACGCCGGCTCGCACGGCGGCGGCGGCGGCGCGCCGGCGGCGGACAATCGGCGGCGGGCGGCAGGCGGCGGGCGGCGGGCGAGGCGGCTAGTGCGACCATAAACGACAAGTTCCTGCTGATTTGGTAAGTATTCATTTTAAATGTCAACTTACAAGAAGATGACCCACCTGATGAAAAATGGCTACCTACTTCCCACACCAAAGTGGATCTTACTACATATTATGATATCAAAATGGGCAAAGTTTCGCACGATCGGCATTATATTAAACTGTTTGGTGTATTTTTAGGATTTGATAGCACCAGGATCTGGCGGAAATGTTGAAGGTAAAATAGGTAATTAAATGAATTATTTGGAACAAATAAACACCAGTTACGTTTTTTGGCGAATGTGTTTTGCCGTAGCAATTTTTAGGCTTAGTTTAAGAGTAGTTTTAGAATGATTTAGATTGATAAGTTTGGTATGGTAGGCACATTTTCCCGCCCGAATATTTTTGAAGATGGTCACACCGGCGGCGGCGGTAGTGTGCAGTGCTAATGAAAATTTAAAGTAAGTACCTAAGTACAGTGCGCACCGACACTGGAGCGAATTACAAGTGATAAGGGGAAACGAACGTTTTAAGATTATCTCTAAACCTTTTGCACATAAATTTAACGCGACTTTGTTTTTAGTGTTTTTTCCCATGCAGTCCCTATAATTTAATTAAGTTACATAAATAGGTAATATTTATGGTACTTTTTAGAAAGCTTAAAAATTTCTGCTTAGCTTAGAATAGCATCACCCCATTTCTTGCCCGTGGGAGTCGTAAGAAGCGTCTAAGGGACTTGAGGGTGTGTATTGCAATTTTAGACGATGGGCTGACAACCTGGCGATACACAATTTTCCGGATGACTCTCAAATGTATGTCAGACGTGGCGTAAATGTCCGTTCTATGCGGCCGTTTACGCTCTGCCAACCCCGCAAGGGATTATAGGCGTGACATGTGTATGTATGTAAGTATGTAAAAATGACTTCCGCGAGCAGGATTTGAACCTACGACTATAAGGGATGAGCTGCGGTAGCCAAGATAGAAGAGGCGTCGCCACTAGTGATGGCGAAAGTCACAGATTCAAATCCTGCCCGCCGCCACGGTAGAAAATTTTGCAAGTTTTCAAAAATTTTATACTTACTCGTACACGGAAAGTGTTTTAAAATTTGGTATTTTAATTATATTCCTTTCTGTTTAAAGGCTTAATTTTTTACTTTTTATACCGATTTCGATTGCTTTTGTAAGGGATAAAGGCAATTTATTTTTCAGATTGGTACAACTTCTGAAGAGAATAGTGCAAATACACACTTCCACGTTTATATCTTCCACCAAGCAGTAGTGCTAACACTTCTATATACAGTTCAGAGAGAAGGCTGCTTATGAAAAATCACGAGCAACAATAACACGGGTCGTCTAACCGCTGCTGCTTGTATCACACATTTTACTAGCTAGACGAATCCATTCTCACATGGCATTGAATTTAATTTATTTTATATTATTAATGAAAAACCCTCATATGCCCTATAATCCATTCGCTTACGCTCTGCTTACCCCGCAAGGGACAATAGGCGTGATACGTGTATGTTTTTATGTATCCATTCTCGCATAACATTGACATGAAATAATTCAATTAATAGTAAGTTTCATACGAGTGTTGCCGTGTGATGCCGGCTTAGAATAGCATCACCTCATTTCTTTCCCGTGGGAGTCGTAAGAGGCGACTAAAGGACTCGAGGGTGTGCATTTCAATTTTAGACGATGGACTGATAACCTGTCACTATGGCGATACACAATTTTCAGAACAACCCTCAAGTATTTGTCAGTCGTGGCGTAATACCGTTTGCGGCCGTTTACGCTCTGCCTACCCCGCAAGGGATTATAGGCGTAATATGTGTATGTATGTCATACGAGTGGCAAGATAAAAACCACTCGTTGCATATTTTACAGTTTTCGTGCATATCTCAAGCTTTTTTATGCATATTTGCATGCATATTTCAGGCTATTTTTATGTTGCATATAATCGGGTTCTTAGATATAACTTAAATATTAGTTCTAAGGTCCACGGATTTACTAGTTTGCATCCATCATTAAAAATTTACTTATTTATATTATCCAACATCTATGACATAAAAATTTGGTATTCAATCATGCATACTTAAACCTAATTAGGAATGTAGCAAGTTGTAAAACGCATACATATATAATTATTTTCATTAATTCAGTCTGACGTCATTGGCAATTGATAATACAAAATGTATTCTAAGTACAAAATTTCAACTAGGAGTAAATATTTTAAATTTCGAATAATGTACATACACACAAACGTGTACGAGTTTTATTTGTTGTGAATTTTATTCAACAGTACAAGATTTTCGTTTTAAACACCGACTTATAGTTTGGTACCTACAGTTTTGTTACATAGCTACAATAGGTTCGGTACCTCCTAAAAAATACATTCAAAATAAGTATAACCTTTTCAACTTTCTATTTGGCGCAAAAAAAAAACGTTGTCATATATGATTTCAGCCGACCGACATATCATATTTATACAGGTGGAGCTTCCCGACGTATGAGAGTTCAACGTAATGTCAAACACCTATCTATATCAGAAATAATTTTACATCTAAATATAAACCGTGCATAAGAATTCACAACACAGTGAGCGCGAGACAGTGAGATAGTGCGAGTCTCTGTTTCCCTGCCAATAGCGGCGACATTGTAGCTATTGACACGGGCGCGCTCGCAGCTAGCTGAGCGCGCGAAGCGAGTAGCGAGTGATCAGCGCGCGCCGCGGGCAGTGGAGTGAGTGCACGTGCGCAGTGGAACCACCCTCGCTCAGACCCTGTGAATGGCACACGGGTCCTCAGCAGAGGTCGCTCTTCGAGTGTGGCAGCAGATGCAGGTGGCCGCGGTACATATCGCATCACCGCCCGCCCGCAATTTCGCGTAAAATTGGCAGCGTGAGGCGGGCGGGCGGCGGCAGCGGCGCGGAGCGTCGGTCCCGAAATAGTGTTCGGGCGCGGTCGTGCGCTGTCGGGTGCCCCAGTCGCCGTGTGGCCGCGCGCGCGCACCCGCGTCGCTTCGCCAGCCGTCTCGACGCCGCTCGAATACCCGGGTGAAGGAGCGAGCTCGCCGGTGCACGAGTCAACGGTGCGCGTATTTCGGTCGCAAGAGGGCCCCGGGCCGCGTCGGGCGCGCTGCCCGCGCGCTGGCCGCCGTGCTCTGGTGGTGGTGCGTGGCGCTGCTGCGGCTGGTTGCGCTCTGCGCGCCTCCCCCCGGCCCGCCCCCCCGGCCCGGCGCGCCGCCGCCGCCCCCCGCCCGCGTTGCGGAAGATGCGCCGTCCGCGTCGGCGGCCGCCTGCGCGAGCGCGCCAACAAACAGCACAGGGTTGCCCGCGCCCGAGCCACCCGAGGCGCAGCCAGCGCCCGACTCCCCGCACGCAGGTCAGTACGCCGACCCCGCGCCGTCGCCGCCGCCGCGCCGCCGCGCCGCGCCGCGTGCCCCACACTCCGCACCACATATCATCCGGTACCCGCCTGTATCTGTCTAGACACCTGTCGCCGTTACATTGAATCTAGGTGCCTACCTACTCGCATCAACGATAACTACACGTGTGGATACTTTGGAAATACTTATAAACCGTCAAACATACTCTTTACATCGCACGCAAACACGTGTGCTATCATATCGCTCTCGTACTTAAAATCTAGCCATTAATACCTATGCTAATACAGAAAATTTATCACCTACCCAGTTTCTCCAAAGAAACATAACTATGTGATTGATAATCAACCTATTACTGTACTTATATTGGTAAATAGCTAACATCTAGGTACAAATAAAGCTCCACACTTAAATATATGTAGAGTAGAACACCTGAAAGCTGAAAACTTTGCTCTAGGTACCAACCAACAACGAAGTAATCATCATAAAAGGTCTACAAAATTGTGATTTATCATCACGTAATTTTGACTACATACTGAACTGACAGCAGTATAAAATGTGCATTAAGCCGGTATCATGAAGATAAACACAATTAGTGTAAAATAAATAAAGATTTAGAACATCAAGATGAGGCTCATGATGAGACTTTTCAACTAATTAACGTGCTACATGTTATCAAACTCCACAACTCACAAGAAGGTGCAATATTGACCATTTCGAATCGACTTTACCATAAGTTATGTAAACAATAATCAAATGGACTCCAAGTGCTTGCAACAAATTGAACCTTGTGTGCACGTCAATTGAATAATTCGTGTTTTGATGAACGTCCATCAATCGACGCACAGTGTTGTATATTCAATGAGAAGTCACAAGTGTTCTGATTAGGTTTGCAAATATTACTTTTGTTTCGTAGTAAGAGGTTCAGCAAGCAAGTACAAAACAGTTGATAAGTATGTAAGTAAGTACTGCTCTAGAAAATCAATACAGACCTCAGCTACAGGCTACAACCTTCGTTCGCGGTAGATTTTTGTCCGCCTATTGTTACAACTTGAGACAAAAGGGAGTCAGAATGGTATTGTTTTGGGCAAAGGTCTATATGTTTAATTATACGGAGAAGACAGTGAGGCGGACGTAGGCGCCGTCGGGACGCCCGCACGAATGTGGGTTATGAGTGTGAAGGTATCCAACCCTCGTTCTGGCTAATAAACGACGACGTATCTTGCTAAGGTACTTATATGCTTAGTTATGGTTTTAACAAAGACATTAATTCCAAGGTAGGTAGAGCAAATTATATAAAAGGTTGGAAACGCTGTTTTCTTTTGAAACGAATGTGGATTACTATTTTTTTACAATTTTTTTTTTATTTAATTTAATTTATTTGTGGAAACATGTGTACAATAAAGAACTTACATTAATACAATACTGTAATACTTTCATTTTTCACTGTACAGTTTTTATTTGATAGTGCGTCGACTGTGTGTCATAATAAAACAAGAATAAAATAATAAAATGCAATATATGCCCGATAAAGAAAGCTCCTTAATTCTTATGAATGAAAGTTTTTCCATGCATGGAAGTATTTTATTATTTGCCAACAAGCTGCACGACTCACGTCCCCAAATGCCTGATAAAATTGTAATTAAGTAGATAATAAGTGTGAGTCAAAGCGTTAATGAAGCAAATAACTTACTTCTGGTATGTGCTGGGATTGATTCAATACGCAAATAGGCCTGGAATGGTAATTCTAAAATTACCTGTTTCCTGAAAATATTGCTGAAAACACTGTACAAACTTACACCCTTGACCTTGAACCTTTTCTAGCGCGCTCACCCTATTTCTCTACAAACATAAGTACGTAGAGTAGGTATAAATAAAATTGCCCTTTCCCTCGATTCACAAATACCTAGGTACCTAATAACCTTTAGAAGACAAGATGTTTACTCATTTCGTTTTCCCTTATTCTACCCAACCTGGGACACAAAGGGTAAGGAAGACACGTAGGTACGTTACAATTTACGTAAGTGATAATTTGTAAAGCCTGAAAAGCTTCTGACAAGGTACTTACTGTTGTATCTAATTCTCGCCTCACTACTGATTTCATCCGACCCACGAAACTTTTTGTAATAATCCAGATTTGGTAGATTCTGCGTGTAGGCTGGGAGAGGGGTTGCGGAAGGCGGTTGCGGGAGCGGGGGGAGGGTGGTTTGTTATGGCGGCGGCAGGAAGCGCCCAGTGGCACGTGTAAAGGCGGCCTTGAGACGGGAGGTCGTCGGCCGCGGGCCGCGATCGAGACGCCGCCGCTGCCGCCGCCCGCAGCCCCGCTCACACAGGCACACCATAGCCTAGCGAAGCCCGCATCCTAAAACTACCCCTACCGTATCGATTCCGCCGTTTTGTTACGGTTATCCTATTGTGCGATGGTTATTGAACATGCAGACCGAAACCCCTACCTCGTATCTAAGTGCGCCCGCAAGCGTCTTGAACTGCATTCACTATCTTAAATAAAACGATATTTTTTTTCATTATAATAGTTACTTATCAATACCGCTACACTTAGGAAAAGTTGTATTAATGTCCGTTTTAATACACTTTTAAGAGTCCAAAATGAACACGTCAATGGGATGCAGCTACGGGAATACATCACGCAACAACAACAATTTGACGAAGCAACTTTTATTTCCCTAAATTCACAACATTTTACTAGAATAAAGCTCCACCTCCGAATACCGACTCAGGCCACCATCACCTGATGCAATATTTTTAAAATCTAATTTGCACTCATTCATATACAAAATTATTCACTGCGACTGCTGAATTCAAATAACTAAATTGAGCACCAGGTATTTTAATACAATTATGTGCATACATATATCGTCGCCAGCTAACGGCTAACACGAGTCAAATAAATAGGTAGGTAGCTATAGTCGGGGTCACAGAGACGAGACCAGTCGACTAGACCATGAGACCTCTACAATGTAGTGTAGCGATAACTTTATAATGTTAAATAGATTTGCCTTACATACACTTGTCGTAATAAGTACATAAACATTACGATAACCTGTATTTACATAACATAACACATTTCTTTCCTGTCCAAATAAAAAAAATGAGAACAAGGTCTTATTGCTAGGGTAGCATTCTCTACCAGGCTGCCATTGGCCTATAGACACAGCATAATAACTAGTAACTAGCGTTATAGATAAGATACATAAAGTGCGAACATATTAGCTGGATAAATTATAATATAAGTTCATTTTAATAAATGGCGTCCTTTTTCAATTTTTCAAAGAAAAGTCTAGGTTCTGGACATCCTAAGATACCAATCTAGCAATAAAGAAATATTAATATTTAAAGAATAATTTTGTACATTTCATACAAAATGCTCTATCACTCAGCATAGTTAGTATGGGAGGAACAATTTATAAGTATTATCCTTTGCTAGATTAGTACCTTAGGCTTTGGATTTTCAAAAAAAAATGTTCTTGGACATCTTCTGTATGTTATTTAACGTATTATCTACAAACATAAACGTACCTATGGTACGTGTTGTTTATATAATCCCTAACTTAAATGGGAAAACCAATGAACTCTACATAAATGTACTGAGTTATTCACCCAAAAATTACGTTGTAGGAAAACCCTAAACTCTAATAGGTATTTTTCTATATAATATTAGGTACTGAGTACCTACACACATGTCTTACCTTACCTACTACAGTACAACTCCTCCAATATGAGATACCCTGAGCAAAAAAATATTTTTGTGTCTTTACTGCCCAGTGCCCACGCTTATCTAGGCTATTGTTATTTTTTCTGCTTGGAATGGTTGCAAGATATAACTATGAACGTAAACAACATTTCCTTGTTTATTTCGTGCGTGAACAAGATAAGATATCTAGGTAAGGTAAAATAAGATACGTACCTACTTGGATTTTTTAAATCTTTGTTTTACGCATCAAATGTTTTGATTTTAAATTTAAGTTTAGTATTGATGAATGTTATTGCTCTCGATTCTTGCAGCACTTTCCTGTAACAGCCACACTTAAGAAGTGACACACAAGTACGCAAGTGAGACAGTAATGCAGCAATGTGTTGCACTCACAGATAATATAATTCTACTCTGTAACACTATGATACCACAAATTAAGTATTGGCAAGCATAATTCATGAGCCGGTTATTTTGCTTGTTTACATGCCATTTTTTCTAGAGTACAGAAAGTGTGAACACTTCTGCTTGGCAAAGAAATAAGAGTGGTAGTTAATGGTACTTCTCAGGTGGGCTTGGGCAGATATTGTTTCATAGGTACTGCCAGTATTTCGATCAAAAATTTAATATAAAGGAAAACTTAGCCTTACTTTCTTACTTGACTAAAGCAGTAGCATTGTATTAAGTTAAGTGCCTACTTACTTATTGTTTTTTGGTGCCTGTATACTTGTAACAAGAAAAAATAACAGGTACTGTTCCTCCACTGGGTTCCCTATAAACATTTTGTTTTCTCTAAGCGCCAAGTAGGTACCTGAAGCTAGTACATGGACCCCGGCGGTAAACCGCTTCTCCTTGAAACTGAACATGAACTCTCATATTCCATTTACTAGCTAAATAACGTTTATTTTAATATTCAACGCAACAAAAACCTAACATGACAAGCCGACACATATTAAAGCAATTACATATACAACACACGAATAACTTTTCATTCTCCTGCAAAATTATAATTAGGTAGAGCCACGTGTAATGTGTGCCTACACAATGTTGCTGTTACAAATACCCACCAGTCTAGACGAGAAAAAAACCTCTATCTTCATTGTTTTGACTTGGTGTGATGTTGTTTATGGTCTGAGTAAGACTGGGGTCTAGCGACGAGAGCTGGTGTACCGGGCCGGGCGGGGTATCGGCGTGAGGACGGCGCGACTGAGAACAGCCTGTTATCAGCCCGATAAGGGCGCGACGGGGGGCAGGGAGGGCGTGGAGGCGGAAGGGGGGATCTGGGTCGCGGGGCCGACGTCCGCGCCCGGCCTCAGCCGTCGACCTACGACCACTTACCCTCGCCATTCCGCGTTCCGACCCGATAATACCCTTACCCAAAAGTACAATTACGTTCTGCTAAACCTAAAAGCTTTTTTCCATCCAATATAATCAGAAACAATCTCTGTGGGGTTTAGGCTGGAAAACCATTTCAACAATCGTAAAGCTCTGTTACCCACAACTCCGGACTCTACAAAAATATTTTGCGTACCCGTCCCGTTGAGGATTAGCTGATTGATTGAATGAATACTGATACAAACAATCCAAACAACACAAAGTGAAATGAAACACTCTTAGTATTTACCATCGGTCTATGTTTTACCTATAAAATCTGGTTAATACTTCGAAAGAGCTATCCATCCGCCTACCTAGTTATAACTACGAGAAATTCCAGTCCAGATAGTAAAAAATTCGATAGAAAGATAAAATGTCACGTATGGTCTTCTCCTCAACATATCGTTACTCTACTTGTTATGAGGTTTCCACAAGTCTGATAGGCATCTGCTGGTTACAAATTTTGTAGGAATCTAAACAGGCTTACATTACATACTTAGTAGCAGGAGGATAGCTGATCAAATAACAAGTGGTATAGGGGCAAATGTTGCGGACAGTCGGGCTTGAGGCGTGCGCGAGCAGAGAGCGCTTGCACCGCCGCACGCGCCCGAAATAACCCGCGAAACACGACGAAAACAATCGAGACCGCGCTTGCACCCTCACGCACGCGCAAAAATGACGGGAAAATATGCACGCGAGCGTCTGATGCACGGTGAAAGTGCCTATATACAGGTCCCTGCTGGCGTTCCAGTTCGACTAGTGATTCACGCGGCCATCGTCCCAGAATGACCGCGGGGCAGCCGTTGCATTCCCACCGTGCCGCCGCGGGCGCGGCGCGGGCGGCGTCGCTGCAACGGCGGCTCCTGCCTGCACCCACTGCGCGCTCGGCACTTGCACAGTTGCACACCCACACGATGCGGACGAATCGATACCGCGACGCGCTCACCGCCATGCCCCGATAATTGCCCGACTGTTCCACATACATCGATTGTCATAAAAACACAACCAACGACTTCGAACTCACGTCGACACGTTTCTACCGCAATTAACATAAAGAGCAAAAAGTGATAACGACGCTGTTTATGCAACTCATACGAGTAATTATACCCATCAAACGATACTTTGTTTCATCTATATCGGGTGCAAATTAATCACCAAAGCAGGCTACCGTACGGGGTACGTCTGTACAACAATGTTGTCGACGCTAAGGATGTTTTGTTGGCTGATCGAAATAACCGCGCCATTCTTGGCCGCGGCTTGTTATTAGCATTTCTCAGCGTACGTACATCCTCCCAGCTGGAATGAAAGCACTATCAAATGATTGGATTCTTACAATTTGAACAATGTGGAGCAAGTAGTAGGTACCTTGTTGAACTAGAGTAGCGAGTTTAAAGAGTGCATGCACGCAAGGGTTGCAAAGTCGTGTTTATATGTGATGCTTTCTCAGGCGGCTGTAGTCGATCAAAATAACTACGGTTATTTCTTGCCAGCTCTATGCTATGAAACGTTCGCCCCTTTTCAAGGTACTACCACAAACATGTTTTGTCGCAATTTCAACAGCTTAGGTGCACTTGGTACAAAATATTTAAGAAAGCTCGATCGAAGGATTCAATCCGTTTACAACAGACATTTGCTAATTGATAACTATCCGCGTCACTTCATTGCATGTTTACGGCACGAGTAATTTACTTTACATTGCTATCGTTCATTAAAGCTTGATTGGGAATGAGAATGGCGTATAATTTCGAGTGGAGGATTCTGGCCATAATTCTTGTGTGGAAGGAATTCTGTCGGTGTTTAAGTACTAGGAGGCTTGGGTAGTGCCATGGCCAGTCAGGACCGGTTGTTCCTAGACAATGGCATCCATTTGTGAGTGAACGTGACAAGCCGGCAAGCGAGTCTCGGCAGTCGGCTCCAAGCTGCAGGCTGCTTATTTATAGCGAGCAGCCGCCGCATCGGCACCACTCGACAATGACAAACAACCGAGCGATGGTCACCTCACCACTATTATGTACTCCATAAACAAGTATAGAAAGTGTTAAGAGAAATCGCGCACAAACCTGGGTAGCAGCTCAGACCTAAACGTTTTGGTTGAAAACATACACCGACTTAAATCTTTCGAATTCCCAATACGACTTAGCACAATTTGATGTATTTTTAATCTATTTTCCACGTTCTCCAATAGCAGCTTACTGTATGTAAGCTACTACCTAGTACCTAGTTCCCTAGCTTGAAAGATTGAGCAATAAGTTCTTTCTCACAATCTCTTCTATGCCATGACCTTGAACCTTCTACGCGAAACAGTCATCAAAACCATTGTGTAGCAGAAATCATTCACCTAAATAACCTTTGGACCAACCCACTAGACTTTATTACTGCAACAAGACTCAACAGACAATTTATTGCTGATGTGCCACTTTTACGTGCGACCTGTTTACGGATAACCTTTCTCACAAACCTTACGTTGCAGAATTCGGCAGCACGGAAAGTTTCCATTTCAAATAGTGTGCTTACTCGCAGTATTTACTACTTGATTTACTTTACAAATACATTTGTGAGTACTTAAATGTATCTGTAAATAGCTTACCTACGTGAACCCGTACCTACGCCAAAGTGAGATGAGTGAAATAAACATCGAAACGGAGCGTCGTTGAACCAATATGGGGGCACGGGCTCAGATATGCTGCGTGACAACTATAAAAAAAATTATGTAAAAAAAACTTTTAAAACAAGCTTTTATTTAAGTGCTCTGAAAAGATGAAAATAAAATTTTGAATGACATTGACCACATTTATTTATGACTTTACAGAAATGAAAATATAATAAAAGCTTGTCGCGATGCCTAGAAGAAACTACCTAATTACAGTTAGGTGCGTACCTTATTACAAAATTTCAATCACAAATTGAAAGTTTCGCGACAAGCTTTTATTATATTTTCATTTCTGTAAAGTCATAAATGAATGTGGTCAATGTCATTCAAAATTTTATTTTCATCTTTTCAGAGCACTTAAATAAAAGCTTGTTTTAAAAGTTTTTTTTACATAATTTTATTTTCTATTTTTTAGTTTATGTTACGATAGTTATTGATCAATACGAAAGTCTTTCTATAAAACGGAGAGACCTTTCAATAGAAAAACTTAAGGCACGGGGAAAACTAACATTAGGATAAAGTATAATTATCTCTTTTATATTCTATAGAAGTAGGTTGGTACCTACTCCTCCGGCATCCCTAATAGAAGAATTAGCTTGTAATATGTCTTAGTCTTTTCATTTCATTGATGGCGTCATTGTTACATGGCCGAGTCCCAGTTAATTTCGAACAGTCTAATTCTTCTATCAGGAGGCCTTCTATTGACGTGACCCTGATTCATGGTGGGCCTACCAACTGCCTATCATGAACGAATTCGTATACAAAATTGCAAGTCCCAGCAGTTGAATATTGAGGACTTCCATAGTTCGAAGACAACCCTGGATGTAGCATCTAATTCATGGTGGGCCTACCAACTGCCTATAATAAACGAATTCGTATACAAAATTGCAAGTCCCAGCAGTTGAATATTGAGGAGTTCCATAGTTCGAAGACAACCTTGGATGTAGCGTCTAATTCATGGTGGGCGTACCAACTGCCTATAATAAACGAATTCGTATACAAAATTGCAAGTCCCAGCAGTTGAATATTGAGGAGTTCCATAGTTCGAAGACAACCCTGGATGTAGCGTCTAATTCATGGTGGGCCTACCAACTGCCTATAATAAACGAATTCGTATACAAAATTTTGTGTCCCAGCTATAAACCGCTGAGGAGATCTCTCGTACGGAGCCGATCCTGGCAGCAGCATCAGGTCAAATTTATGATTAACATGCATTGTCATCGGTTCTGGACCAACATGCAAAATTTCAACTCAATCGGATACCGAGAAGTGGTTCAAATTAAACTTGCAAGATTTGCACCGAACAAACATTGTTACTTACTTACTTACTTACTTACTTACCCAACAAACAAATTAAACTTATAAAATTAAGTCTATAAGATCTATACTCTTATACTTGTCATAAAATAGCATTAATAATGTCAACGTTCCTTATAATGGCACATTATAAGAAGATTTGGCTAATATTACCTTTACTCTTATAATTTGGCTGGTTAAACGTCTTTAAGTCCAAATTATATGGATACTATAAGGGTTCGAAATTTGTTCTTCTTATAGAGGCTAACTACATTGCTTTTTAGCCTTATAATATTCAAAGATATATAAAGGCTTTTAATATGATAAATTATTCTTATAAAAGACATGCATAAGGTTACTATGATGCTTGTCAACTTATACGAGCATTTGATAAGACGTCTATACAGCTAACAAATTCTGACATTTTATATAATCTTTAAAAGGATGAAAGCATTCCATATTCCCTTACACAGCGATTATAAAAATATTGTTCTCGTTATGGTTATATTAAAATGTATTACATAACTACGATCGCCATTTTGTTAGCTCAGCAGGTTGTGTGAATTTATTACGGAGGGGAAATAACATTAAAAATATGGATTTAAAACAATGGAAGAAGTTTAAAAGGACCGGTGGTTACAGAAGAAAAGTAAAGAAAGTCTTTGAAAACATGCTTATGAACATAACACCCACCACCTCTACTCCTATAATGTTACAGAATAACCAAGCGGATACCAACGAAACAGCCAGTGGTTCCGTAAAGGGATTTTTCATTGAAAATGAAAAGGAAACCAGTGAGGATGAATATAATTAGGTCAACCATATCTATTCTTTATTTTTGCGCTATTTTTGTTACTTTCTTATAAATAATTCTTGATTTTTTCTACCCGAACTTGTGCCCCCCCCCCATGGCCATGAACTCGCGCACGTACTCCAATAATTAAACAATCATAAAATTATTACAATAAAAAACACTTTTCGTATCCGAATGGCTGTAGGGAATAAAGTTTGAATTGTGATTGAATTTGTGACTCTGTCTTTATTCCCCGCAACTATCGATGTCTTTAAAAAAATAAAGTTAGTTCTACAGAACTAACTAACTAACAACAACAAGTCTTTGATAATTTTTGTTTGAGGAATTATTAAAGACTAGCTAATAATGGTACTTAATCTATTAGTAAGTATAAAACATACAGGGTGTCCCGGTTTTTTATTATTATTATCCATTTATTTATAAAGTATACATATTTCTTACATTCTAGACACACTTAAACTACAAAAGAAAAGGTTAAAGAGGTCCAAAGAAAAAGTCTAGTTTCTGAACATCCTTAGCTACCATAATACCAAAAAATAATGTTTAATATTTGTAGAAAAAAAATGGACCTCCTATACTAATTTTGCTCCTGTATGCGAGGTCTAATTTTTTAATTCAAATATAGATTTATTTTTGCTATTATGGTAGCTTAGGATGTCCAGAATCTAGTTTTCGTAAATCAAATACTCATTACAATTTTGGCAGAAAATGAAAGTAAATTGATGCAAAACCTTTATATTTTCACGACCTATCACAAAATGTAAAGGTAAACTGGAAAGGGTCGGATATGAACAATTAAAACATTACTTTCTTAGAATAAAATGTGTCCACTTCCATGGCCATCGCATATGGTGTAAATTAATATCATTTCTTTGTAGAAATTTGTCAACATCTGCTTATATGTACACAACCATTCCAATATCTGTGAAAATATATATATATTAAATTTATTTATTTTTTGTATACCTGTATATACGAAAAATAAATTAATTAAAAAATTAAAAACTAAAGTTAGTACATATGGGATTTTGTTCGTGTCAAAGGAACCCTAAAAATATGTTAAATGGAGATAACACAAAATGGCGATAGCATATAAGCAACAAATGTGGCCATAATAAAGTCTTCACTCTCATTGTCCCCTTGTAGACGATGTGCTTATCGTTTTGCTCTCTTAACAGCACTGTGTACAACATGAGTAAATAATTTATTACGTTTTTAGTACTCAAAAAGCATAAATTCGAGGGCGGGTCGACACCACAACACACAGCGTACCACATTTTACCGTGCATTTGAATTCCCAGTTACTTTTCACTAAAAACGAGCACACAAATCAGAAATATAAACTACAGAAATATAAATAATAACTTATCGTTCTCTTTTCAGTTAAATCGTTCATGTATCACTTTCCACGCCGAAAACACTTATTGCAGAATCATAAACAAACGGCTATAAGGGCCTACGGATTTTTAAGAGCCTTTGATTTGCCACAATGAGTTTAACTTCTTTGTATCGGATTATAATAAAACACGTATAAGGGTGATCGCCCTTATTAACGTTTTTCATATGGTTCTTATAAGTGTATTGGTTATATAGAAGATATTTCTTTGCCATTATAAGTTTATCTTCCTTGTTCCTTGCCATAATATAACACGTATAAGTGGAAAAAGCGAGCAATAAGGTAACTATAAGGGGAGTACAAGGGTATAACCTTTATAAATTGTGCCCAAACACACCCTTATTAGCGATAATACGGCTTCTATAAGTATATTATTTTTGGCTATATAAGCCACAATAAGAGCAACTTTTGTTTGTTGGGTACATACTTACATACACTGCAAGTTAAATAAAAGCTTTTAATGAACTCTATCAGGGACTTTTCATACGTTTCTTGTTATTGATATCCGTAAATTTTTCAGCCGTTTAAGCTCTGCATACCCCGCAAGGGATATAAGCGTGATATGTATCTGTAAAGTTTACGCATTCAATCGACCAGAAGCAGGATAAATGACATTGACCTGTAAATGCAGCATACCCAGATTCGACAACCACGACTAATAGGTATTTTATTGGCGCGGCACTAAGTTTTGTTTGTCATGAGTCTCATTGCACTGGTCGGATGGACAGCAGCTAACGTGAGGACTAACAAAATCTTGCGTTTTAGCGCCGCGGTCAGGATACCCGCCAATTTAGCTCAATTTGTGTTGATCCAGCCTCGGCAGGGAATCGTCACGTGAACGTGCGTGACCTTCGCAAAGTACAAGCATTTCGTGCAATTCGTCTCATATCGTCAAAGTCAGGTTTTAGTACTATCTTACACCTTCTTAGCATCGCTAAATTGAAATTGAAATTATTTATTCAATGTAGGATATATCACTTATTGACGTCATGATCCGTCATTGTAAAAAAAAGGAATTTGTATCACACAATTTTCTTTTTTTTAACAATTTTGTAATGTCTTAATAGAAAACCGTCTCGGGGTAATGATAAAAGTTTATAAATCATTCTTTCTGCTTTCCCATTCAATTTCATTCCTCATTCAGTTTCCTCAAGGAGCACGCACAAGTAACTACTACCGCGCTAAAGAAATAAAAGTCAATATCAGGGGTGAAACCGTTGGACAGAACACAGAGCCTACCTAGACTTTCCTACCCTACCTAGACACAGACACTTCCCCGGGGGCATGAATTAATTGAAGTTTAATTTTACTTGAGTTAATATATTCAATAAATAAATCACTGGTCGTCAGGGGATGAAAGTAACAAACAAATTCCCACTACTTATACTTTTTAAAAGTAAACTCGGTTGTCCTGCCCAGTCTGTCGATTCAGTACTGCGAGTTCATATGTCGGACTCAAATGCACAGCTAGCCATTTAATCAAATGACGTCTTAGAACACCACGGCTAAACGTCCACTAGCATAGTGGTTGAAGATAACGTTCTACACTTCAACTAAACGACGCATTGCCAAATTTGTAGGGTGACCATCAGTGATGTGGTGTAGTGGGGCTGTTACTATGATCATCATCATTCATCCACATAATATTCATTATCATCAGAATTATCATCATCGTCGTCGTCATTATCATCACCATATTCATCATCACGCGGTTTAACATTAGGTTTGATGATGATGATGACTGCTGCTTATTATTTTTCCACGTCATAACAACAAAATACAATCAAAGACTCCTGCGGCTATCGCCACTATGTAAACACGACGACACTAGCGCCGCGGTAGTCAAGAAAAGGACTAATTCAATCAAACAGCGGGTTTTCAGTAAATATAATAAATATATCCTGGACAATTCACAAAGCGCCATCTAGCCCCAATCTAAGCAAAGCTTGTACTATGGGAACTAGATAGTTGATATTAATACTTATATACTTTTTTTTGTAAATAAATACAAATTATACATAGAAACACCCAAACTAAACACAAATATCTGAAAATGACTTTACAAATATTTGTGTCTTGTGGGGATCGAACCTACGACCCTCGGCGTAGCAGGCAGGGGTACTATCCGCTACGCCATCGGCTCAGTCAAGGGTTTTTTTACAACTGCAAGCGGCCCCTCTACGTGTTCCCGAGATAAAGGTTCGTGTCGGACGGCCGTACCGTACAACACAGGTGATCCTAAAAGGGTGTCGGTTTTCTTTTTGTAATGGAACTCTAAAAACAAAATGAAAAGTCAAATTTCTTACTTTATTCAATAACCAGCTATTACCCGCGGCGTTGCCCGCATGCAATAAAAACTCTCCTATGAGTTAATCCATGTTACCTCCTATATGTGTGCCAAATTCCATTACAATCGGTTCAGTAGTTTTTGCGTGAAAAAAGTAACAAACAAACATACAAACTTTCGCATTTATAATATTAGTAGGATAAACATACATAAATACATACATAAATCACGCCTATATCCCTTACGGGGTAGGCAGAGCGTTAACGGCCGTTCAACGGATATTAACAATACGTCTGACAAAAGTTTGAGGGTCAATCAGATAACTGTGTATCACTATAGTGACAGGTTGTCGTTAGGGACTCGAGGGTGTGTATTGCAATTTTAGGTGATGAGTTGACAACCTGTCACTATGGCGATACGCAGTTTTCCGAATGACCCTCAAATGTTTGTCAGTCGTGGCGTAAATGACCGCTTTTTGCAGCCGTTTATGCTCTGCCTACCCCGCAAGGGATTATGGGCGTGATATATGTATGTTTATTTGGTATACCTTAACAAGAGCTTCAGCCGCTGATGCGGCGCGGCGGCGGTGGCGGCCGGCGGGCGGTGGCTGGTGTGCTGCGGGCGGCCGGCGTCCGGTTCGCGGCCGCAGCCTACGCTCACCTTCCTAATTACACACCGTCTAGACAGACGTCGCAGTGTCCCGCTCACCCCGTCCTCCCCTCCCCCCTCTCCCCACTACCGGGTGTACCTAACACCGCGCGCCACCCTAGACTAGCCTACTACCCCCTCGCCAAAACCAGATCTTGAGACTCAATCCCATCTTGGCACTCTCGTTTCAATACTTATGGGCTTTTTGTAAGGGTGGGTACAGGTTCACGTATAAATAGTTTATTTATAGAATACTTACATAAAAACTGAACAGCTATAAAAAGTAGGTTTATAAGCTGTACCTCCTATGATTAATTTTTTTTCTGGGTCTTTGTTATCTCTCTCTACTAACAGGCCATCCCAATAAGCCATATTTGACCGCTATCGGTTCTATACAAAAACAGATGTCATTAAAGGAAAATGAACCCTCTGCCATGCTATAGCATCAGCACGTGTCTGACAGCTGTCAAATATGGATTATTGATATGGCCGTACTGTACTTTAAATATGATGGACATATAATCAAGATGCTGAAAGTTTAATAGGTAATTAATTGTATATTTTCAAAGTAGATACAGGTATATACCACAGCTACATTAATTGTTTTATTATATAACTAACTCTGCAGGTTTAACTTTAAATTTCAATATATGTGGATTCCGTTCAGTTTTGTGGTGATAGTGAGAAACTAACGATGTGCCCCGCAGCTTTACTTGACTCTTCGTTAGGTAGGCGACAACCTCACATCATTAAATTCTTAATCTGTCAACCTTTTCACCTCTTTATACCTGTCACAACACACAACCTGACCTACTACTACTTCCCCACAACGGCGTTTAGGCGTGATTTAAATGTTGATCACAAAGACAGTAAAAGCAACAAGCCAAGCGAATGGTTTAGCACTTTACGGTTCCCATCTCACCTAATTGAAGTAGACCGATTTACGACCGAAATGTCAGACGACTTCCCAACTTTATGACCCAAGGGAATCTGGAATTAGATCAATTGTTGATTAGTTTACTGGATCAGTAAAAATAACTTTATGGTAAAGAAAAAAAACTACTATTCAAACAACTGCTGCGTAGCATTAGTTTTAGGTAGTGAGTATGTATACATTACATACATAAATCACTCCTATATCCCTTACGGGGTAGGCAGAGCGTTAACGGCCGTAAAACTGATATTAACACCACGTCTGACAAAAGTTTAAGGATAAATCAGATAACTGTGTATAGTGACAGGTTGTCAGTCCATCGCCTAAAATTACGATACACATCTAACCCTCGAGTCCCTTAGTCGCCTCTTACGACACCCATGGATAAGAAATGGGGTGATGCTATTCAAATCACGGTAGTGTGTACGTGATGACATAACTTTGATGTCAAATTTAAATGATCCAAAATTATAAGTATTTCGACACATCCTGCCAGTCATTGTAATGCCATCGAATGTCAATTTTCATTATAATGCTACTGTGACTTTCTATACTTCAAACTGTTGACACACAACTGAAACGATTTTCATTTAGCTAGCTTCAGGCCCTGGTTAGAGTTATGGTTATGGGGTGGAATAATTAGCTCACAATATATTTATCTTTCGGTCTGAGAATTGGTTTCACGATCCGCAGTTCTCTGGTAACTGGTGGTGGTAGAGTTCTGGTATTTTCGTTTTGCCAAATTTCTTCCTAGTTTGGATAAAAACTTTGACATTGGTTCAACAGGTCTTTCATCGCCTCTGAGTGGTCCAAAGTGAGATTTCTACAGTATCCATTGAGAGCTAGACAGTCTCTCTCTCTCTCTCTCTTTTCGTGTGGGACACCGAATTGTCCAACGACTCGAGATGAAATGAGTTTGATGTAAATTATGAGTGATTGTCACCGTCCTTGGCGTCCCAGACAAAATGATGATATCATAATTTGTGTTATCTTATTTATCACGTACCGAGATAAAAATTTTCATGAAAATACGCAATATTTTGACAATACAAGCCATATCGTACCTACTCGACCATGTTTTTGTGGGAAAGGTACCACAGCTTAGTCAGACTGGACGATCATGCTGAATCGGCATAGGAGATCGTCTACAAATGTCGTAACGTAAAAATAAATTGTTTGTAAGTACGAGTACATACTTCGTAAACAAAATCGAAATGATTTGGGTTAGTTTTACGACCAGCCCCCTGCCTGACGTAAACTCTATTTGAGAATGCTATCGTGCGTGGGTGGATTCACCGTCACCATAAGATTGACCATGGTCGACCCTCGGCAGATATGTAGCCAAAGCCAAAATCTGTAGGTACGTCGCCTCTTACGAAGCACCCAATCTAGAGTGGGGATCTATGTATGTATTTCATTATTGACTTATACAATACCATGTCAGTTTTTATTGCATCCACTCTTGTATGAAAATAATTCATCATTCGTTTACGTAATGAGCAGAAACTTGTAAATTGTATTGTTTATGAAACGGTAATTAATTGGTATTTTTATTGGACACAAATGTATACACGTGATTATAATTAATTAGGTGCTCGGTGCTACTAACGTTACATACTTACTTGTATCACTGACAGCAAATGTGATAATGATAAGGGCATAATTATGCGAATAGCGTGATACGTGCCAGTTGATTAAAATATCTGCCAATTCATGATTAATGAGGAAGTATAAGTTTTATTAAATAAGATTTCATTTAAAAAGACTAAGGGAAAGGAAAATAGGTACACATAATTTGCACAAGGAATACTGTCATTGCAATACGCACAGAATAATTTCTTAAGAACAATAACTAAAGGACAGTGGGCAAAAGTGGTCCAAGAACCTCCACCATTGAGACTTATTGGAAATGGAAGAACACACTTATCAGATTATCCGAGACAAGTATTACCGAAATCTGCACCGGGATTTCTTTTTTATGGTCACTTGAAGTTACTATAAAAATATTCTTAAAAATGATTTTAACAGGAGCGTGATATTTATTTTGACAGATTTTATTGATATTGCGTGTCTCTCGAATGTGCCACAATGTAAACTCCATGTAACGAATCTCCACATAACGTCAAATTCCTCAAAACATTCAAATAACATGACTTTGGTGCAAAATAAGTGGTCCAAGAACCTCCACTGTTGAGACTTATTGGAAATGGAAGTACATACTTGTCTGTGACTCATTTATATTGATATTACGTGTCAGTCGAATGTAATACAGTGTAAACTCCATAAAACGACATTCCACATAATATAAAACTCCCCAAAACATTCTAATAACATCACTTTGGTTTGAAAAAAGTGGTCCAAGAACCTCCACTGTTAAGACACATTGGAAATGGAAGTACATACTTGTCTGTGACACATTAATATTGAGATTGCGAGTCAATCGAATGTAAACAATGTAAACTCCACATAACGTCAAACTCCCCAAAACATTAAAAAAAAAACTTTGGTTTGAAAAAAATGGTCCAAGAACCTCCACTGTTGAGACTAATTGGAAATGGGAGAACACACTTATTATATTTTTCGAGACAAGTATTACCAAAATCTGCACCGGGTTTCTTTGTTTATAGTCACTTGAAGTTACTTTAAAAATATTGTTCAAAAATGATTTTAACTGGAGCATGCTATTTATTTTGACAGATTTTATTGATATTGCGTGTCTCTCCAATGTGCCACAATGTAAACTCCATGTAACGACACTCCACATAACGTCAGACTCCCCAAAACATTCAAATAACATGACTTTGGTTTGAAAAAAGTGGTCCAAGACCTTCCACTGTTGAGACTTATTGGAAGTGGAAGTACATACTTGTCTGTGACATTTTAATATTGATATTAGGTGTCAGTCAAATAACATGGTTTGAAAAAGTGGTCCAAGAACCTCCACTGTTGAGACTAATTGGTAATGGAAGTACATACTTGTCAGATTATTCGAGACAAGTTTTATCGAAATCGGCTGCGGATTTTTTTTTATAGTCACTTAGAGTGACCATAAAAATATTCTTAAAAATAATTTTGAGTGGAGCGTGCAAATTCTCTTGACACATTTATAGTGACATTGCGTGACTCTCGAATGTAAAACAATCTTAACTCCATGTAACGTCAAACTCCCCAAAACATTCAAATAACATGACTTTGGTTTAAAAAAAGTGGTCCAAGACCTTCCACTGTTGAGACTTATTGGAAATGGAAGTACATACTTGTCTGTGACACATTAATATAGAGATTGCGTGTCAGTCGAATGTAATACAGTGTAAACTCCATGAAACGATACTCCACATAATACAAAACTCACAAAAACATTCAAATAACATGATTTTGGTTTGGAAAAAGTGGCCTCAGAACCTCTACTGTTGAGACTTAATGGATATGAAAGAATATACTGTGTGTGCTATAACTAATACATATCTATATGATTTCAATAAAACTTGTCTTGAATAATTTGACAAGTATGTACTTCCATTTCAAATATGTCTCAACAGTGGAAGGTCTTGGACCACTTTTTTCAAACCAAAGTCATGTTATTTGAATGTTTTGGGGAATTTGACGTTATGTGGAGATTCGTTACATGGAGTTTACATTGTGGCACATTCGAGAGACACGCAATATCAATAAAATCTGTCAAAATAAATATCACGCTCCTGTTAAAATCATTTTTTAAGAATATTTTTATAGTAACTTCAAGTGACCATAAAAAAGAAATCCCGGTGCAGATTTCGGTAATACTTGTCTCGGATAATCTGATAAGTGTGTTCTTCCATTTCCAATAAGTCTCAATAGTGGAGGTTCTTGGACCAAGTTCCATACAATTTTGCCCACTGTCATTTACTTAAACAGTTTTATTTGGTATTTTGTATTATAGTTTAGTTGCTTATGTAATATAAATGTTGTATAACAAAGCAAATCGCAAAGTTCTTAATACTTAGCTGAAACGAATGGTTCTAATTTTGTATTGCATGCAACACTAAACGTTCGATAAACAGTAGGCGTTTTAAAAAGGTCGTTCACTGACTGGATGTCCCACGCAATAAACCAGCAAGTAGATTATAAAATAACTGTGAAAGTATAATTAGTACAATACTAGATATAAAAGGACCCTATATGACATACCTACGCTTAGTGTCATAAGTAACAAATATGTGCATTGATTTTTATGCCACTCCACATTAAGGGCTTGTTAATGCTATCAGTCTTAACGGTTTTGTGGCCAATTCTCCACAAACCAGTACCCGTAGTTTCTATAGTCTACAGTTACATACAATATCTCCAAAAATTCTAGACCTAGAAAAGACACAAAAGAAACATGTAGTTACATATCTCGATTTCTGGCAACTGTTCATAATAATGTAACGGTCGCTTTTGTAAACTAGAATACCAACTGCAGAACTAGATTGCAGATATTCTGAACTTATCCTGTATAGAATGGGGTAGGTCAAGGGGCTATTATTATTTTCAAGTTCATTCAAACGTATGAATGATACACCCTTCTCATTTCTTGTCGCAGTGTACAACACCAAATAATTATAAGTTCCTAAAGTAGCGTATTTGATCTAGTACTAGATAACCGATTTAATATTGGTTCACAAGTAAAAAGGTGTCAGTCATATCATAAGATACGATGTGAAAATCGCACATTCATGGTGAAGTGTGATATTTAGTGCAGTACAAAAATTGTATTCAGTTTGTACTACCCAACTTTAAAAGTTACTGTTTTTGTTTACCGAGAAGAAAAAACGTGCTCTCCAGCGGAACGGCGAAAACGAGTATCAGCAGGTGAAACCGGGAGTAGGAGCCTATCTAACGTAGTAATACTCGTAAAATAAACACCATTCAACGCAATATTATGATTATTAGCTAGACCCGCGTGATACGACCTTGCGCTGTTAGCAGTTAGTATAATAAAACATGAGTCTCGTGTTCAAAAGCTAAATTATCTAAATATTTTGGCAAGACATGTAGGGTAAAGTTTGACTACCTACAATAAATTTTCATAAATCCTCAATCACACATAAGATATGAAGATATTATTCTCTTTCTGTATATAATCTTACTGAAGTAAGATTACATCATCTCATGCTGTGTAACTTGCGATAAAGAAGTACAAAAATAAACCGCGAATTCCGCATTATGCACAATTACCAT
Organism: Tuta absoluta; assembly: GCA_027580185.1. Lineage (NCBI taxonomy): Eukaryota > Metazoa > Arthropoda > Insecta > Lepidoptera > Gelechiidae > Tuta > Tuta absoluta. The sequence continues at coordinate 9,650,422 of JAQAHW010000023.1, read as the reverse complement.
TATTCACATTTCCAGACGATGAGAATAACCTACTGCATCAAAACAAAACATGTTTGTATTGCATCGATAGGTATGTTTGTGAATGACGTGTGGAAATTTTCATCTGATGACATGTAACGGGCTTGACGCAAGTGGTCTCGCTTGTGCACGGTCGCACGTAGGAGCTGGCCGGCTTCAGCACTCGGCAACAGTGTGAGCAGGTAGGGCGGCGAGGGCGAGCTCGCCACGTGGCCAGGTACCGCCAGCTGGACAAGCTATTTCGGTGATCGGTGGCAGGCCCCGGCAGACCGACACCAGACGTCGCCGCCGCCCCCGCGCTCCTCTCGCCCACTAAAAATAGCCGCACTGTGCATTCTTGGGCGAACGATGTCGAATTTTTGTCGAGTACGCGCGACCACATGCCGTTTGTTTTGGCCTCCGCCGGCGCCGCGACGCCGGTAGCCTTCCTCCGGCGTTCTTTGCAGCGCATGCAGCGGCCGCCTTCTAACTCTATCCCACTTCTGACTTCGCGACTCTCCTCAGCCTCGACTCTGTAGGCAGCACAAATCGCGATCTCGTGTCGATCTCATTCCTGTCCCTACGACGTAAAGACATCGCTCGCGAGTTAATGTGCGATGAATGAATTGACGTACTAGGAATAACTCAAGCAAGGTTACCTAATGACTTAATCTTTGAACACATACTAGTACCTACCTAGTACCATAAATGTTTTATGTGCGGTGTGCTATCTACAAGTTCATGAGTTTTCACCCAGGTCTTGCATGTTTAGGAAAAGGTTCATTTAATTATGTGATTAGGTAAGTACTTATGTGATGGGTTGATGTGACAGGCAAGTACCTATTAAGTACTTACATTTGACTTATGCCTTTTACTATTACCTGTGGTCGGTCGGTTACTTCTTTTACGAGAAAAAGTTTAAATTTTTATTATGTACTAACTAGGGATAAAAATAATTCGGTTCTTTTGGAGTACCCCTGGTACCTTATGTGCTACAACCGACTGTACCAACCATAAATAAGGCAGGTTTAGAATAGTTATTTAATTTCCTATAAATTTGCTCGACGAATAACTACTTATTGAACAGTCATACTTCTATGACATAATATAATTATTTACTGTAGGTTGGGTAGTCACAGTATTTTTTCAGTTTGTCTTCTCCTTGGTGGGCAACTTTTTGTCGCCGATTACTTACCTATCTAGGCGTGTAAGTTTTTCGACTCCGTAATTGTCGTATTATGATTGGCCCTCGTCTGGCGATAAATTTACTATCATTGCCAAAAAACAATTTTAACAGGTAACAGCTATGGTGGTCGACTGTAGTATTGGTAGGGCCGTCTGTTAAATAGTTACTTGCCTGTGAAATTTGTAAGAATTCGATAACCTGTACAGTTACTATACAAAAATACAGTGATATCTACCAAATTTATGGAAACCCAAATTTGAGAACACGACCATTATTAGGTATAAAATTTAACCAGCAGGATTTAATCTGCGTCTTGTGCTATTACTAGTAGCGACGACTCATCCATCTGGGCTGCCCATCCATTGCTCGCGAAATTTTGCAAGTTGCTCCATCCACGAGGTTAATTTTGCAACTAATTCCTAGCGACTTATTAATTTGGCAATGTATGAGCCGCGGTAGCCTAGATGGAAGAGGAATTAATTTATCGCGCATTTTCATCACTTCGGCTACATTCAATCTGTAAAAAATGTATTATTTGGGAATAATTTGCAAAACTAACCCGGTAGATGGAGCCATGCCATGCCTTATTGGCGTCAACATACACTTGCGAAATTTCGCGGGCAATGGATAAACAGTGGTAGCCCAGATGGAGTAGGTGTCGCTACGAGTAATAGCGAAAGTAGCAATTTTTCTGACGCGATATTTATTTTTGTTGACAACTGTTCCGTGGTCATGGTCCATGCCGGGTCGAAATATCGGACAATTCAAACAAAAAAAAAATATTTTGCGGTAAGAACCCCGTTTCAGTGTTTTAAGTTATTATGAGTGACCGCGAAAGTTTAAAACAGTTTATTAGAAAATTAATATTTACGAAAATCCTTTTACAGCTGCGAGTGAGCGGGCGTTTGCTCGTGGCGTCGTCGGCGCGATCGCAAGCGGCAAGCATGTCGGCCGAGATTATTCTGATTAAGGTTCGCTAAAATTAGCTCGACCACGCAAACAAACTCCATATAAAAATAGAATCGCGCATAATGCACAAGGCTCTAGCGAGTAAACTCTACTCGTTGACTACAAATATCCGAGTTGATCACGTTGTCGTTAGGACTCGCAGTCTCGTAGTTCGACTGCTACGTAACTTCGCGCTCCATGAAATAATGGGAGTCATGAAGTTTGCTAAATAAGTACTTCGCGTGTAAGCAGCTATTGTACTGTTCTGTACAAATACCTAAAACTTGGTGATACATTTTATTACGACAATGCTACTCTCTGTTAAATTGGACTTAAACTGAAACGATGAGAGGATAATTTCTGGCAAGTTGTTTACTTCATACACTTCACAAAATTTTAAACGCTCCGATGATAAATAGGTAGGTACTTAAGAAAAGCTTCAAATGACAAAACATTATGAACATTTGACAAAATATCTCAATAAATTATAACGTCTTGCATTTCCTGCAGAAATAAAATCAAGTGTGAAAGCAATTGCTATCCTATATACAGGTGTCAGGGACAGCCCTCCGAATACTGATAAGGTGCATTCAGACCATGAAACTGAACAACTTCCCAGAAAAAAATATTTCAGGAAACGTATTTTTTTTACTATCCATAGTAAATGCAGTCAACTGATTTTGGTTTTGTAGTGGAGTCGAATTTTTTTGTCGTTTCCTGACATTTATGTTTCTAGAAAAAATGTTGTTCAGTTTAATGGTTTGAATGCACCCTATCAGTATTTGGAGGGCTGTCCCTTACACCCCGTATATAAATTCGTGTAATAATTAAAGTACCACCGTTCCAATAAGTCGTATTTGACAGCTGTCAGATTCGTGATAATACTACGGCAGAAAGTTCATTTTCCTTTGTTGACATCTCTTTTAGTTTGAAGATGACAGCTATCAAATACGACTTATTGGAACGGTGGTACTTTAGTTACTTTTTCCATGATCAGTAAAATAAACATGAAAGCATAAAATACTCGTATTAACCTTTATCATTAAATATTATATTTTTGTTATACATGCTCCTTGAAAATAGTGTAAAGTAAGATATTTCACGCCTACCTACTTCAAACTAGCGTATTGACGGATATTTTTGGTACATACATATATAACCATTATATCCCTCGCAGGGTAGGCCGTAAACGGCCGAAGAAAACGAACATTTACACCACGTCTGACAAATATTGGGAGGTCATTACATGAGCAAGTTGTGAATCACTATAGTGACAAGTTGTCAGCCCATCGCCTTAAATTGCAATACACATGAAACCCTTGAGAGTCCCTAAGTCGCCTCACTTAAACACCCACGGGAAAGAAATTGGGTAGTGCATTCTAAGCCGGCATCACACGGCGAATTATTTATTAGGTACTTTATTTGGTATCATGTAGTAAGTAGTAACTGACACCAACAGGAAGTTCCGCCGTGACCTTGTACATCCTATAACAAAGATATTTTGAATTCAGTTACAGCACCGAATAGATAAAGCTACTATAGTAGGTAGGTAAGTACTAGAGTTGAACGAACCACCACACGTGTATTCTCTATTATGTATCGTCTTCCCGTTTTGCATAAACTATGCATGTTATCTTAACCCTAGATTAGTCGCGCTTAAAAACTTACGCAATCGGTCGCATGGGGTCTTTGTGGACCCCTAATTTTTGATTCCGTTATTTAGTTATTTTTGATAAATTGTTTGTTTTTTAGTAAGTACTGTTTACCAGAATTGAAATACCTTTAACAATAAAATACAAAAAATAAAGTAGAAAAAACAATTTATTATAGAAAAAAAACACGTTCTTTTACAAAATGTTAGTTATTACAGGTAGTTCGAAACCATAATCGAAAAAGAATTGTTATTTTTATTGAACTTTCTAAATATGAAAAAATATATAATTGTTTCCTTTTTAACTCTTATTAAAGTAACTAAAAAATAAATAAACGGAAAGGTTACCTCCAAAAAAATATAAAGTTTTTGAAAATGAAAAGTACCTAATTTTTAGTAGAACAACAATCAGCATCATCACAACATTCAACCTCTGATCCACCAAGAATGTCCTCCTCTTCCTGCTCCAATCACCCCATAATACGTTCTTGCTGTCTCTCATCCATTTTCAAACAATTCTTGCACGAAAAAAACCAAAATATTTATCTTTCGACAAACAAAATCGAATATTTTTTGTTACGCGAGCGGTCGCGCGGGGTCTTTAAAAGCCTTTGCACTTAAACAACGACTATACCTCCCAAACGCATACATGCGAACTGATGAATTATAGCTAGGCTTTGGCGTACATACTAATCAGAAAGGTACATAAAATCTCGAACTACCCACATAACCGTATAAAAGAAAAAATCGCAGTTTTCTAATTGCAGGGCTTTTAAAGACCCCACGCGACCAATCTAGGGTTAATAAAAACACAATTGAAGGTCAACATCCCAGAAACAGCTAATAGATTTATATATACTGCCCTGTATCACCTTAAGACAATTTTAATTAGGTACGAGTGCCATATTGTTGTAATCTTCTCATTAGGTACCATCAAAAGCACCTCAACCATAAGAATAGATAATAATACTTCTACTCTATGCCTCAACATACATATTTAAGGGATCAACTTAAACAAGTTTTTCTTTGTAACTGAAAGGAAAAACCCCTTAAGGAGAAATGGGCTTAGAAATCAACCGCGAAAGGTTGGATAGTGTTCGGAATTTTGTATCCCATTTCTTGAAATATCCAAATTATGAGCCAATATTTTTCATAGTAAGTAACACTTCAAGATATATGCTACAAAACAATGGGGCTCAAAACGCGATTTACTGAATTTTTATCTATAGGTGTAAGCTCTTATTTTGCATTTTTGGTTCGTTTTTTAGACTAAAAACCTGAACGATTTGATTGTTGTCCACTATTTCATATTTTACTTTGTATACTCTTCTTCCTCATCAAATGAGTAATGAATCTATGGGCTTTCTTTTTGAAATAATTCTTTATATATTTTAATAATTAAATATATTTAATGTTCGGTTTCCCGGAACTTTTTTTTTTGTCTTTGGCTGTATCTCTCTTACGCAGCGAAAAGGCCTTAGACTTATTGTTTGGGACTGATCCCTAGGTTGATACCTGAAATTAGTTCCTGACTAGAGGTGATACTACCCACAAGATTTAAGGGAAAAGGCGCTAAAAGCTCACGTGCCTGATCTGCCTATGAATAAATCATGGAACCTATTTTATTTTATTTTAATAGTTTATTGCACATCGTACGATAGGCGGGCCCAATGCCACGCGGAACTCTCTACCTTGTCAACATATGTTCTAATGCAGGTTCTTAACTTTTTATTTTACATACAATATGGTTATCCGATCGGGTCAATCAGTATTTGTGACTTTCTTTCAAAACTCTTAGAACGTTGTTCAGTTTCATGGGCTGATTAAAGGCTCTTTAGTATTACTAGAAGCTGTTTTGTAAGTCTAAAGGAGATAAGAATAAGAATAAGAATAAGAATAATTTATTTATAAGCTTAATGTCAGTATTTACATATAAAGTAAATATACTTAGAAGTACTTAAATATTACAATTTAGCCTGAACTAGGATTACCCTGTATCTCAGGCAAACAAGGTCATATTTATTAATTACATAATACGTCTTTTTTATAAATTATATAAAATACCTAAAATGTTTACATTATCTATGTTTAATATTTAGCGTTGTTATGCTGGGGTGAGTTAGGTATTAATGACGGTCTATGAATGCGGCGCGGTGCTCGATCGCACGCGTCGCTCTGGGCGTGTGTTGTCCCTTTCTCACTCGCAGGGCGAGACTGGCGACGTGCGCGCAGGCCGCCTGACGGCGCCACGCGGTGATTTCTGCACCGCACTGGCAGTCTCTCGAAAACCGTTCGGACGTCGAGTATCGTGTTTGTGCGGATTTCCCGCCACGAGTTTTGTGATGCCGCGTGTAATGGACGATTCAATTTGAGATCGCGCGTGTTGATGCATCGTATTATTGCGGTTCTCCTGGGTTATACTAGAATACCAGGCTTAGTGATTGTTGGATGTCTCGACGTCTTCCACGTGAGCGTCGCGTTGAATAGGCATCAAGTGGCCATATCGGCTCGCGTTTTGTACGGCCCTAATTCGTGTTGGGTCACGCGTAATGACTAATATCAAAGTGAAATACGAACAGAAGCTGTGAGTGGTTTGAAGTGAATAACGCGCCAAGGCTGTAGTGGAATGCTGGGTGTCGATATCTTTTCCACCCAGCCCTGTAAGTACCAACGGAATTCCTATTTGATCCATTCCCTGAACTTCCTTTCTCCGTTGGGTATTTATGCATTTGCGCCGGCACGTGACTGTAAGTGATAAAACTGTTTATTCGTGTTAATGGTGTGTTCCCTTTAGTCATATTTGTTGTACCATATCATTGTGACTCCTTAGTACGAATTGCGGAATTCGTGGGGTGATATAATTTGGAGGTACTTACTTATAATCTAGTGCTAATACGTGTGACGTAACGCCAGATCGGCAGACGGTATTTACTACCGACTTGAGTTATGTAAAGGTTGGAACACATCATTTGCCAATTTCACGCAACTTAGTTAATTAAGTTAAATAGATTTAGGTTCACGTTTAATTCATAGTATGCGCTGCTATATTGTGCAGCGTATGCTATTTAGCGCTGCGTAACGCGGCCATTGTCTACCTTCAGTTGAACTCCTGGTATTTTACTAGAAATTTACCTGTGTAAATCGCTTCCACTGCGGGAGTTTAGCTTGGAATTAGACAATTTTGGTAGCAGAGCGTGGTTCAGAAAACCACTAGATTTAAGATTATTTTAGTATAAGATTTTTAATCTACCTACATAAAAAAAAAATATATATTTATTGTGATTGTAGTGTGTGCCCTGTGTAGAATATCCTATCGGTAGGATCAGGGCCAATCAATTAGTGAATTGCTTGTTATTATCGTTGTGTTTACCCTGTGCGGATATCCTAACGGTAGGATCAGGGCCGATTGTCTATTATTGTTTTTTATTGTAAGGTTCGGTGTTACTTTGAGTTAGTACCATGGCTCCCACAATTAGACAGCTTCAGGCGAAAATTAGATCGCACCTAATGTGGTTCGCGACTAAGCAGGCGATGGTCGGTCGCGGGGACCGAGAGGACGCACTCATCGCTTGTGCGCAACGGATTGACGAACGGGTCGCGGAGGTGTTGGATTGCCTCACTGGATGCGAGGAGTTATTTGATGGGACGCCTGATGAGGAGGTCAAACTTACGGTCCGGGCGAATGTGACCCAGTGCCTGGAGATAGGGCAGGAGATCCAGCAGGCGGCTGCTGTGATCACCAGGCGTAGGGCTGGGGAGCGGGACCCACCCCATGGTCCGCGGGGACCGGGGGTGCAAGTGCCCCTGCCGGCTGTGGCGATTCCGGTCTTCCACGGGGACTACACGGATTGGACCCGATTCCAGGATCTGTTTGACAGTGTGATTCATAACCGCACTGACTTGCAGCCGGCATATAAAATGGCACAATTGATGGCCAAGCTGCAAGGTGAGCCCCATGAGCTGGTAAAGCATCTACCAGTCGATGATGCAAGTTACGAGACGGCTCGCGGTTTGCTGATCGAGAGATACAGCAACAAACGTCTCATGATTGACCAACTCCTGGAACAGTGGCTCACCGTGCCGACCATCACACGAGGGACGGACCTCAGGGCCAAGGTCCTCAACCCTGTCTGCGTTGCAGTGAACGCTCTTGAGAGACAGGGGATGCCGGTGTCAGGCTATGATTATATCCTGGTCCACACGTTGTTGCGCCGCCTGCCGAGCGACATGGCCGCTCGTTTTGAACAGTCACACGGAGGTAAGACATCTGATTACCTCCCGACCTTCGAGGAGCTCAAGTCCTTCCTCGAGGCCGAGTGCAGGCGGGTAGATGCCCAATTTGGAGAGTCGCCTCACGCGGAGTCTGCGGCCGCTCGCCGCCCGGAACGGCCGGGTGCACAGGCGCGAGACGGTAAGAGTAGGCCACCCAGGCGATACAATGTCGCTAATTTGGAATCGAGGTGTGCCTACTGCAGAGAGGCGGGGCATCAGGTGACTGCGTGTGAGGAGTTCGCTGCACAGCGGGTGCAGAAACGTCGTGGTGTGGTGCAGCAACGGCGTTGGTGCTTTAGGTGTATGGGGCCGCATCAGGTGCGAGAGTGCCCATCAAGCACCAACTGCAGGTACTGCCAGGGTGCCCACCATCAGCTCCTATGCATGAACCGCAGCGGAGATTACGGAGGCAGAGCTGACGCGGGTCAGCGGACAGAGTCTGCCCTACCTAGACGGGAGCAACGCTCCCCACCCCCTCCAAGGAGGAGTCCTCTTCCACCAGGGTTTCAGGGACGAGGCCAGGGACATCAGCAGGTGATGCCCCCTTCACCACGCGCGAGACAGTCACCACCTCGGCAGCAGGTGCCGGAACAGGGTAGGTGGTCACAGGTCCAAGGTCAGGGGCACCCATCACAAGTACGTGATGCTACGGGCGGGTGCCAATACCAGGGCCAGTACATGCAGTACTCGGCGGGACTGAACAACATGGTGAGGTCTCATGACCCACGCATGCCTCTCCCCTTGGCTGAGCACCCGCGGCTACAGGCGCATCCACGGTACGCGCGCCTGCCGCAGGGTTACTATAGGCTGCCAGCCATGGCGTACAGAACCAGAGGTCCCTATCAGCAGGAGTGGGACCCACTCGAAGGTGTACGGAGAGAGGGGACCCCCCCGCAGGACGCGGACACTCCGCGCTTAGGTTCCTGCTAGGTAATCGCCGCCTACACGCCAGCTTCGGCCCCCCGGCCAATTACGGTATTGTTGCCTACGGCAATGATTTGGGTATGGGGATACGGTGGCCGCAGCATACAGGTAAGAGCCTTGTTAGATACAGGGGCTCAGGGTTGTATTGTGTCTAGTAAGCTGGTGAGTAGGCTACGCTTAAATATAAGGCCCACAACGGATGGGGCTGTAGGTATTGGAGGTGTAGATGTGCCTGACGTTCGGGGTCAGGTGAACTTCGAGTTCACATTAGGTAATACAGGTACAGGGGTCAGCTATCATGCCTCAGCAGTGGTGCTGGATGAAGTGGTAGGGAAACTTCCTCAGGTTCGGTTACCGTCAACGGTACGAGGGTTAACCACAGGCTTAGAGTTAGCTGATCCTGAATTTGATACTCCTGGTACGGTGGACGTTCTCCTCGGGTCAGACGTCCTCGGGAGATTCTGGTGTGGCAGAAGACGGGTACTTCAGCAAACTGGTTTAGTGTTATTTTTGGCCCAGTTTGGAGACCTCAGGACCTACCAGAGGGCGATACGGTTCTCTATGGTAGTGTGTTGTCGGAGGTGCTGCAGAGGTTTTGGGAGTCTGAGGAGCCACCCACAGCGGATAGACGGAAGCCAGAGGATGACGAGTGCGAGCTGTTCTATCAGTACAACACTGCACGAAGTTCGTCAGGTAGGTTTGTTACCAGGCTGCCATTTCTCCCAAACCGCCCCTCCTTAGGTAGTTCGCGACAGATCGCGGAACGGAGACTACTGGCTATGGAGAGAAAGATGAAGCGAGATGCAGCACTTCGGCAGAAGTATATCGAATTCATGAGGGAGTACCTAGAGTTAGGCCACATGTCGGTGTCCAGCATAGATTGGAGGTGTGTCGAGCATTACTATATACCACACCTGGCTGTTTTGAAGTCACCGGAGGCGAAGATACGGGTAGTGTTTGACGGTTCTGCTCCTACATCGAATGGTGTGTCTGTGAACCAGTGTCTGCACGCGGGTCCCAAGTTGAACCGGGACATTGTGGACATCCTCACAGATTTTCGGTTGCACCAAGTAGCGTTCGTCGCAGACGTCAAAATGATGTTTCGCCAAACAATTATACACCCGGATGACCGTCGGTACCAGCTGATTTTGTGGCGTGAGAGCCCAGACGAGCCGATGGTCACTTATGAGCTCAACACGGTAACGTATGGTCTGAAGCCAAGTCCGTTTTTGGCAGTACGCACGCTGCGAGAGTTGGCCGCACAGGAAAGGGTAAGATTCCCTCGAGCCGCAGCAGTACTGGATCGCGACGTCTACGTGGATGACATCTGCACGGGTGCAGATAGCGTGCAACAAGCACTGCTACTACGAGACGAGCTGATCGCGATCATGGAATCAGGAGGTTATGAGTTGCGGAAATGGCTGTCCAGCTGTCCAGAGCTCCTGGCCGGGTTGCCAGGTGAGTTCCAGCAGGACCCGCACCTTTTCGAGAACCCGGACAATCCAAATACGTTGAGCATCCTAGGGGTGCAATATAGGCCAACGCATGATGTCTTTACGTATCAGATCGAGCCAGACCTTTTGCAGAAGACTTGGACGAAGCGTTCGGTATTATCGACGATCGCCAGAACTTTCGATCCTAACGGGTGGATCGCACCGGTGACGTTCATGGCGAAGTGCTTCTTGCAAAGGTTGTGGATAGCAAACTTGGGTTGGGACGACCAGCTCTCCGGAGAGCTGTTGAATGATTGGACCAAGTTTGTGACCACCTTACCAGGGATCGTACGCATCGCCATACCTCGCAAGTTGCTCCCATCGGTGGGATGTAAGGCTACCCTACATGGGTTTTGTGATGCCTCGGAGCGAGGGTACGCGGCAGCTGTCTATTTGCGGACAGTCAGTTCAACGGGAACTGTAGACGTGCGTCTAGTTATGGCCAAGAGTAAGGTGGCTCCGGTTAGGACAAGATGGACCATTCCAAAGTTGGAATTGGCGGGAGCAGCGCTTCTCACGCGCTTGCTACATTATGTCGCTAGTAATCTACGCGGTACCATCAATTTGGATGAAACGGTGTACGCATGGACCGACAGTAGGATAGTTCTGTGCTGGTTACAGACGTCGGTACATACTCTTGAGGTTTTCGTGGCAAATCGGGTGTCACAGATTAAAGGATCGGAAACTCCGTTGGTATGGAGACACGTACCGGGAGAACAGAACCCAGCGGACTGCGCCTCACGGGGATGTAGGGCCCCTGATTTGGTAGGTCACTCACTGTGGTGGGGACCTCAGTGGCTGACTGAGTCACCTGAGAGATGGCCATACAATGAGTGCGGGTCGCCGCTTGGGCCACCTGATCGAGGTTTGCGAGTGAACGTAGGGCAGATCGTACCTAAGCCTAGTGCGGCTTTCTTGCTGGAACGATACAGCTCCCTCGACAATCTTCTAGGGGTGACAGGTTGGATCAAACGGTTCGTGAACAACTGTAGAAAACCTCAAGCAGAACGGAACTTGGCACCTGTCCTCTCGCCTGCGGAGCGGAATGCGGCTCTAAGTTTATTGGTTAGGGTCGTCCAGGCGGAACATTTTGAGGAAGAGGTCAGGCCAGGTCGATTGAGTGATCGCACTAGCGCGTAAGCACATCCACGTTTTAGCGCTAGCACGAAAACATATATTTTTGAGTAGTAAATTTTGAGTTTACAAATGTGAAATTTGAGTCAATTTTTTGTGTTATAAATTACCTGCTTAGTGGTGAAAACTGTGTTGAAATCGGACTGATAATTAAGAAGATACTTGAATAAACAATTTAAAATTGAATAATTAACGGCGGTGAGTGAACCATGACCTATCCCAATGTACGCCTCTAAGCAGCGAGTGAAGCGCAAATCAGCCAATACTTGGGGGCATTGACCGACGAACCAGTCGACCTTGAGCGCGTAAGCGCAGTACGAGCCAGCCTGAGGCACGGGCGACGTAGCGGCCACGGTACCAGTAGCCGTATTTCGCCAGTAAAACCGTAGCGCCGATAGCGCAGTGGTAGTGCCGTTGAGTTCTAACGTACGGACACGAGTTCAAATCTGTGTGTAACCCAATATTTTTTTCCTTTCAATTTTTTATCTTTTCTCTCTATGATTTTTATTGCTGGAAATTGAGTAATCATAGGCAAAATGTCTACAAACAAAAAAGGAAAAATATCGCCCACGTCTACAGAATCTTACTTGACGTGTGTGATGTGCAGTGTTAAGATTACTAAAAAAAGAAGTCTACATTGTGTTAAGTGCTCAAAAAATTACTGTCAGGATTGTACCAACACCGAAAAACTTTTCTTTTTAATAAAAAATAAACAGACATGGAGGTGCAGAACATGTTTAAGAGAAACACCAATCAAAGACATAGACCAGGGAATTGAAATGGTTGAATCACCTATGACTTTACCTACTAACACCTCAACTCTACCGAGAGTACTCACCGAGAACAAAGGGCCCGTACCTAATTCAGAGAACGACTCGACACTTTCACCTACCCTAAATAGAGAAACGCAAAAAGTAGTGCTGTCGATTTCTGTGCAAAATTCAATGGCAATGGGTGTAGAAAATTCTGGGGAGAGTTCTAAACTAGAGGAAAAATACGTTGAACTAAGCACTCCCAAAGACAAGGATACTGATGCATCTGAACATCACATCGTTATTAATATTCCGACCAGAAATTCTTTCGAGGCTTTGAACGAAGAGGGACCAACTGCAGAAAAGGATACTAATAAACAAGACAAAAAAGTGGTGGATAGCTCAAAATACAGTAGTTCGTCGATTTGTCACATTACTCAGCGAAGAAGAAATCCAAAAATTAAGCGTTATTCTAGTTTCTATCAAAATCAAATGAAAGATAACTTTTTGAATCTCAGCCTCCCGAATGCATTAGATGAAGACACTTCAGAATTGAAAGAGATGATAGAAAAGCTAAAGATAGAGCTGCTTTCGGCTGAGGAAGCGATTGAAATTTTAGGTTTAGAAAACAATGGATTGAAAATTAAGATACAAAAGTATGAGCATATCATTAAGCGGTACAAGTCGGTCGGAATTGACACAACTCCCTCCCATAACTTACTTTCTCCAAGGTATAAGCGTATTAGGAAAAATCAAAACATTGAGAGTACAAATGATCTTAATACGAAGAGTAGCATTGATGGACAGTTAAGAAATAGGTCTTCTGTTGATGAGCAAAGTACCAGCTTTACTAACTTTCAACACCGACTTGTAACATCCTCACCAAAATCAACTACAACAGCAGCGCAAAATGTAGGCGAAAAAGTTAACGATACGAATAACCAGGTACCGAGCAACAAAAATAACTGCACAGCATCGAGTAACAAGTGTAACTCGCCAAGAACGAGCTTAATAACAACCAAGAGCCAGCATTATGTCAGAATATATGCTGATGAACAAGGAAGAGAGATGAGAAAAATTTTACAAAAACATCTAGGACCTAGTTTTACGGTGACGGCAGTGCTGAAACCATATGCGACAACTGAAAAACTATTAGATACTTGTGTCAAAGATTGTTTAAATTTCTCTAAAAATGATTTCGTCATAGTTATACCTAGTAGACATGATTCGGACTATTTGTTAATTCATGCATCATTGAGTAATGTCTTAAAAAATCTAATACATACAAATGTTCTATTTGGAGATGGTGTTGGCAATGATTGTTTAGAGGCAGGCATTTTAAATACTCTGACAAAACTTCTATGTTCAACAAATGAAAACGGCGATCAGTTTGAAATATTTCGGGGCAATTATAATTTTAATCATTTAAAGATAGACGAATTTTAACGAATGGTTCTCTACAAATAATCTGAAGATAAATTTAAAAAAGACTTGTGGTATCTTATTTAAATCAACAGCCAAAAACAAAGCTACACTACACTTAGCTTTAAACAGTCAAAAGGTTGAAATATTACAGGTAGTTAAGTTTCTTGGTATCCACTTGGATGATCTGCTAAACTGGAAAACGGAGTTAGATGCAATCGAGAGTTCCATCAGCTCCGCTTGCTATGCCCTAAGAATCTTGCGAGATACTCTGAGACTTGATCAGCTAAAAATGGTGTACTCAGCTTTAGTGGAATCGAAATTGCGCTATAGCATTAAGTATTGGGGTAATAGCTACAAATATAATATTAACAAGGCATTTACAGTGCAAAAAAGAGCCATTCGCACTATTGCTCGCATTCCTCCGTGGGAATCCTGTAAAGAATATTTTAAAAAATACGAGATATTAACGGTGCCTAGCCTTTACGTTTTCGTGTTGTTAGTTGACATAATAAAATATAGATATAAATATGAAACAGAAGATGAAATGAAAAAAAGATTAAACACACGCAGGTTAGACCTAAATTATGTTATAAAGCCTAATCTTAACATTGTAAAACAATGTCCAATGTGCCAATCTGTAAAAATATTTAATAAACTACCGCTAGAATTGAAAGCCATTGACAATATCGTAATATTTAAGAGAAAATTGAAATTATTTTTATTGGATAAGGTCTTGTACAGTATTAATGACATATGACTTTTTATTATTTTTTTATTACTTTTTTATATTTTAAATCTCTGTGACTGTATAATAATGTATTTAATTTAGTTAAGTAAGATTTTATGTAAAATTTCGCACACAGTTAATGTACTGTTAATGAATAAATGAATTGAATTGGCTGCTCAGGGATGGCCGTGGAAAGCTGAAGGGAGGTCTTGTGCGCCTCAACCCGTTCGTGGACGAGCATGGAATGCTCCGGGTTGGAGGTAGACTTCGGAACGCTAACCTGCCCTTTTCAGCACGGCATCCGCTGTTACTCCCAAAGAAGGGACCTTTGGTAGAACTTATAGTTAGGGATCGTCACCAGAAAAACTCGCATGCGGGCTGCAATGCACTTTTGGCTATTCTGCAGCGCGAGTTTTGGATCTTGTCTGGACGACGTACGGTACGGAGCATTGTGTTTCGGTGCTTGCCTTGCTATCGGTTGAAGGCAGCCACAATGCAACCTCAGATGGGAGACCTCCCACCGGACCGGGTGACGGAAGCCTGGACGTTTGCGGGTGTGGGAACGGACTTTGCGGGGCCTTTTATGGTAAAGGCATCACGCCTTCGCAACGCGAAGTCAATCAAGGCGTATTTGTGCGTGTTTGTGTGCCTAGCAACCAAGGCCGTCCACTTGGAACTCGTGGCCGACCTCACTACGGAGGCTTTCTTAGCAGCTTTAGATAGATTTGTGTCGCGAAGAGGGCGACCAGCGCTGATCAGGTCGGACTGTGGTACCAACTTTAAGGGCGCTGAGCGATGTATGAAAGAAATTATAACGTTTTTATCTGAAAACGAGGAAGCTATCGGCACGAGCCTCTCCCGTCAGGGCATTAACTGGGTGTTCGATCCACCAGGATGCCCCCACTGGGGTGGTATATTTGAAGCGGTTGTAAAGTCCGCTAAGACGCATTTGATGCGCGTTATAGGTTTAACGATATTAACCTTTGAGGAGCTAGCGACCGTGTTTTGTAAAATTGAGGCCGTTCTCAATTCACGTCCTTTGTGTCCGCTTAGCTCAGATCCGAATGATCTGGAGGCCCTGACACCAGGGCATTTCTTAATTGGCCGACCACTTAACGCCTTGCCAGAGTACCCCTACACAGAGGTCAGTAGCAATCGTTTGACGCGTTATGAGTTGCTGCAGCAAATGTCTCAGAATTTTTGGAAGCGATGGTCGCTTGAGTATTTGCACATTCTGCAGCAACGCCTTAAGTGGACGGACAGAACTGAACCCCCTCGCATCGGAGATCTCGTTCTGGTTAAGGATGCCAACCTGCCGCCACTGCGATGGCGCAGAGGGCGCATTCTCAACTTGTTCCCAGGTAGTGATGGCACTCCTCGAGTCGCGACAGTTCAGGTAGGGGATTCAGTTCTTAAGCGAGCAATAGCAACGCTATCTCGTCTCCCCAGTAGTGAATAGGCCTAAGGGATTCGGCCTAGGGCGGGTGAATGTTTAATATTTAGCGTTGTTATGCTGGGGTGAGTTAGGTATTAATGACGGTCTATGAATGCGGCGCGGTGCTCGATCGCACGCGTCGCTCTGGGCGTGTGTTGTCCCTTTCTCACTCGCAGGGCGAGACTGGCGACGTGCGCGCAGGCCGCCTGACGGCGCCACGCGGTGATTTCTGCACCGCACTGGCAGTCTCTCGAAAACCGTTCGGACGTCGAGTATCGTGTTTGTGCGGATTTCCCGCCACGAGTTTTGTGATGCCGCGTGTAATGGACGATTCAATTTGAGATCGCGCGTGTTGATGCATCGTATTATTGCGGTTCTCCTGGGTTATACTAGAATACCAGGCTTAGTGATTGTTGGATGTCTCGACGTCTTCCACGTGAGCGTCGCGTTGAATAGGCATCAAGTGGCCATATCGGCTCGCGTTTTGTACGGCCCTAATTCGTGTTGGGTCACGCGTAATGACTAATATCAAAGTGAAATACGAACAGAAGCTGTGAGTGGTTTGAAGTGAATAACGCGCCAAGGCTGTAGTGGAATGCTGGGTGTCGATATCTTTTCCACCCAGCCCTGTAAGTACCAACGGAATTCCTATTTGATCCATTCCCTGAACTTCCTTTCTCCGTTGGGTATTTATGCATTTGCGCCGGCACGTGACTGTAAGTGATAAAACTGTTTATTCGTGTTAATGGTGTGTTCCCTTTAGTCATATTTGTTGTACCATATCATTGTGACTCCTTAGTACGAATTGCGGAATTCGTGGGGTGATATAATTTGGAGGTACTTACTTATAATCTAGTGCTAATACGTGTGACGTAACGCCAGATCGGCAGACGGTATTTACTACCGACTTGAGTTATGTAAAGGTTGGAACACATCATTTGCCAATTTCACGCAACTTAGTTAATTAAGTTAAATAGATTTAGGTTCACGTTTAATTCATAGTATGCGCTGCTATATTGTGCAGCGTATGCTATTTAGCGCTGCGTAACGCGGCCATTGTCTACCTTCAGTTGAACTCCTGGTATTTTACTAGAAATTTACCTGTGTAAATCGCTTCCACTGCGGGAGTTTAGCTTGGAATTAGACAATCTAGATGAATACAGTTAAAATATTAATACTTATCAACTAGGTGTGTGAATTTTTTACTAATAGCTTCTGTTACAGGGTCTAAGAAAAGACCGTCAATAATTTCTCTGTTTCCTCATACGACAACAACTGTAAGGCTTCTTTTAGTACCCTTTTACATTCATTGTAACATAAAGGGTAAATCGTTAAAATTGCGTTTAGTCGATTGTAAAGCCTGGGTCCTAAGAACACAAAAAATCTCGATGAAAAGGCGAAGTTTGTTTGTGATTTCTGTGTGCAGACAATATCTTTACGTCTTTTGTTAGTTATATCCGTGCAATAGGAAAGTGCTGCGTGTTGTTTTAGTACAGTGCTTAAAATGAATAATTGTCGAACTGTTAGTACTTGGCATGACTTATATAAAAGGTTAGTAGGATACAGGAACGGACGAAAACTCAATACCTTTAGAACAGCTCGTTGTGCCCTTTCAAGTGTTAGAAGGAAAGTTTTAGATGCACCACCCCATGACGATATGCAATATGTAAGAAGTGATTGACATAGGGCAAAGTAGACTTGTGTAATCAGTTGAGAGTCCGCAAAAGAGCGTAATTTTTTAAAAACGAAAATTAGCTCGCGAACTCTACCGCTTAAGGCTTCAATGTGTGGTCTGAATGAAAGCAAATTATCTATTATGATGCCCAAATATTTTATTTGGTGTGCGGGTGAAATTACAGGACAGTCGCAATTTGTGTCCGTTGGAGAATAACAGTGATGGGCGTAAATGCTTGGATTGGGATTTGCTAAAGGATAGTTGCTCTTTGAGAACTTTACAAAACTTGTTTTATCAGCATTGAGGGTGAGCTGATGATACCGCAACCATTTACATACAACATTAAAACCTCGCTGTGCATATTCGAAAACCTGTTTATCAGTTTTGGCGGAAAAGATTATGGCTGTATCGTCCGCATATGAAATAATCTTACCGCAGTCTAATTTAAGGTCGCAAAGATCATTGATATAAATCAAAAATAGGGTTGGACCTAAAATGCTGCCTTGTGGGACCCCAAAGGATGTATTAAGTCGAAAAGAGCTCATTACATTACCTATTTTGACGCATTGACACCTATTTGATAAATAACTTTCGAATAGTTTCAGTTGCGTACCTCTTATGCCTATGTTTTCAAGCTTACGTAAGAGGATTGGGGTGGAAACAGTGTCGAAAGCTTTAGCAAGGTCAAGGAATATACCTATAGTTTTTTCTCCTTTGTCAAGTTCCTTTGTAATATGATCGGTTAGGTGGTGGACAGCATCGGAAGTTGAAAGTTTGGCTCTAAATCCAAATTGCATACTAGATAGAATGGAGTACTTCTCTAAATATTGCATTAGTCTGGTATTAATAATTTTCTCAAACACTTTAGATATTGATGTCAATAGGGATATAGGCCTGTAATTAGTAACAAGATTTTTAGGACCGGATTTATAAATGGGTACTACGACCGCTTTTTTCAAACAATTAGGAAAAAATCCTTCAGTTAGGCATTTTTGAAAAATGTGTGTGAGTGGTAGGACCAGTAAGTGCTTGATTTTTTTTAGTATTTTGTTTGAGATACCATCCCAGCCTACTGCACAATCCTCTTTTAATCCTGTTATTAATCTTTCAACCTCTTGTGCATCCGTATCCAGCAATACAAAAGACTTTGACGTAGTTTGTGTGTTAGTATATGGAAGGTGGGCATCGGTGCTCTGTATTTTTTCAGACAGGTTTTTGCCTACATTAACAAAAAAATCGTTGACATTATTAACAGATTCTGTTTCAGAAACATGTGTTTTTAATAATTTTGAGGATGTTTCATGATGCTTTGACGTGTAGGTTAAGGTCTTAACATGTTTCCAGACTTGTTTATTATCCTTTCCAGCCTTTGCCAGTTCACTCCTATCGTAATTACTTTTTACCTTTTTTAACAAGTCATTACAAAAATTGCGGTATCTTTTGTATAAACTAGTTCTATTGCTCTGATCTTGATGCATGAACTCGACTGTAAATTCTTGGAAACAATAAAAAATAAATTTCAAGGATTTATAATTATTTTTATATTTCGTCCGAAAAGTTGTTTAGTTTAATCACTGACGGGCTTAGGTCACCTCCTGAAATAATAATTTAAACTTATAGCGATAAGACCGCCATTGCGCACTTTAGATTAAGATTTTCTGTTATTACCTAATTATCCCTTATTCCTGTGTAATATAGAGTTTTTAGTCACTTAATTTTGTCCATCTGAATCATTCAGAGAGATTATGTAAATTTAACCAGGATCTGTCTGTAAAGTGGCGCTGTTTCCCTTCCAGAGTGGTGGTGGGCGGGCGCATGCGTGGGCGCCGCAGTGCTGTTGTGCGCAGCGGGCGCGCTGGCCCGCCCGCACCTGCGCCGACGACACGCCGCCGCCGCCGCCGTCGCCGCCAACCCCGTGAGTGTACACGCAGGGAACACATGCGTTTTAGGTTCTGCTACAAAACCGTTTCATGTGCAATGCTACCCCGCGTCCTGGTACATGCGGAACGCCAACCTCCACATTGACTTAGGTCTCCCTACCATTGAAGCGTATATGAAGGAAGCGTCTCGTCGCTTCTTTAAAAACGCTCCCCATCATAAAAACCCCTTAATAGTTGCCGCGTCCAACTACTTCCCCCAACCAACCTCGTCTTAAACACCGTCCCAGACACGTCCTTTCGGAAGATGATGACGACATCATAGCCGCTGCAGCAGCCATTGCGTAGATCACACTCCACAAGCTCCTCAAGCAACCGACGCCCCTGCCGGCGGGGGCGCGGAGATCCCTCAATTGTTCCTCATTTTGGGAACTACCGGCACGTGGCGGGTAGATTCAGTCCAATCCATTCTTCCCAGAACAACTCGTAAGCCCAGTCGCGATTGGGCTGTTGTTTGAACAACCAAAAAACTTCTCCGGGTAGGCTCCTGCTCCCCACCATACAGTCAGGTGTAGATTTCATAGCCCCTGGGCAAAAATTGTAGAGTCCAGAACTATAAAAAAATCTTTGACAAGTTGTTATTAATTTATCAGTGCTCGATCAGAAAGTAGAAGACATTAAACTTTATGCCGTGTGATGTTGGCTTAGAATAGCATTACCCCATTTCTCTCCCGTGGGTGCCGTAAGAGGCGACTAAGGGACTCGAGGGATTCATGAGAATTGCAATTTTAGACGATGGGCTGACAACCTGTCCCTATGGTAATACACAATTTTAGGTAAGATCCTCAAATGTTTGTTAGCATCACGCATATTAGTTCAATGGTTTCACGGACGTTTAAGCTCTGCCTACCCCGTAAAGGATATAGGCGTGATATATTTATGTATTAAAATTTATAAGTATTACCCGTATCACCAAAAACTCCTTTCTGTTTAGAATAAATAGGTAGTACACTAGTAATTTTAGGTGCTTCTGATAATACCTGCCTCAGTAGATACACATACCTTCACTACACTACATACGATGACACGCCATGTTAGTAGGTGTGGGTAGGTAAGACAAGACAATACACAACGTTCCATGAACTAACAACATCTCCATGGTATATTCAAAACAGCAACAATAAATTGCACAACAGTACCTATAGTAAGTAGAGATAAACCTAGAATAGAAATAAACGTGCTTCGTTCAGTTACAGTACGTACTATGTACTAGTGGTTAAGTTGCAGAAGTTTTAGGTTGTATGAGATATGACAACGCACGCGGAAAACCTTTGATGTCATATTCAAACAATTCAAAATTCCACGACTAAAACAATCATTATAAAAATCGCTGGTTGCATAAAATGAAATAACATAAACATTGCCCTCGATTCGGTATTCGATATAAATTATCTTATCTTACCTCTTAGACTAGGGAAAAAAGAGTGGACTTGAAATACCTACGAAAAAAACGTGCATACCTACACTCGATCTGTCACAAATATGGCGGCATGCCATAGTGCTGCACTCATTATTACCTATGGATCTTGGATAAAAACTTATCGATAGTTGTATGTGCGGTGCTTACAGCAGTCGGAACTTATTGAACTCGATCATCTAAAATTCTGCAATATCAACATCTACACATAATAAACATTAAAGATATGTCTTTTTGTGTGTACCTATGTAATCGATAAACACTGAAACTGCTAGACCAATTATTAATTTTATATGAGAGTTACAACATTCCAGAGTAACATGGCTACTTTTTACCATAGGAAAATATCTTATTCCCACGGGAAAACAGTTAACAGCATGGAAACCGGGAAATCGCAAAAAAAATAGCAGGTATTACCCAAATTAGCCGAACCACATCTTTGCCACATTTCTGACATAAATGAAAATAAGAGATTGAAAAAATTTCGTTGCCTGCCGGGGCTTGAACCCGGGACCTGTGGATAACCAACCCACTATTTCTAGCATATTAGAGACGTACATGGACAAATTAATGTCGGAAATTGAGGATCTGGAATTCCTGACAGAGGGCACCTGACCAGGTGCACAGCTAAACTTTACAGGGCTATTTTTTATTAACCCAGGAAAATTTGCAGGGTGATTCTACTCATAATTCTGAACAACTTTTACTATGGGTCCGTTTGCGAAATCGCTTCAAAAAATCAGCTGTTCCATACATTTTGATCGTGTAGGTATTCATTTTTGTATGGAACAGCTGCTTTTTTTCGCTATTTCGCAGGCGGTCCTATAGTAACAGTTGTTCAGAATCATGAGTAGATTCACCCTGCAAATTTTCCTGGGTGAATAAAAAACAACCCTGTACTTATAAGATGAGATACGATTTAAGGTATTTTAGAAAAAAATGTTCAGCACGACAGGCTGCTCCTGCTGGTCAATGAGGGTCTGGCGATCCGCTATATACATATGCATATCACGCCTAGTATCTTGTGGGGTAGGCAGACGTAGGCTTGATATCAATAAAACAAGAAATCCATATTTTATGATAGATTTATTAGAATCAGTACCTATATACAAATAATAGCAAAGTTTATACAACTAATACAATTGTTCTAATTGTAATTAAGATCTAAATATATATTTTTTTAAATATATAATTTTATTTTTCAAAAATCATAATAGCCTACTTATTGATAAATGCTAATTAATACCAATTGTAATATCATTATATTGGTAATCTATTGGTTATTTACTTAACCCTAGAGTGGGCGCGCTATGAATGAATGAATTTTAAAAGCAATACTTACCAACAACTCACTTGAAGGCAAAGCATCGTCTTGTTACATTTAATGTTCGGTTAAACCATTCATCTTTGAAATGCAGGGAACAAATGAAAATATCTTTGGTCATAGTATTTAAATTTTCGACCCCAAGTGTATATCTTCTTTCTTTCGGCCACTGCTTTCTTTGTTCTTGACGCCTTGGCAATCTATAATCATAAAACAATTCGGCTTTAAGTGTGCCCGCATTTATGACACTAAACTTCATACGAAAAACTTCGAATGTATGCGTGGGCACGATTCAAAAGTAAGCAATAAAGGGGATCACAATTGTTTCACTTATTCAAATATGATATCGATAAATTGAAAATGCCGTACCCCAACTCTATATACTATGATGAATGATTTTCGCAAAAAATCTCGGAATATCTTTTGTATAGCAGCAGATGATTATAAAAACGTAAGCGTTTCTTTAAAAAGTTTCTCACAGTTACCACAATCTTACAAAATAACAGGAAATACAACATATTTTAAATCAAATCGGTTACTTACCTGTGCAACGTTATCTTTTGATGTTTATTGTTGCTTTTCATGGGGCATCCCAGCACACTGCACCTACCCATATTAATACTATATTCTTCCAAGTTTTATCACTTTGAATAAGCTCAAATTTCACATAAAACACAAATATTCTTAAAAATTCCTCGATATTTACACGCGGGATGACAACTGACGTACTTTCATCTGACAGGGACTAAACATGACGGCCGGCCGCAGTGTTGCTATTTATGGTAATGATAAAACATTAGTTGTCCTTTTTTTCATACTGTAATACCCATAAGTTAAAAAGAGACGCAGATATGTCTTAGTTGTCTTCTTTTAATGCCGAGTCCACTCTTTTTTCCCTAGTCTAAGTCTTACCTTAAATTGGTGCTGTCACTTTTCGTCAAATATGTTTAAAAAAGAATAGAAAATATTTATAAAAAAATATGTTTAAAAAAGGATAGAAGATAAGAGTGCTAATTTTGAATCCGAGGTAGCGAAGCATACTTAAAGTAGTATCCTGAGCTCAGTGAGGGATTCAATAGCACAAGTTGTTAATGAATTTGCTCTCGTCTGATACACACAACTTTGTTGAATGATGTTAAATACAAGAGTCTCTTTTACACAGCATAGCATAATCGTGGCCGACACAGATATTTCAAGCATGCACGACAATGGCAACGGAATCAAAACAACGTTGGTACACCCGTGTACCAACAATTTACACCCCACGCATGCACGACACAATCAGCGAAGACATCACGTAACCATAAAATCAGCTAGTAGTGATATGACTTGATCGATAATAGCCAACATTAGTACATCACTTAATTCGCTATGACGTCACTTTTTGATTCCAATAACACCCCTGTACATTATTTGTCCGGGCCAGTTATTGAAAGCGATATCCATTGACTGTGTCGTGCACAGTCGCCGTGTGGTGCCGGCAGAGTAGAATAGCACCACCCCATCTCTTCCCGTGGGGGTCGTAAGAAGCAACCGAGGGATAAATCCGACCCAAGCACAACGGTCCTGGAGAGGCCAACTCCACAATTAAACCCGGAACGGGGTCTCCGTCAGGCGCGTGTGACAGAGATCTAACGCGCGGCAGACTCCTGCAGCTGACCTGGCTCCGCACGTATCGACTAGTCGTTCCTGCGGATCCAGCCAGGAAGGCCGAGAGGGTGGCGCAGGTCCTGGGCAGCCCTGCGTTTTCCATAATTGCGTCCCAGGCAACGCTGTGTCTTATGCCTCAGACACTGATTAAATCGTCTGTCACAGACGTGTGAGGCCAATGATGCACAGTCATGGTGTACAAAACACTGTCAGGCATAATCGACATCATCAATGTCGTGCACTGATGGTTCCCAAACAAAATAAATAAATTACTGAAAAAATAATTTTTAGAACGCACCGCCGCCATTGTTATAATTACGACTTTCGATAAAACTAGATGTTTGAAATTTAAATCACTTTTAGGGATCCAGTGGGTAAAAACTACTTTTACCGTTTTACCCATTGGATTTAAGCGGCAAAACTGTTCTTTTCCAGCTGGAGAGGTGAAATAGAAATCTCTTTTCACGACACCAATATCGGGGTGTACACTCGTGAACGCGTTTAAGTCTTCCGTATGAACTCGTATTAAATGCATAGAAAAGACATAAACGCGTTGCGCGTGCGCAGACAGGAACACATATTAAAATTAATAAATGCGGGGTTGAAGAATAGCTTCACACCCACCCCCGTCCTGCCTGAAGGTATCGAAGGCATCGCGAAAATACATAAGTAATATTCTTTCTGAGGCAATTGAGGAAATTGCGCTAATTTGACTTGTGTTTCTCCAATAATGTAATATTTTAGGTAGGTAGGTACTTACGTATATTATATTGGAAACGACGTGTACGATTTAATGCCTTTATGTTTTTCCAAACAAAACATTTCTGTTTTCCTCTACCGATGGAAAGAAAAGTTTCTGTTTTTTTTTTTATTATTATCTAATGGTGGCAGATCCACTGGCGCCACGACTCTTTTAAAAAGGCTTATTTTGCCATTTAAGTAAGGTCAGTTATGTAGGTTAAGTAAAAGTCTCAAGTCAGTAAAGTTTGTGCCATTATGCTGAGAGAGAGTCCGCAAAACAGAGGACAAAGTCTTATGACTAGGGGCTGTGTTGCGCAGTTTGTGTAGCATCAGAAAGGTGATAGTATTATTTCTGCACCACGTGGTGATCCGCTCGTCACTGTCAGATATATGTGCCTTAATTTTCCTATAGTTTGTTGTTTAAAACACAATCCAATTCAATCACCAGCACTAAAATATACAAGAAAAACAAAATTATAACCAATTCACATTCGCCATTACGGAATAGCATCGAAGGAATCCTGTGTTTTGTATAGAAATGAGGCCTTTTTTACAGTTGTTTAAAAAAGATTAAAGTTTACACAAAGTACAAAAAATCATTGATAGATCGCGTTAATATCTGGTTCCTTTATTTCGTATAGGATTGCGAGTCACCCAATGGCCCAATGATCGCCCCAGAAAATTCATCAAGAAGTTATAATCGGAGTTCGATTGAAAGTTTGGAGAGAATATTTGCGGTGCTAGTGGCACTTAGCGTATTTTGATAATGGAAAATGGATCGCCTGCAAGGCGACGCGGAAGAAAGGAGTTCACTCACAACTACTAGAACGCAAATTTTGATCACCTCCCCCCCCCCCCCCCCTCAGATGTTTAACGCCAGCTATTAGCGCGATAATGCGTAAACTTCTTTAATCTGTTATTTTTGGGAAAAAACATGCCTAACAGTCATTTTCATAACGAAATATTTTCTGCAGAAACGTGTTGCACATTTTCATTAGAACAACATTTTGTA
This sequence comes from Tuta absoluta, assembly GCA_027580185.1. Taxonomy (NCBI): domain Eukaryota; kingdom Metazoa; phylum Arthropoda; class Insecta; order Lepidoptera; family Gelechiidae; genus Tuta; species Tuta absoluta. The sequence goes on along the minus strand of JAQAHW010000023.1, from coordinate 9,624,722 downwards.
GCGTATTGTGCGTTTTTGCGCTCCCGGAACCTTCAAAATAAATAATAGTGATGTGATGTGCAATTGATGCAAATCGATATTTCGTAAACCAAAAGTAAATTATATCAAATTACAGGGTATTGATTTTATTGCTTGCCATAGCTCTATGATAGGTACAGGATCGACAAACCCGTCAAAAATATTTTAAAAAGTCTTGGGGGAAAATTACACCTTTGAGGACCTTTTAATTAAAATTTGGAATATTAAATACTTTTATGGAAAATTTATTTACGTAATTTTTCGCAAATAACAGAATTGTTGTCCTTATACATTTGATGCATCTAGGCGAAAAATATTGATAGTGCCTACAACCCTTATGAAATAGGGATAGTAAAGACTTGATAATGAACTGGTTTTTAGCCTCCCACCAAATTGTTAAAACGAATTAATAATCCAGTCTAGGGTCAATACAAGTACCTACCTATTCTTGTAAGTGTTTTGCTGTACGTAGTGTAATGCACAGACAGGTGGTCCGACCATTGTCTATGTAGCAATGTACTGCAGAATGCTGTGGTCATGTAGTCACCTTGTACATTCAAGATCGAGCTGGGTTTGGCAGTTTGGACTTTGGAGTAAGACTTACTTAGGTGGTTCGTGTGTCTAACCGGAAGTAAGCTTGACTGTACTACACCTGTAGGTTCAGATATAGTATGAGATAGGTATTATTTTTATTTATTTATTTATCACTCTGACACATTATGGTTAGTAGCATACTATAACCTAAGGTGTTAGTATTGTTCTTGGTAACCAGCATAATATCACAAAGAAAGTCCTACATAAAATAAACAATAATTTAAACGTATTATTTTACCTATACCGAAATATCACAAAAGTGATGTCACTCAAGCCAAGCCCCACGTATGAAATTTTACGAAAAGCAATTTTAATAATGCCAAAAAATGTCCCGAAATAGTGACCTATGCCAGAAAAATCTTTACACTTGCGAAGATATGATAAGATAAGATCACAGCACAGCTATAGTTTAGTGATTGCAGATCGAGGCTCCAGCTGTAGATAGGTAATTCTCTCCTCTCGTGTCAGCAAGCAAAATGTGGGGTATTTTAGTTGGTTAACAATTTATATTCCAAAAGCTAGTGTCTAATTAGAACTTTTTAAGGAAAAAATATGAGAAATAGTCGCTTTATAATTTCGAAGTTATAAAGGCATCTTGGCGAGGATTATACCTGTAGCAAGCTGTTCTATTATCTTCACCTCGTTTCTGTTAAACGATTAGGTCTTTTAATTCAAATGCATGTAGTATCATAAAAATTGTTGTATTGTAATAATAATAATAGAGAAAATAGTAGTTGTAATGTAGTACAGTCAGAGCGTAGTACCATATTATGTATTATATTTTATTGTTTATTTCGTGTGTTATGTCGGATTATGTTATGTGTAGGTACCGTACGACTCTATGACTACAGCTCAATCATTGAGCAATGCCAACCATCTCGTCTCGCGAGCCGACAAACGCGTCATCGTTCACTTTTACAATTATAGGTGCGCATATATAAACGAACACAGCGGCAATCGAGCTTGTTTTACATGTGTGTCAGCCCATATGTACACACGCTCTACGCTCACTATCGCTAGTTCTACTCACACTTGGCAATGATATCGTATCATGACACCTACCGATCGAGCACACATGCGCCTCTAGACAGATTGTTTTTGTGTTTGTGTGCCGCATTGCGATTGTGTGCGGCGACATCGGGGCAGCCGGTGCACCGCACCGCGCCCGCCGCCGCCCGCCTTCCCCGCTACGCGACTGCGAACACCGCGCCGCGTCCGCGTCATTGAACAACAAGACTCGTTCGATGGCAGGCGTCTTCCTGCCAATATGAAAAAAAGAGTTTTAAGCGACTCTATCACAAAATACGCGATAGTGGAATTTATATGTTATCTTTATTTTATAAATAATTTATTTTTATAGTGTTATTGCAATGAAAAAACATATTTTTATTTATTAGTGAATCATAGTCAAATTATTGTAAAATCGTGATACGGCTGTTGAAATCTCCGTATAGTGTCCTGTGATTGTTTTATTTTAAATGTTATTTAAAACAAAGCTTGTGCAGAACGAATGGCAGATGTCAGTGTCAGTGTGGATCAAAAGTGCTATACGTGATCGATTTGTGACTCGATAAATTGACATCGAAATTCTTTCCTTGTACGGGACATCACTATCTGTCATCCATAGGTGGAAAACCTACAAAAATTGTGGACGACACTGATTCAAATAGTAAGTAAACATAAATAATTCAATAAATTATGTAGTCTAAAGAGTGTATACGTTATCAAAGCACATCAGAAATTAAAACTGACACTTATAACAGTGTAGTTCAGTAATGGTTGTGCTGTTAATGTGGAGATATAAGAATGTAATATGGGTGAGGCAAGGAGAGGAGATTGTGTTGTGGAGTAGTGGAGGCGAGCTGGCGCGACGCGGCGCGGTGCTTGTGCGAGCTGGGTCGGCGCAAGCAAGGCGCGCGGCCGCGGCGTGAGACGGCGGCGAGAGCGTGCCAAGTGATAAGAGGCGCGCCGATAGCGACGTCACACCCAGACGTTGTTTGTGTGAATTTAAATAAATTTTCATGACAGACAGTTCCGTAATCACCTCTCGCCGTATGATAGTCGTGACCTGCCAACTCGATAATGCGCGCCGCTTGCCTAGAGGTTTTTGAAACAAATTTTTCAATCACTTCTTTGTAGGCACCTACCTGTCTGCGCCCAGTACCTACACTAGAGAAATATACCTAAACCACATTAGGTACATATATTCAATTAACATTATTTGTCTACATTTAAAACCACAAATTAAATTGAAGCTAAATAATAGTTCTAAATTACCTCCAGACTAAATTGTTTTATCAGCAAAGTTCAATAAACTTTACAAAGCCGAGAAGGCCGGTGATGCAATGAACAGATGTTTCTATTCATCATAATGTTACAGACAGTATTGCTAATGTGAGTGAGAATTGGTTTAAATAATTTAATTTAATCTGGTATCGAAATCTTACAATCTTTATTGTAAAAAATAAAATAAAATTTTCTCTTGATATTTAATATTAATGAATTTGAATCAAAAGTAATTTTTTAGAGAACATCAAATTTTCGAATTTCTAGAGATCGCATTTTTAAGAGTGCAGAACTCATTTAAAACATGACCCACCACATGAAAATCACAAATCAAGTAGATACATGAAATAGCATTTGAATATTATTCATGCCCTTCATTCTTCTTTCTTTTTAAGTATAAATTGTATTGAACATCTCAACAGTTTAGTGTAACTGAAGCAAAGCCAAGGGTTTACTCAGCCCATAAAATAATTTTTGTTCTTGAACTTTTAAAATAAATACTTTAAAAAATTGGCTTCAAATTAACTCAGATTTTATTTTGCACCATTACCATTTCTTTTCTCCTTTAGTGAAAATTGTACCCTGGGTGTCCTGTGTGTCGCCAATCCAAAATGCATATTTCCAAAACATGTACAGTTGATCTGTCTGTTTTTCTATGCTAATGCTAGATAGTCTTAGAGGTTACTGACTGAATATTTTATGGTGTTGTTTATTCATTGGCATGCACATATATACAAAACAAGCAGAAAATATATATATTTTAGAAATTTAGCAATCATTTATTTTGCAAGAATACATTATTTGTCTTAAAGGATGAACCAATATATGAATCTTAATGGAATATCTTTCTTCCAAAAACATAGTTTAAAATTAATCATACTGCAGTATTAAATAGTTTATTCCCTGGGGAATGATTTTCAGTTTCATAACCTGGTCCCCTCATATATAATTTTATAAAATTATATTCTGTACATCACTTCCGAGTCCAACCACAAAGTGATCCATAAGTAGTTTCAATATGAAAACTTTTAGAATATTGCCTTAACATCTTGTTTATATTCATTAGCACTTTCCTAAGCAGATTTGTACAATCTGCTTCTGAAATAAGTAACAATATCAGCAAATTAGCCATAAAGTATCCAGTAGCTGAAATCCTTGACATCAATGTGCCGCTACTTTTGCCATTCATTATATTCTTATTATGAGAATTAATTGATATAAGCAGTTCAGAATAAACATACATGAAATTCCAGTAAGTACATTTGTAATAAGCGGAATTAAATCCGCCTACTTCATAATGCCTGGAATATCCCAGTGACTATTGATATCATGTTATCAACTATCTAACCCAGTAATCAACTGAGAACAGGCTGATAGATTTGAGAAAAAAATATAAAACTCATCCGCACCAGAGCTCATCTAATCAAATATAGAGATTTTTTTTATCGGAGACTCAGTTGTAAGAATTGTTAATAATTTCTGGATTATTGTCACCCTCGTGTCGCCTCGCTATTTCACTACACTCGCTATCATACAATGTGTTATGAAAATAGAGCAAAACTTCTCCAGAATTTACTCTACTAAACCTATGGTAAATTATACTCTTTATCTTTGCAAAACGGACTTTTAAAATCAACAAAAGGTTTTTACCAATTTTTGTTTCCTCTAACTACTGTTCTGTCTCAAACTAGCCTTTACCAGTTTTTGAGTAGCCATAGCCAAAGATAATTTTGTATAAACATGCATTCTTTTTCTTTAAAAATTTGCACAACCAAAGTTATTCAATTTACTATGGACGGATAGGCACTAACACCTGTCTAACTTGCCTAAACTAACTTTGAAAATCATCGAATACAATGCCTACATACCTACAATCCAATAGGTAAAGGTTAGTCCTAATAAATAAATAAATAAATCTGAGGGTTATTTCATTAAGGAATAAATAATGTAAGAAAGCTAAAATTACTACAATAGCATTAGGTACTTCTGTAGCTTTCTTATATTATTCGCATAAAAACCTCGTCACATCACATATCATTATTTTCAACAAGCACAAAAAACCCGAGAAAACCCAATTCACATCTGATAAAAATTATCAAGTTGAGTTTACCAATCTATCAATATTATTATGTAGTAGTAACCTACCTAACTATACTGAATACATTACGATTATTCTAATTGTTTATTTGATATGGTTAAGTTTTGTGGCAAAGTGATCATCAATTTAAACATTTCCAGATTTCCTAAAAAAAAAGTAGTGGATCGGAAATGCAATACAGACAATACAGTGCATGTATAACGATTTATATAGATAATGAAATAAAACTTGTTAATGCACTCTTACGTCAATTGTACATTACTTGTAAGGAGGTGCTATCGGCAGCAGCTCGAGTTATCTAGTAAATTAAGAAATATTTGTCACAAAGTTTAACTTGAGTAGGCGTTTAACCTAAATTCATAAGAGTGGAGAATGTTGGTACTTGTGATAGGTTAGCTCTTGAATCTCAATGACCAAGCTGGAGTCGACAATGCAGCAAGGTCACCTGTTAACTGCCTGTTCACTTTTACCTACACCTACCAAATCTGTAACTATTAATTTGATGGCCCTATATTACCATAAGAACCACCCCTTTCTGTTGAACTGCGCCACCTAATGTGGTCCCAACTTTTGCCGTAATAAGTTTTTATCAGCTAGGTAGGTATATTACTTTCGTATATATATCATAATCAAATTATACTACTCATGCTAATTGCTATGCCCAGGATCCTGGAAAACCATCACAGTGTTAAAAATACTTAGTAGGTACTTATACCGTGCCGTCCTTGTTTCAACGTTCACCTCTGGCATGATTGGCATAACGGTATTCCACGATTCGGGGTTCCAGCCCTACCTAAATCATATTTTTATTGTAGCTATTTTATTCCTGCTGGCCAGCACTATTGAGTTAAAAGAACTGTTACCTATTCACCAACAATATTGGCCAGGGAAAAATCTCGTACATACTATGTAGAGTCCGCACCACGAAAGGAGTCCCGCAAACTTACAGACAGATTACAAAACTCAACAGTCCATGTCACTATAAGTTACATTGAGGGCTATTTTCGTTATAATTTACTCGCGGGACTGCTTTCGTAGCGCGGACTGTAGCGTATACGTTACCTAGTACCAGGACCACATAAGTGAGAGTAGTGTGTTGTGATTTGCAGATGCTCTCGGTACAAGTGCCGGGGTGCGCGGGCATGGAGCGGCTGGGGCCGGGGGGGCCGCGCATACGGCACGAGCACAGGCATCACCAGCACCCGCACCATTCCGCATTGTAAGTATCCTCAAAATATATACTTTCTTACCCCCTTAATATCCGCTCACTTCACCATTGTAAATACTAGTCTATGCTATCCTGATCCCACTTCATCAGCCCGGTTCTTCAGAAGAGTTTCCTTGCCAGTGTTTTATCTTCAAAGCTTGAGAACTTTACTTGTCGTCAGACCTTTGGTCTCACGATCCGTATATCGTTGAATTGACTGAAAATTAATATTTGTCAATTTATCACTGAGTTGGTTAATTTGTTCACATTTCAAAGACCAAGCTTATATTGCATTAATTCTTACTTCGCCTAGCTAAAACTAGAATATTCTATTGTAACCGTACCCGATTGTGTCACAACCTTTCTTCTCATTCATATCAACTACCGCGTTTATCTACACACTGATTGTTCTACTCGTAGACATAACAAACACCACTCTGGTCCGATAGCTCAGTTGGTAGTGACGCAGCTAACTAACTGAAGGAACACAAATATTTGTTTATCTATTTTCAAATGTTCATGTTCAGTCTTTCTGTTTCTTTCTACATGAGAGTGCTCTGGAATGCTAATGCCAGTTCTAGGAGAATTTCCTTTCTTTCATTTCCCTATTTAAAGAAATTATATCTCCAATTCATCATAAAGCTCAAAAATATATCGTATTCCAGAAACAAACGTTCGTTAAGTGTTGGAGACACGACGACCTATAGTTTGACAGATGTGTACTCTCCATTTAACACGATATGAGCAAGTGTATTTACTGTCTGGCAGGCATAGCACAAGCCGATACGATAGCCAAGATATAAAGGGCGGGGCACACCGGCTCCGTATCCAGCTCTCGTCCGTAGTCACGCACGAACTGATGACGTTGTAATATATGGGACTGTATGAGATACGGCACACCGCTTGCGTGCAGCACGGAACGGATACGCAACGCAAGCGGTGTGCCGTATCTCAAACAATCCTATACATTACAACGTCATCAGTTCGTGCGTGACTACGGACGAGAGCTGGATACGGAACGCATACGGAGCCGGTCTGCCCCGCCCTTAATATCGATTCTTGTGCAAAGTAGGTATACCTACTTGAGAGAAATAAGATTACAAAACTAGTAGTCTTTACTTTGCATTCATATCTAAAGTCATTGCAGGCAAGTCGTATTTTGCACTTGCCATTTAATCTTTTGTCTGCTGTAGGGTAATTTTCCGATTACGAAATTAGCATAATTCTTATCAATTAATGCGATAGGTACTTTAAAAAAGTGAGCTAATCATTCCATAAATCTGGTAAATTTATTATGCATCAGCTGGATGTTCGTGATAGACGGTTGCTATCAAAAGCATGATTAAGATATGCAAAATAGATAGTCAATAGTTTATTTTTATACTCGAAAGTGAAAAACAAGTGTAAAAAACAAAAGAATTCACTATCTGCCTAATGCAAAGTCAACTCGAATATTCGCATATAATTCGAAAATCTTATCAGAACAAGATCACCTTACCATCAAAGTCTTTGTTAAGTTGGAACCCAATTCTTACATATACTATGCAGAAACCATGCTACTAAGATTGGGGACCATGATGTTGAACCACATCCAAAAAACCCGAATCATAAAAAGGAATGTCGAACCCAATAAAAAAAAACCATGTCAAAAAAAAAACTGATAAAGATTTTGATTCTGAAAAGTTTTCTTTAGGCACATAGTTTCCCTTACCACAAAAAAGTTAGATGAAAGAAAGATGCGCGTTGAACGCGTTTTTCTTCTTTTCATAATGAGTACTTAGTTTCTGCGTGTTAATCATCCTCGAAGTCCATGTCAAATCTTTTAAGTATACTGCATTTCTTTCCTTCGTGATATTGCGTAACAGCTCTTATCTAAATCTATTTTGTAGGTATTTGCAATGTGCATTGTTCCACACAGATTGTCCCAAGTTTTATTACTCTTGAGTGTTTCGAATTTTTCTCTTACTTTTGTATCAGTAAACAAATCTCCTTTTTTAAAAACTCTTAACACTAGGGTTTATCGGGTCGTGTGTCGACTCGGTGTCTCACACAACATAAAGAAAAAATGAACAGAGAGACAGAATCCTAGACGTTTGAAGTTTATTCAAGTGTAGAACTACTGGACGGCGTTCTTTTCTGGGTAAGCATGCTACAATGCCGACCGATATGAAAAATCTAAAATTCTGCTAAAACTGTAAACTAATGACGTTCTATCGTCGCATTACAGGGAATGGGAGAAGAAGCAGCGGCTTCAGGCGATGGTTGGCCGTTTGCAGGAGATGGTGGAGCAAGAGACGCGCGCGCGGTCCGCCGCCGCCGCCGAGAGGCTCGGCCTGCCGCCCAGCATACAGCTGCCGGACGGCGAGTACGGGCAAGACGCGCATCTGCAGTTGCGGGCACCTTATCAGGTAACTACACCCTCACACACGCCTGTAGTCATACGCGCATCTGCCATCATACGGGTACTTTGTCTAAACGGCGTGCGATATGCGATGCGAATGTAATTTTCTAGAATAATTTAATTTTATTATTGCTGGAGTTTTTCATAAGCATCTGCAAGGTTCGGAAAGAAGACGAACCTCATTCGCCGCACTTGAACTACCTGCGAGTATCTACGGTGGTGTCACGATACTCCATTCTCGACCTAGGTATTATTTAAAAATATGTAAATACTTCAAGGTTTAGCCGATGTCACCGCATAACTGTATCCGTGGTGTAGCGGTCTAATCGTTGGTAAGACCAATCCGGAGGTCCTAGGTTCGATTCCAAAGTTAATATTTGTGAATTTGTTTCTAGTTTAGTAGGACATTGCAGGCTGAACCACCTGAATGTCCGAAAAGAAAGATAGTACCGTGCTTCGGACGGCGCTGCTGACTATGGTTACTTAGACGGCGGTTTTTATACAATCATGTCACAGGCCTGCTAGTAGTAGTAGGCGGTTGAAAAACTCTTGACACCAGAGTTCACCGGCGGGTTCGTCGACTTGGTATCCCACAAGAAATAATAAGGTCGCTTAAGTTATGATCTGCACTTAAAACTTGTTTCGAGTGATCGGCGTTCAAGCGTGATCTGATATGTGTCTTAAAATACAGACCTTCAAAAGTGCTGCCACTGCAAGGGTCATACACAAGGTGGCTCCCACTTCCGTTGGTTGACCCAGCATGGGTGTAATGGTCACCTGAAGTCCTAAGTATGGTTCTTTAAAAAAATCATCAGAAGAATATCATCTACAAAAATACTAATGCCTACCGTTTGTCGTTTCCAGCAAGACGAGCTGACGAGAAGCAGCGTGCAGCCTCCACCGAACAAGTGCGTGAGCGACGTGCCCGAGTGGGCGGGCGCGGCGGACGCGGGGCCGCGGCGCTGCGCGGGCGGGGGCGGGGGCGGGGGCGGGGCGGGCGCGGGCGCGGGGGGGAAGAAGGACGGGCTGCTGCAGAAGGCGACCCGGTGGTGGGTGCGCATGGGCGCGCGGCCGACGCAGCCCTTCCTGCCGGCCGTGCCGCCGCCGCCCTGCGTGATGGTGCCGCGCCCCCCGCCCGCGCCCGCGCTGGCCCGCGCGCCCCCGCCCCCCGCCGACGCGTGACGCCCGCCCGCCCTCTACCATATCACGCTTACATTCCATTATCGGGACGATCAGACTCGCCCGCGCCGGAGCGTCCCGGAGTATTATAGACTCGGTATTTATTTATTTGGGACCGGTTCGCGCGCTCTGTGATACGTGCTGTGTGCGTGAGTGACGCGGTGTGCGGGGCGAGTGGGGCGAGCAGGCTGGCCAGGAGGACAGTGCGGGTGAGCGAGGTGAGCGGAGTGAGCGCCGAGACGTCGCCGCGTCGAGCTCCGAGCGCCGACAGGAGTTTCGCTAAAACTAAGACTGAAATAAAATAAAAAAGATATAACACTATAAAGTCTACATTGAAGTATGTTGTCTTAGGTAAAATTAATTCAAATAGAAACAATTAAAGTATATAATATTTAATCAATCTTTCGATTGTATCCTTCGATGATATTGTATATTATGAAAATGGTCAGTCAATAGGGAGCTGATGTCTTGCAGTGTACAGTGTCATGTTTAAGTAACCTATTTTAAAGTTTAATTTCTATCCAGCGACTATTCATCTGTGTTTAAACAACTTTTATATTTATTTGTAATTATATTAATGCATATCAGTACCAGTAAACGCAAGGAAGTTATAATTTACAAAGCATAGTTTCTATTTTATTGTAAATATTGTCTCTAATTTAATATTAGATTAATGATGGCCGAACGCCGCAATCTGTGGGTCTTTTCAATTGAGTGTTTGCTACATTCCATATTTATGTTGAACTAATGTCAATCTACTTAGAGCTGCTTGCATCCATCCGCCCGACAGCCGCGCGCGGCGCAATGTGTGCGGGCGAGTACCGGCTGTTCCAATAGCATGTATGCAACTTCCAAACATATGATACTTAGTACAGATGTACCGATGGTTGGGCCAATTAGCCGACTACCGACTAATCGGCTAAGCCGACAATTACTTTGCTCACCTTATCGTTACGCAAGTTTTGATACCAAACTTTAAAACACTTCCTGCCCGCACTTGAAAATTTTTCAAGTTAAAAAAAAACATTTGTGGTATCATTTGAAACATATTTATCAGTAGTTTTATTGAAATTAAATGTCGGAATAACAACTGACTAATCGGCGGTTCAGCTGAGTAGTCACCGACTACAAAAATGGCCGACTAGTCGGTGCATCTGTAATACTTAGTTGAAACTTTATAGCCATACCATACATACCACCGACGGCGCTGTCATCTAGCGCCGATTTCAATTTCCTACCGAGTATGAACTTTATCGTACTTAATTGAAATTGCGCGGTATCGAAGTGTGAATCAGCATTATGTATGATCTATGGCAATTCTCATTATGTGAAAATAATTACCTTATGATTGATTACTCTTACAAATGAGATTTTTTCTATCTATATCCATGATTGGAACAGTTGCTAAAAGTTGTACCGCACCAACCACGTTGCGTTTCGCGACGATGATTTGTCGCTTTGACAATAATTAAATAATCTGTTGAGTGATGTTAAGCAGGTGCACCAATGAGATGTATAGAAATCTCATTAGCAAATAGACATTGCTTAGGTAGTTCTCACATTTGCCTGTCGATGTTGCGCTATTTTGCCGGTCCGGTGTTAAAGACGAATGTAGTTGTATGAAACTGCATGTTAAGCACATGTGAACGACGCCGCACCACCGTGCGACTGTTACTTGCTGGCTGGTTGTCAAAAACCGTACCATCGTACGACAAATGCGATGACAACCACAAATAATGAAAAATATTGGTTGAATTAGTTTTAAATTAGATATTTATTATTTATAAATTATTTACAATGCCGGTAACACACAGGCAACAGTATTCGAATTAAATAAAGTTCATTTTAGATATTATTATGTAAGGTCGAATTTGACTGTAGCATGTGCGTTATTGGAGAATAAATGACACATTATCATAATCCGTGTCCAGACACTGCATTTATAAAGAATGTTTGCGAAATTATTTATCTTATCTATTTACCTACTTTTCGGTCGTGCTAAAGTAATGTGTTCACATGGATATCCCATGATTAATAAAAAATATATGCAGTGAATCTTGTGTGAATGTAAGCGAAATAAAAAACAAGATTAGTGATCGAACTGATAGATGATTCAAAATTTTCAGTCGCAAACTATCTGTATTATAATTGAAATAAAATCGAATACAAGTCTGTTCGCGGCAAGCTTGTGCGGACTTCAAAGAAGTTGGTCATGCCGACCATTATCAACTTTGTTCCAATTCCAATACAGTTCATTTTCGATTTGCTACTGGAAAGGGCTGGCGCCAAGAGCGCTTTATGTACGCCGGCCCTTAAAATTTTCAGTTCTATTGTATTTGCTCATATAGGTAATTACCATTGGAATGTCCGACGTGTATGTAGTGTCTGAATGCGGCTTAAGATGCTCAACACGACTGAAAACCGCCATTCATTGTTGAACATATTTAAATAACTAATTATAATTAATTACGCAAAGTGAATAGTATGTGTACAATAAATCGATGTTAGACAGTGTCGAGACCATGGGTAAAGCTGTCTGTAACGTATTATTTATTTGCTGCAGACAAAGAATGTTATGAAATTGTTGCTGCTGATTTGTCAAAATTGTCTCAGTAGTCCGGTTGACAAGACTAACGCTACTTAGAGCCTCCTTACGGTGGCTACACATAATTACGAATACGAATCTGCATCGCACCTCTAATATTTTGAGAGATACTTGAAATGTGATTAGATTAGACCATAAACATCAAAATATCATCAACAATTTTCTTATTTTTAGTTAAACCATTTCATAGTTATGAAATTGAAATAATTTTTTACACACTATCTACAATAGGTAGTAGGTACAATTTGTGCTTTGTCTGGATGACTTGTAGATTGTCTAAACACTTTACCGTTATCTTGAAAACGAACAAAATATTGGATGTGTTTATGAAAAAATACAATAAACAATCACATGTTAGATAAGACTATAATTTTAGCAGCTAGTTCAGTATTTCGCCTTTTTTGCCTTTTATAATACCGGGTATCAACACAATTGTGTTAGGTTTACATAAATGGTTACACTCTATTATCTGTCCAGTCCACTTTAAAATGTTGCACATTTCCATTATGTCAAGTTATTAATCAAACTTGTATTGTTGATTTGATAATGACAAAATGTAAATATTTAATCGAATTATGTACCTAGCCAGATTAACTGGGAACTGTGTAACATTTTTCATTATTATTTTAAGCTATGTTACCCCAAAATGGATTAATTTATTTCTGTATGTGAGAATGTCCGCTTGTAGTACCTTATTATTACTTTTATCTCCCTTTAAAATCCAGGAGGTGACAATCCTTGTACAAAATGCTGATAAAAATATAAAAGTTGTTTAAAATAGTATCACAGAATCGATAGATATTTAATCTAGATATCAAACAATATTCCATTTGTCATATTAATAAGTAAAAGCAGAAGCCAATGTTTAATAATAAAAAAAACTGCATTAAATTATGACCTACCAATAATTAAACATGGTTTTTATTTCTTAAAACTCAACTGTCTATTGTACTACGAATTCCTATTCAGTAGTTTAGTATCCAAAGGGTCAAAATGGGACCCATCCGTCCGTCCATTGGTCGCCAGGCTGTATCTCATAAAAGGTGTGAGAGAGCCCATACCAAGTAGTGGACTGTTGTGGCTGTTTTAGAGCTCCCATACGACAAACGCGATTTTTATTTCATACATAACGTAACGGAATCCTCCTTGCGCGAGTTCGATGCGCACTTTGCCCCTTTTTTTTATGTCAGGAGCCCGAGAACATTCAATCAACCGTCCTTTTCCTCAACATTTAGTCTGTCACGCATTTCAAGCCATGGGTAGAAAAATAAATTTTAACCTATACAAGATATTGCGGATTAGCTCATCAATTTGCTTAGGGAAAGATGAATAAGGCAAGGCTGCCAACACAAAATGCAACGTCGCATCGCATTTATGTGTGGAGAGGCAGGTTATAGGACAGTAAAGATCGTGGCAACTTTGCAGATACACTACCTACACCCTATTTAAGATTATTGCATTACACTTTTATGGTGTGGTGTGGTATAAAATATATTTCAAGGGAATTATTTCAAATGAAGCAAACTGTGCTCGGGCATAAGATGAAACAAAGTAGCGTTAGCACCCGCGGTTTCGTTTGCGCATTAAAATAAAATTTGTGAATTCTGAAAGACGTGTTACCAAATTTTTACACGTCAGTCTAAATCCCGTTTTTAAAACAGATCGGATTTAAAAACCACAAAATTCCATACAAATATTTAACCCTCTTTTTACCGCTTTAGGCGTTGAAATTTTGAAAATCCTGAAACACGTGTTTGATTATTTAGTACCTACCTTAATCGAATCCAAAATTATGAAATAGATCGCTTCAAAGACTACGAACTTGCATACAAACTATAAAATTTCTAAAAATCCTACTGACCAAATTCATATTTCTAGTATAAACAGTCTAGGCTGTGCGCTGATGAATGAATCAGTCAGTCAGACAGTGAGGACATTTGTTTTTAGTTCGATTATAATTTGAATTAAATGATCATAAGAAGATTCGAGCAGCGACCGTCCCGGAACGAGAAGTTATAGAGCTACTATGCCGTTAGTTACCAAAATAGCAAATAAATAAAAAAATATATAATTGTTCTCGATTCCCGATAGCCAACCGCCAACCGGGACGTTTTGCAAAGATAATATAATAGAACTAGCGTTACGTTTTGTATGGAGGTGCTTGCTTGCGGCCGTAGGTACCCGTACGGAACGAAAAGAAAAAAAAAACACGTTACTCGAAGAGAGGTGCGTTTATTTTAAAAATTGAGAATTTGGGCCTTCCTAACCAACGCAACGCAGGATTCAGCGCTTTTTACGCTATTCTGTGATTTACTGTTGTCGCGTTCTCGTCAGTCAGACGTCAGTTTTAAAATTTTCATGTATAATTTGCAAAATTAATCCATACAATGTCTTAGTGGTAGTGGTAACTAGAATCTAAGTAACCACTGAAATGCAGATCTACATCGATTGGTAAGTTTTATGAGTTGTTTAGGTTATTTCACTGAATGGCGGTAACGAAACGAGCACGGCGATGCAGTTAGCTTGCTCAGCCAGCCAGCGCAGCGCTATATTTTTAGCACTTTTTGTATTGCCAACTCAGACAAATTACGGCTAAAGCGGTCGTTTTTAGTAAACATGCCAAACGGTCTAGCAAACTTAAATCATGAAAATTTAATTATAACTCCTCTTAACGGGTTTGGAATGATTTTTGTATCGTGCACAAATTCATTTATGGTTACTGACATTAAACGTCCACTACTGCACATGGGATGTATACTGTATAGTACCTACTTAGGGGGATAGGACGTGCTGTTTAAGGTATTAGCCGCGCGCCGTCTCCTTAATATGTGTTATTAGTGTCAAATAGGCCATCTTCACGTAGAAGTAACTATATTTACAATAACTACTTATTGACAAAAATTGCTGAGAACTTTTGATCTAATTGTGAAATTATTAAAACATTTTTACGAATAGGATTTCATCCTATTTGTCCGGCAATCCGAGCCGGGATTTCAGACATGGGAAAACTTTCAATCCTACAGTTTTCATAAATATCAAGATAAACAAATAAATAAGATCAGGGGTAAGTTCAATCGACCATAAATAATATAGTTATCTTTCATAGCTCTTTTATACTATGCCGCCGCCGCCGCCGCTGAACGGTATGTTTTTGGACGACGAAAGAACATTTTAGTATGAAAGAGCTACGAAAGATATATTATTTTTGGTCGATTGAACGTACCCCATAAATCACGCATAATCGGAGGATTTTTTATTGTTATTACTATTTATTTATTACTTTATTGCAAAAACAGTGTTTAAACTTATAATATAAAACAGTGTCTCACAAAACTGCACAAACAGTTTCACTGTGAGATCAGACGATACTCGCTTTTAACTTAAATAATAATTCACTTATTGTAAAATTTAAAACTAATAAATTTGAAGTGCCTTAATATAATAAATTTAGATAGAACTTCTTTAATTTGTTTTGGGAACAATATTTTCTG
Organism: Tuta absoluta; assembly: GCA_027580185.1. Classification (NCBI taxonomy): domain Eukaryota; kingdom Metazoa; phylum Arthropoda; class Insecta; order Lepidoptera; family Gelechiidae; genus Tuta; species Tuta absoluta. The sequence goes on along the minus strand of JAQAHW010000023.1, from coordinate 9,608,843 downwards.
TCACCAACATTTATATTTGTCATCACGTAGTATCACCAAATAATAAGATCTATCGCCACGAAATATTTTCGTTCTCAGATAAACAAATGTGTTCCCAGGTATGCATCACCAAATTAATTTTATATAATGTGTAACATAAGAGATGGATTACCAAAGAAATTGTGGTGCATTGATTTAATTTACACTTCGTTCTCATAATAATAGTTTTGTTACTTATATAATAGATAAGTACTCAAAATGGTAGATCTGTCACCAAATAAATCAATTTTCGTTCCCAGACAGCGATTCCCTTAAATTTGCTATTTTGTCACCAATACAGTGGTAACATTTAATTTCAGTATGTTATCAAAATAATATTGTTCGCTACCAAATTAATACATCAATTGTCAATATGAACGAAACAATATTCAAATAGACGGAGCCAAATTGACGCGCTTTAAAAACTTACCAATCAGACCTCAGCAATGGGTCGTAGGATCATACGATGCGTGGCGCGGGCAGCGAGGTGCAACTTTACTTCATTCGCGACAATTTCATTGCTGAGGGTGCATTATCTTTTTTTTGTGGTATAGGCTTACGCTTGACCACAATCGCACCTGATGGAAAGTGACGATGAGGTCTAAGATGATTCGCGTTTGCCTAGAAAATGCCTTTTTTAATGAATAGGATGTTGACTATTTCACGAGAACTATTTGTTTTGCTATCCTACCAGAAATTTTATCGAAATACTGCTTTTACCTGAGGGAGTTAAGCTCCTTGGGGGAGGCATAATATGTCCAGTAAAGTAGTAAGTAGACTGTTTTCGTTGAAACGATGATGGTGATAAATCCTAATTTTATTGAAACTTTTTGAAATTTTGGTGATCACTTTAAATTAATTTTCTTCAATACTTCTTAGGACAAACCTATTTAAATACATTCAAAAATATTAATTTGGTACTAGACCTTATATCTCCATGATTTTAGGTAATTTTTCGTGGAACTGATTTTATATTGTTTGATGACTAGATTTTGGTGACAAATCTATTATTTTGGGGGCAAACTCTATTATTAAGGAAACAGAAAACTACTTAAATTGACGACAGCTTAAATCATACCCATTTGTTTTTAAATAACAATTTTTTAGGTTTCCTACGTATGTCCTCAGATAAACTATTAAATAAATACGGTAGACGTCTCTTTATCGTTCGATCCCCATAATAGTTCATTACTCGAGGAACAACATATTTACCTGAGGTCATTGCTCTTGTATTATAACTATTGGTAACATTTGTCAATAGTGAGTTACGCTCCGGATTACCATGGCTATTAATTAAAAGTAGATACTTATTTTTAAGACTAATAGGAAGTATTTTACAAATTTTGAAAAGTTTACGATAGTTTATCTTCGTGTTTGTTTTTGACTTTCTTGTCTACTAGCAATTTCACGAATCTTAACTGTATGCTTTCTAATTTATCAATGTATGTTTTAAAAGTCAGCCCATAGCAATCAAGAGCGTTGTCCAATATAGACTTCACCAAAGCCGTATTTAACAATCTGCGGGTACTTATAGGTACTATATAACTTAAATAGTAGAATTTGCCTAAGATTATTCTATGCTTATTACTAATATAATTAGTATGCTCAGCCCAAGAAAAATGCTCATCTATCTTTACATTACACCAAGATAAGTTACACAGCTTACTCTTTTTATCGGTCTACAACAACAATTAACAAGCTCATTATGCATAGAACTGTATGTATGAGTAAACAAAGGTCAAGCGGTAAGTATGGCGAATGTATAATTAACAACTTAGTTTTATCAGAATTGAGCACTATGCCATTATCGTGCGACCACTTCACGACAGCATCCACATCTTGTTGGACGAGGCGTATTGTATCAGCCAAGCTGGTACCGGCGCGCAGAATGCACAAGTCATCTGCGAACATGTGTGCCGAGCGAGCTGTGGTGTAGCACTCCGCACAGGCTGTTCGCGTGCATCAAGTAGCACACAGGGCCACATCCTGACCCCTGCGGGACCCCGCACCGAACCTCTCATCGCTATACGTTTCGCCAACGTTTCATTAGAAACGCTGTTGCCTATTATGTAGAATTATTGGGCCCTTGTCTTGTCGTCTTTACGACACGCGATGTTGGAAAACTTTTTGATGTTTAGGCAGAAAAACAGTAATGTCAAAGTCTTGTCTCTGACAGAATATAACAATGGCGATGGCCGACGCGTTTGTAAAAAAATATACAAGATTATAATGAGCCCGTAATGTCTAAGTTTCACTCCATACGAACCTTCCCTAAATATTTTAAATGTGGCGACCGTGTAAGATAAAAAGTGGAGTCAAGATTGCGGGCCGAAGAAAAAACTAAAAGTCAATGACAAGGAGTCTTCCATTTTTTTTCGATTCGCATTTTACAATAATTTTGATAGCTTTACTTTTATCTAAAGAAACCAAGTCGAGAATCTAAGAAAAGTTAAATCTTATAGGAAGAATATAAGTGAAGAAGAAGAAAAGAGAAGAATATACATTAAGACAAGAATATAGAAGATCCGGATTGGATTGGAGCAGCCGCTGCAGGTCGGAAAGTCCGCCACAAGTTGTAAAAGCCACTGCAGGTCAGTGCGCAAAACCAGTTGAAGAATTTAATTATTATAAAGATACCTACATATTTGGCAATCCAACAAAGAAGACCAAGAAATTACTGTTTGGCGTGCGAGGATGTGAAGAACAGTGTATCCGAAGTATTTTATAATTACTTACTATTTGGTTCTTTGAGTTGGGAGGATGTTGGAAAACCTTTTTGATGTTCAGGCAGAAAAACAGTAATGTCAAAGTCATGTCTCTGACAGAGTATAACAATGGCGATGGCCGACGTGTTTGTTAAAAAAATATACAAGATTATAATGAGCCCGTAATGTCTAAGTTTCACCGCATACGAACCTTCCCCAAATATTTTATACGCGGTGATGCAATTTTATTTTGTAATAAATTGTAAGATATGTATGAGGTGGTGTTATTATAACCCGGCACCTCACCGTAGGGGTACTTAATTAGTTCACTTATAAATATTAAATGCTTAGTTGCAAAATTTGAGTAAAATGAATTGGCAACACTTAAGCTGTCAAAATCGTTATAACATAACCTCGCTAGTTATCTCGTTACAAAGCACTTTTTCCAAGAAAACGGCGTTATTGAAGTTAATTACAACTTAAATACCGTAGTTATCGCAGTTATTAAGAATAACTATGTCAGATACGGATACGGAAACCACAAAGTTAAGTATATGGGAATACTTTGAGAAATGCAATGATGATTTTCACAAGGCGGAATGTTTATTTTGTCATAAAATCTTCAACTATAGTTCCACTTCACATAATCTTAAAAATCACCTGAAAAGCATGCATTCTGATGAAGTTGACGTGAATAACCATCTACGTAAACGCACATGCACTCGCAGTGGTTTTAGCAACACAAAAGAATTGGTAAAGAAGGCTTTTACGAAAGTCGAGGGGGATAAGGTAGCTATGTGTAATATTTGCAACAAAATTTTATCATACAGAACTACCATTGCTAATCTAAAACACCATTTGACACGTATTCACCCTGATCAGTACCCTAAGTTCCTGCAAATAAAGGCTGAAGATGAAGAGGATGAAGAATACAGTGAAGCTGATTTTCAAGTAATTGACCACGAAGATGTTTCCGCATTAAACAGCCCGGTAACAGACATTAAAAACAAAAAAAGGAAACATGAACAAGAAGATGGTGAAGTATATACAGAAGTAATTTATTTGGATGAAGAACCAACACAAAAACTGAAACACAACAAACATAAATCAAAAATGCTATCAAAAAAATCAAAGAGGCTGTATCCTAAGAGAAGAATGATGTCTTATACTACTACATCTGAAATTCAATCTTCTGATGAAGACTTAAGAGAGGAGTATACACCAGTATCCAATGAGTTAAATAAATTTGGACAATACATAGCAACTTTACTGGCCAGTATGCCTAAACATGTATGTACTAAACTACAGATGAATATTATTAATCAAGTAATGGAGGAAAAATTAAGGATTGAGACTGAAAATGAAAATCTATCTCCTCCTACTTTGGAAACAAGTGGCAGAAAAATTGCTGATGAAGAACATGATGATAATGGGCATCATGAGGATTGTGATACTCAGGGAGAAAACAGAAAGCATCTTAGGTACATTATCACAGAAGATGCTGATATTGTACTTAAATGATGATTTAAAAGTATACTACACTTGTTCATTTGAATTATGACTTATTTTAATTTTTAAATAAGCTAATTTAGCTATGATTCTAGAAAATAAGCATTCATCAATAAAATTAGTTTCAACACTACTGCATGAAACAGTTTTGCTCAGCATAATAATGGCCAACACAGTTATATAGTATAATGTACAACCCAAGTGTGAACTACAGTGGTAATAAAATGAAAACACTGTCGCCAAATAGCACCCCTCTGTACCAACAATGTACACCCCGCGCATGCACGACGCAATCATCCAAGATATGTGGCTTTTCTCAAATCTGCTAGATTGATAATTTTACACACACTATCCCTTGCGGGGTAGGCAGAGCTTTAACGGCCGTAAATACGGTTGCGATAAAAACCGTACCGTATGTACATGACCATAGCTAGAACTTTTAGACTTTCAGCAGTGGGTGTCCCTCAAGCTGTAATCCTCACCTATGAAAACTTACCGAAAAGCAATTTTGGTTTTGTCAAAAAATTGTACTGAAATAGTGACAAATAGTGACATATGCAAGAAAATTAGTGACTTCATATTTCCCAAGATATGGCTATCGTTTGGTGAGGATTACAGATCGAGGCTCATGCTGTAATCCCAACTCTCGTGTGAGCAAACGGTGGGGTATTTTCACTTGGTCTACATTCCAAAAAATAGTGCCTAATTAGTGACTAATAGTGACAAAAGATGAGAAATTGTCGCTTTATAATTCCGAAGTTAAAGGCATCTTGGTGAGGATTATACCTATAGCAATTTTTGCTGTAATCCTCATCTCATTTCTGCTAAACGCTTAGGTCTTTTGACTCAAATTTAGTATCAAAAAATAGTGCTGAAATAGTGTTCTTAAACTGCATTGATATTTATTTAGTTTATGTAGTAGAAGCAATTAAAAAACCGTAAGAACTTCTCCATACAAAATGGTACAGGTACAGTCGCGAACAATACTTCGTAGAATACAGACTTGATTTTTGCTTTAATTTAGGTAATGTCATTTCTGCCAATATATGTAGGTGTTAACTATAACATTTAAGTTGAGCCACTGACATTATTTTGGTATATTTTATGAGTAGGTATTTTGGTTGAATATTTTTCAACGCCTTGAACTTTTTAACGGTTTTATAACAATAAAGTATTTATATGTACTTATGCTAATATCTTTCAGATCAACACATCGCATTAATTTATCACATCGTATTCTCTTAACTCTGAAAGCCCTGTTTGGTCGCGCCACCGCTCTAGCCACCGCTAAACAAAACCGGTTTGGCCGAGCCTCGAAAACTGACCGCCGCGCGTGTGAGCGAGAGGGTAGACAATAGTGAAATTATTGCATGCACTTCGCCTGCGTGGTATTTTTTGGTTTCATCACGTTACGCGTTATTGAGTATTATGACAACTCAAATATAAAATTTCTTAAATAAAAAATACGCCACTTACGATTAATATGAAAAATTAAAATTAAAACGCACGTTTTGAAAATAACAAAAATTATTATTTAGGTATAATTAGGTACTTATAGTATTAGTCCTCGCCTCGAACGTCGTTAACTATATAGGGTTAAATCTATTTAGTGACCGATAGCAAAAACCCAGGACGGGCTGGTGATAAGGAACAACTTTTAATATGAATAACCCAAATCAGCTGATCGGCAATTTGTACGGGAGGTCTAATTTTTTTTCATGTTTCGACCTATGTTCCTTGGGGAAAGTTGTTCCTTATCACCAGCCCGTCTTGGGTTTTCGCTATCGGTCACTGATTAGATTTCACCTACCTACTTTCATTTATTTATGAGTTAAATGAATTTTACCACATAAATATGTCTTTTGTTCCATTTTTGCCAAACAAGTTAGGTACCTGTATTTATTTATGTACTACATAGATACAAACATATATCACACTTTTATCCCTTACGGGTTAGGCAGAGCGTTAACAGCCGCAAAAAATACGGTCGTTATCATCGCCACGTCTGACTGATTGAGAAATATTGTGTACTGTCAGATATAAACAAAATACTTGAAGGAAATAAATTTGTTTGATTACGTTCCTACCGACATAACAAACCAGTATTGAGCTTCAAGTACGACAATACGAAGTATTGTTCGCGACTGTACCTGACCATTTTGTATGAAGAAGTTCTTACGGTTTTTTTAATTGCTTCTACTACATAAACTAAATAAATATCAATGCAGTTTAAGAACACTATTTCAGCACTATTTTTTGATACTAAATTTGAGTCAAAAGACCTAAGTGTTTAGCAGATATGAGGTGAGGATTACAGCAAAAATTGCTATAGGTATAATCCTCACCAAGATGCCTTTATAACTTCGGAATTATAAAGCGACAATTTCTCATCTTTTGTCACTATTAGTCACTAATTAGGCACTATTTTTTGGAATGTAGACCAAGTGAAAATACCCCACCGTTTGCTCACACGAGAGTTGGGATTACAGCGTGAGCCTCGATCTGTAATCCTCACCAAACGATAGCCATATCTTGGGAAATATGAAGTCACTAATTTTCTTGCATATGTCACTATTTGTCACTATTTCAGCACTATTTTTTGACAAAACCAAAATTGCTTTTCGTTTAGTTTTCATAGGTGAGGATTACAGCTTGAGGGACACAGCAGTGGTAATATGCGGATTTCGGATTCTGGACTTCGATTTGCACTTCATACTGACCGAAATATATTTCATTTTCTTCAAGCAAGTACCTAATAAATTGGTTGACCGTCAAAGGAATAAAGTTTGTATGGCGCAGGCGAAATATAGTATTATTCGTCTTTTTACATTATGCTACGTCAGTTTACTAACGAGAAGCGTTTTACACTCATTACCTTTATTACTTCTGCAACTTGTCATTATGGTCAATTCGTAGGGTGACCATAATTTTTAAAAAACAATAAAACCCGTGTGTATTAAACAAATTTACGAAAAACTAATCGTAGATGATGTTAAAATATGATTAGAACACATATCATAATTTATATTTTTCTATATTTTTGTCTGTCTGTTTGTCTGTTTACCGGGTTAATCTCCGAAACTACAGGAACGATTACCGAAGGCATCTTGCTGCACACTGTTGGGAAATTTTAGTCGCCGTTAAGAAAGGCGCTCAAAGTTTTCTTTGAAAAAGTAAGACTGTTCAGTCAATCAAGTTTGGAAATAGGTATTTACTGTTAACATTTATTATTTTTAAATGTATTGTAGCTGAACAATCTGGTTTATAAGTGCCACAGTTTTTAGATGATTTTTTATTCTTAGTGACAAATTTTCGTCCTCTTTGAATAAATACAATATCGGTACATACTAGTATTTTAAATCTTCAACACCGCTTACAACCTTCCCACCGCGCTTCCCCAAACAAGAATAATAACCGTCCGTAGATAAAGCATCATTTCACAATAAAACAATTTTAACCTTTTCACCGCCACAGACGGGTATAGCCGACAACCCGCGACTTGCCGTCAGCGCCACGGTCGGGTACAGCCGACAAAATGTCGTTAAAGTTTATGTTCATAAACTAGCATTTTAAAACCGCATCAATCTTTTATTTTTTCGCATATTGCATTTATTGTACCCTCTACTTTGATTTATGAACTTTTGCGCTTAGATATTTATAAGATTTGTAGTATAAATAAGAAAAGATGCCGGCTTAGAATGGCATCACCCCATATCTTTCCCGTGGGTGTCGTAAGAGGCGACTGGGGGACTCGAGGGTGTGTATTGCAATTTTAGGCGATGGGCTGACAACCTGTCACTATAGCGATACACAATATTCCGAATAACCCTCAAACATTTGTCAGACGTGGTGTAAATGGCCGTTTTTTGCGGCTTTTTACGCTCTGCCTACCCCGCAAGGGATTATAGGCGTGATATGTGTGTGTAATAAGAAAAATACTGATTACGTTTTGAAGCTGTCAGAAGTACCATTCGCACACGCCATAGTCGGCCCTACACGACTGGAAGTGTTGTACCTTACTAGTACAAATGTGAAATATCGATACATCTATAATATATTTACGGAATATACTATGCCTCGATATTTGTCAAGTTTGTAATAACAATAACATTTTCTTATTATTTTAATGTATATTGAAAATATTCCCGACATCGATTTGTAGAAATACGCCAAGTATTAGACATTATTTTCTTTGTTTGATTGAGTATCGACAAACCGGTTTCGGCGACTCGTGCACAGCGATAATTGCTTGACCATTGTGAGTGCACTGTACGCCGTAGTCGGGTAAAGACGATACGGTCTGACGTCATTGCAGTAGTGACATAAAAATAGTGATGGGAAAATGAATGCCGACGAGCTTAGTTCAGCAGAACTTCTACAGATTTTAGAAGGCGTAGAGGATGACGTTGATCTGTCGTTTGAACCTGGATTACTCGAAGAAGAAGATTTAGAGGTAAGTAAATACCTAATAATCATAAATAATAATAAATAAATTAGGAGCGTTTGGGAGGATTTCATGTGAACTTAATTTAACGGGTCAAATTGTGATACAAGATTATTATTGGATAATAAGAGATAATTATCTACACTAATATTATAAAGAGGAAAGATTTGATTGTTTGTTTGTTTGTTTGTTTGCATCGAATAGGCTCCGAAACTACTGGCCCGATTTTAAAAATTCTTTCACCATTAGAATCCTACATTATTCCTGATGAACATAGGCTATATTTTATACGAGAAAAAAATAGGGATCCGCGTGAAAATTTCGATAATGTAACCCAACGTGTGAAAAATGTACCAAAAAAATATCTTATATCGCGTACGCTGTGGAAATTATTGACAATAGAGCAAAGAGATGTACTACAGTTTTATAGAGGACATCAATATCTATAATAATGTCCGCGATATCATATGTCTAACTATTACAGTTTTGCCACAATAACTACTTTTTTATTTAAAAATGTACCAACTACGCCACATTATTCGTACCAGTAGTGTAATGATTACATTTAATCATTACTGTATTAAAGGGTGTCAGGGATAGCCCTCAGAATACTAATAGGGTACAAGCAGACCATGAAACTGAACAACTTTTCCCTAGGAACATATTTCAGGAAACGTAAAAAAACTGATTTCCCATAGTGAATGCAGTCAGCTGATTGTGATTTTGTAAGGAAGGTCATTTTTTGGCGTTTCCTGACATAATATATGTTTCTAGGGGAAAGTTGTCCAGTTTTATGTTTCATGCACCCTATCAGTATTCGAAGGGCTGTCCCTTACTCGGTATAAAAAGACGATATAAAACATTAAATAATGCATTAAAAAATCTATACTAAAATAATACACACATACACATATCACGCCTATTATCCCTTGCGGGGTAGGCAGAGCGTAAACGGCCGCAAAAACGGACATCTACGCCACGTCTGACATATGTTTAATCACTACAATCACAATCACACAAGCGACAGACGCGCTTCATACTATAACAATTTCATTGGTTTTGAATTTTATTGTGGGTAGTTAAGGTTCAAAATTGTTGTCCGGCTCCCGGTACGTGACAGACAAGCGGTTAAGGGTCATTCGGAAAATTGTGTATCGCTATAGTGACAGGTTGTCAGCCCATCGCCTAAAATTGCAATACACACCCTCAAGTCCCTTAGTCGCCTCCTACGACTCCCATGGGAAAGAAATCGGGTGATGCTATTCTAAGCCGGCTTCACACTAAAATAATAATTATATAATTTACACTAATATTAGAAACAGGATTTTATTTATTGTTTGTTTGAATTGAATAGGCTCCGAAACTACTGGACCGATTTAAAAGTTCTTTTACCGTTAGTTGAAATAGAAATTCTTTATTCAAACAATTTTATTTTTTATTACAATTTTGTTATGACCTAATAGAAAACCGGCTCGGGCGGGATAAAAAAAATAAAAATATAGGCACTGCTATGGGGCTGGCGAGGTTAATCACACGGCATGTAACTTTACGGGTCCACCATCTGAAAACGATATTTGTTTTAAATTGAAGTCAAGATTTTTAGAATCCTACATTATCCCTGATGAACATAGGCTATATTAAACTGTCTTATTCCCGGGGGAAATTGTTAGCGGCGGGTGAAACCGCTGGGCGGGCTGCTAGTTTATTTAATAAACGTATAAGTAACTATCCATCTATCTATCTAATTAGCCTATATTAGCCCACTGTTGGATATAGGCCTCTTCTTTATAAGTAACTATGAAATGCTAATAAATAACCGCTAATATAAGTACAATACCTTACGAAGGGCGTTATAAAAAGTAAATAGAAACAAACCGAAGAAATAATCAAATAAACCGGGTAGGAACAGAAAAAAAAATGTTCAAGTATCATAAATCTTAAAATAATAGTTATGTCGGTTTCCCATTTGCCTGAGATACTGGAATTCATATTCTTAGTTTAGGAAATGGTTAAGCCACAGAATTATTTCATATAAGTGTACCTATTTGTAATTAAGTTTATTAAATAAATAATTATCTAATCTCTTATTATCTTATAATAATATTGTATCACAATTTGACCCGTTAAATTAAGTTTACATGAAATTTGTGCCATTCAAAATCGTTTTAAAAGAAAACAAATAGGCATATATAAGTAACTATCCATCTATCTATCTAATTAGCCTATATTAGCCCACTGTTGGACATAGGCTTCTTCTTTATAAGTAACTATGAAATGCTAATAAATAACCGCTAATATAAGTACAATACCTTACGAAGGGCGTTATAAAAAGTAAATAGAAACAAACCGAAGAAATAATCAAATAAACCTGGTAGGAATAGAAAAAAAAATTCAAGTATTTAATAATATATTATAAATCTTAAAATAATAGTTATGTCGGTTTCCCATTTGCCTGAGATACAGGAATTCATATTCTTAGTTTAGGAAATGGTTAAGCCACAGAATTATTTCATATAAGTGTATTTGTTATTAAGTTTATTAAATAAATAATTATCTTATCTCTTATTATCTAATAATAATCTTGTATTACAATTTGACCCGTTAAATTAAGTTAACATGAAATTTGTGCCATTTAAAATCGTTTTAAATTAATATTCAACGTAAGTAAAATAAGAAAAAGAAATGAGATAAAACAAATAGTCACAATAAAATATTAAAATAAATACCAGCATCAATCCTATGATGTTCTATTTTTTTTATCGATATTCTATATTACATCCTTATTTGTCCTAAGGGTTTGAGAATATAGAAATGCTCTCGACGCCACAGTCGTCTATAACCGACAACGCGATATAGAGAGACGCGTAATAGAGATGCGCCAGTGCTGATCGAAAACTGAACTAAAACTAAACTTGTTGAATATGCCTAGTGTTCTTTACGAGGCCACCACTACTACCACTATCCTATATTATTATTTTGACCTATATGAAATCAAAACTGAAAAGTGGGGGGCAAAATAATGGTTTTAGATTAATTAAAACTCGGTTTAAAAAGTGAAGATTTATTATCGATATAAACTGTTGGACATCTCTATTTTATTGAGTATTTCTTTACCAAGAAATTGGTGTGGCGCTGGTTGCAATTTTTTTCTCGAATGGCTTGGCGGTGAAAAGGTTAAAAGGATTTAAGTTGTGTTTATTTTGGATTTTACTTCGAGCTCTTTACAGAGCCCGTGGTCACTGATGGATAAGGTGTTAGACGTCATTATTTAGAATATAAATTATATTTGTTCTACCGCCATCTATTTCTTTCATTTTAATTCCCTAGCGTAACGTCCCTGTTCCACGCAAAATGCTGAAACGGTATCTTGTGTAGTAGGTCTTACAGCATGGTGGATCTGGTTCTTCTGCTGTGTAAATAGCGAAGTCCAAGTTGATGAGATTCCCCATCCAGTATCTCTGTTGAAATTCGGATGTTTTTGAATATTTATGGCTTCCCGTTCCCGTACTTTCCTAGGAATGAATCTCTTCACTCTCGCTAGGATTGCTGCCTTATCGAACCTGACATAATGGGTGGAGTTATCCATGATATGTTCACACACTGCAGGCAGACTGTCTGTCACGTCAGAATGTCTGTTACTCTACTCCCTTCAAGTATGGTGTGTAAGTAACTAAGTATGCTGGTTGTCGTTCGACTGTGGTTGTTTTGGCACGGTTTGGACCGTATCTGTGACGTTGACTGACGGGGAACGGTTGTTGTTGAATTGTTTTATTGTGATGAGTAGTAGTTGTGCAAATTCAAGAAAATATAATGCATAATTTTTTAAATTTAATCATAACCCACTTTTCGTTTTGTCTCGGTTACCGAACTGCTTCTTTTTTGAAACCGGTACCGGCAGCGGAGGCACAGCACAGCCAAAAAAAACGAACTGTCAAAATAAAATATATGAATAAGTGATGTGATCTGTGGTCAACGTAAACAACATTCGCAAAATCGTATTTTACAATTTTTAATCAAATAAAATGTAAGAAATACATAGTGGTACAAAAAACTCTTTGAAGGTTACGTTGGTAATATTATTTTGTAGCAGGTAAGTTATTTCATCGCTGCGCTTATAGTCGTGTTGCTCAATATGATTTAATCTTTTTAACGTAATTATTTATTTCACTCTATTTTTCAGATTGAGTTGTATATCGTTTAACTATGGGGCCTCCAAAAAAGATGAAAAAATATGACTCCAAAGCCAATAGTGATAGATCAGGTAATTTTTAAATTATAACCTAAGTTCCAAATAAACTAAAATTGTAGTTATATCTTTGCCTTATAGAATCATGTCATTTTTATTTGTAAGCTAGCCACGCGTTTTCTGTTCTCTTTCTTTCTAGTATTCTGAGCTGCTCCAAACTTTTTTTAAGCTGTTCCTATTTACTATGTCATGATTATTTAAGGTAAAAAGAACAAAGGGAAAGTAGAAGAGGAGACAATAGATCTGGTGGAAGATGAAAACCCAGATAATGTGGGTGTACCAGCAGCCGCCACCCAGGATGCGGAGAAAATGGATCAGGTACCTGAGGATGAGTTTGGAGCTAAGGACTACAGGTATTATGATTGAATAAGTTATTGTTATGGAAGGAGGATGAAATAGTCAAGCTTTAAATCAATGATCAATCATTTATTTATTTTTTGACAACTGATGGGGCACATTCATAGTGTGTCTATTGTTGTTTTAAATAATATTTGTTTTCGGGTCAAGGGGTTTTAATATCACCATGTAAAAACAAATAAATATTGGTCATTAAAAACACATTTGGTTATCAAAATAACGAATCTACTTTGTAATATAGGAATGCTTATTTTATCAGATTCTTGCAGGAACTAACTTTGATGTCTCTGAACTGTTTTTTAGGAGTCAAATGGCCCTGAAGCCAGATAATGCCAGCAGACCATTGTGGGTGGCGCCAAATGGACACATTTTTCTAGAAGCATTTTCTCCTGTATACAAACATGCCCATGACTTCTTGATTGCTATTGCTGAGCCAGTGTGCAGGTAACATTGAAAATTTCATTACTTGAAGTCAGGGATCGGAAACTGATAAATTTTTTGAAACTGATTTGGTCTTTGCCCCTGAATTGATATTTTTTTAGATTATATTTATTTAGATTTAGGCTTAGGTCACCAGTTTTTTAAGTGCAGGAACAGGACAAGTGTCACATCCTCAATGCTACAGGTAGCATTGCGGATATGATACTTGTCTGGGGCATCAACGGATCAGTTAATTCAGGTTTTAGGAATGTTAAAAATTTCATAGTTTTTAACATTCCTTCATCTTGACAGTTAATGAAAATGTTTTGCTCTTTTGTTACAAACCAATATTTTAACCAAATTAAAAATGAAATTTAAACAGGTTTTTACAATATATTACATGGTAAATGAAAACCAGTTCTGATCTCTGCTTTAAGGCTTGTACTTCGACGGAAGGAACGAAATTCAAATGAAATTCGGAAGTCATGTCAAAGAGTATAATTATAGAGGTGTCACCATTTCATATAATGTTAGTCTAACTGGTACTGATACAATACTTGACGACTAATGGTAGTGCGACTGCCTGCGGCGCTAAGGTTCCGGGTTCGATTCTCGGTGGACTACTCACAAAGTTGATATTATAACTTGGAAGGAATATTAACCTACATTATATCATAAGGACCATATTTTGGAATAAGCTGAACCATTCGCCAAGACTTAGCTGAACGCATAGTATCCATATTAATTATGAACTGTATAAACTGTACTGTATGTTTGTTAGTTATTCTTCCACTTTCAGTACATGAAAAGAATTGGTCTAAAAATAAGGGCTTAATCAGTTCACAAAACACTTATCTTCATAACATCTCAAATCATATTTACAACTTTTTAGTTTAACGTTATTACAGAAGAAGCAAAGTCATTAAACTAAATAAAGCCAACTTATTAGTTCAGGTTTAAAAATGCAAGTGGTCAGTATCATGTTACGCACTTTGCGCGAACATATTTTTGTTCCGTTTTTGTCCATCCTGGTATTGTACATTTTTTTGCGAACTTCGACATTAAGACACTTTTTTTGGATATTTCTTTGTCATTTTCGTCATTGCGTGCACCTTAAGCGCAACTAATACTGTTAAATTTCAATTTCAATTTTAAACGTTTATTGCATAAATCAGTATACATAGATGTAAGTTCAAAATATAAATAGCAAAAACCAATTAGCGACGGCCATTATATATTCGAGTATGATATTATGATATGATAATATATAAAATAGCGGTCGCATTCTCGCACCGTTCATTAGTTTTTGAACAATATTTGTTGACCATCAGACAAATACAGAGCCGCATGCCTTAAAAATTTCATACCTTCGAACACCTTTTACAATCTTTTTCCTTTAATCACCGACACCAGTTGAATTGCTTCATAGTTAAAAATTATCATACATTTTGGTGGTATCTATTAAAGTAACTAAGAAAAATTAAAATCGAAGGTGCTTCTAATTGTTTGTTTGACTAAGGTTTTTAATCCATTCCTATCTGGATAATCCTATAATTTTTGGTCTTAAAATTGGTATTTTTAGAAAAGGGATTTATAGCCCTATACAATGTTTGGTATATTTCGGTGTTACCAACGAACCAGGGTGACCACAACCTTTAATATAATGATACCCTCGACCTTCCCGAAATGATAAGTACCTACCTGGAAATTAATTTTAACATTAGTATTGGCATTTTGTTCGGTGACACTCTAGGACTTTCCAGCTAGGTATAAGTCTAGAACCTTTCAACCCAGTGTTACCCTAGCATGAATATCTTGACCCAGTGCCACTCTAGAACCTTTCTACCCCATAACACTAAAAACCTTCCGAATCAATTGATCCCACTCTTGAACTGAAATCTGTCAAAAATCTTTTACTACATAAATAATACTTTTGTATACTAGGTACGCAAGTTTCAAGAGATATGGGCGTGATATGTGTATGTATGTATGTACGTAAGTACATGTACATAATTATTTTTCTCAAACATGCTAGGAAATGTGTTCATTTCTTTCAAAAAAAGAAACCGCGAAGTTTCACATTGTTTGTCACGTCTCAGATCACGCCAGCAAAGTTGTACGGAAATCCTTTGCTGGTGTCCATTAAGATAAATTCGTTATACGCTAAACCCACATAATTTGATTTCAAAATTATCTCGATGACTCTCATAGATACGGAACGTAATTTTGTATGAAACAGGTAACTAAAGACGAGGCTGTATGATGTGAAGACCCTTGCCTGTCCATAATTAAAAAAGAAAAGAATGAACTAAACATTTAGTATGGCAGAATATGACGTAATACTGTGCCTTACAGGCGAATTTATTTTAAAAAATTACAATTGGTGGGAAAATTGTAAATTTTTATTTGTTTCGTTGTGTTGTGGTCGCTAGCTAACTTTTATAAGAAGTACAATCTTTCATTTCCTAGCCTTTTTTTGAGAAAAGCACTATGTAAGCCTCGGGGAAAATTACTTTGCTTGACTTGTATAATTGAAGTCCTCGCCTGCGGCTCGGACTTCAAACTATGCTCGTCCAGCAAAGTCTTATTTTCCATACCTCGACAACAATGTACTAATACTTGCTTTCTTATAATTTGTCCTAAAACTGTGGTTGGTGGTGACCGTATGCGCAGCGCTCCATATATACATTTAAAAATTTCCGCCGCGGTTAAAAAACTGCTTTTGTGCCGCCGTGCCGCCGTCTAGTGTTGCATATAAATCGAACCTTACTACTTCATACTAATCTGCACTAACAACCACGTCATCCTATTATTTGATCGTAAAAATATTTTTAATACCTACGTCTAATCGGTTCATATTTTGCGTTTCGTTCGATGTACCAATCAACGTAGTATTGACATTGGCAAAATTATCTATAGCGGATAGAATGCCGTTGTTGTAGTCAGTTGTAGATAGTTGATATATTTTACGGCAAAATTCTAGCTACAATAATTTTTCACGGTCAAAATATCGAACAAATGTAGTGTGTGTCGCGTCTGCATCATATTCCGTTTATCTATGATCAATTCCACGTCAGTTTTGACAGCAGAGGAAACACATCAAAACAAAAACCTTTTAAGGTCAGTTAGGGTAAGAGGAACATAGTTTATTTTGATGCAGATGTTTTGAGCTCTGGGAAAAACAGATGGTGTTTTATTAGAACTCTGGGGACTCGTGAAGTTTCCTTTACTCATCAGCTCTCTATGTTTTAAAAATCATGACGCTACTATCAATAAGGTAAGCAGTATCATCAAGAAACGTTTTGGTTGTGCTAATGTTCCTCTTCCCCCTTGTCTGGGGTAAGAGGAACACTCATCATATCTCCTAAGAATGTGACGATTACGTAGTTATACCTCTTGCTACCTTTTAAGGAAAACGAGTTCAATCGAATTTGATCTTTATGTTATTGTAATAAGGTTCAGTTTCCCACAAAAAAAGTAAAACTCAAATTTAGGGTAAGAGGAACATATAGGTCAAGTCAGGGGTAAGGAACTAAAAAAGAAAATTATATATTAATTCTTATTCAGAATATGCTAACCTGTTATTTAATTATCAAACACAAACTAATAAATACTTATAGTAAAGAATTAAAAAAAGAAACAAACAATATCATGTGATATCTTTATTATTAGTTAAATTAGGAATATAAGTAAGCTTAGGCCAAATCAGTCTGTCAGTTTTATGCTTAAAAAATCAAGATTTGTCAATCTTGTGTTATTCAATGTACTTACTTAATAACTAATAATGGCACCGTGTAAAGAGATCAATGTTTTTGATCCACTCTATTTCTTATCTAAATAATAAGTTTCTAAAAAGAACGTTTACATACCTTAAATATTAGTTTTGTCTAAAATATAAGACAAGTCAGTCTCTCATCTTAGTTATTAAAAAAAAAAACTAGATTGGTTAATCTTATACTGTTCAATGAACTTCAATAGCTAACAATGGAAACATAAAGAGATCAATGTTTTAAAATTACTATATATCTTATCTAAATTAGAAGTTTCTAAATAAAGAACGTTTATCTTTGTCATTAGGTAGTTAAATCTAGATTATAGGACCAGCCAGTCTCTTGGCTTTCTTATTACAAAATTGACCAGATTTGTACTATTTAATGTGCCTCTATAGCTAACAATGGCACCATGTATAGAGATCAATATTTAAAATCACAGCATTACTTGTCTAAATAAGTTTGAAAAAAAAGAAAGTTTTTATTTTGCTTAAACTACTATACGCCGCTTATTAAGACATTTAGGAAAAAAATATAAAATCCTTTTTATCTGAAAGAAGAAACTCGTTGGGACAGCTAAGATCTTGAAGCAGGTGAACTTTCTTAACTATATATATTGCTGGAACAGTATCACGATCCACTTTTTTAGTATGTTTAAATTTCAGTGGCTTTTTGCAAGTTTTGTAAAATCTTATTTCATACATTTCGTTAGAGAATATAGCAGTTATATAGCCAATATAATACGTCCATTTATTTCGGGAAAAGTACCTGACCATCACATTGTCATGAAGTGCATAATTTACTTCCTCTATATTCTCTTCCGTTTTCTCGTCCAGGTTATCATCAACTCCTTCTGCCTCCATTTCCTTTTTTTCTGATCCAGAAACGAATTCTCCGTCTCCTATCTTTTTCTTCTTTTTATTTTCCTCTGTTTTAGTACCAGTTATAGTAGTTTCTTCCATTTTTCCTCTTTTTATTCCACAAGGAACATCTGTAGCTTCGTTTTTTTTCTGTATTATATTAACTGTAACTATCTCGTCTTTCACTTTCCCGCCTTTTGGCCCACAAACTGTTTCTCTTCCTATCTTTTTTTTCTCGTTTCTTTCCCCTGTGACAATAATAGCCTTTTCTTCCAATTTGCTTCTTTCTAATCCAAAAGTAACATCTGTAGCCTCATTTGTTTTCTGTATTATACTACCCATAACTACCTCGTCCTCCATTTTCCTCCCTTCTAATCCACAAATTACTTCTGTGGTTTTGTTTCTTCTCTTTGTCCTATTGCCAATAACAATCTCTACCGCCATATTCCTTCCTTCTGATTCACCAACTACGTTTCTCACCCTTTTAACTTCATTTTTTATTTTAGTAATAACTGTATTTTTGTCCTCTTTCCTTTCTTCCGATCTGCTTATAATATCCGTTGTCTTCTTTTTCTGATCTATTGTGTTATTATTTTCCAGGTCCGTGGTATATTTATTAACACCTAAATCTCTAACAATGTCAAAGTTCTCGTCAAGTGGGTCAGTATCTTCTTCAATCAAGTCTTTTAAGTCTGCGATATCAGAATCGTCATCCAAACACATGCAATCAGATACGCTGGTGGACGAGGAAGATCTTTTTCTGTATGTTTTCTTAGCTGGCATTTTGTTCTTTTTTTGATTTTTCGTCAAAGTTACCCGAGTTTTTTTGCCAACGCCTTTCCCCTTTTTAGAGTTTATGCTTGTGTTTAATGTCGTTTCAATTTCGTCTTCGCTTTTTCTCTTTCTCTTAATACCTAAGCCCGGTACACCGTTTTTCATCTTCTCACTGTTTCCTTCTTGTGTGTGTATCTTTTTTTCTTGTTGTAACCCTGATGGCCCTGGTACACTTTGGTTTATTTTCTCATTGTTGTCTTCTTTTATGTGTACCTTTTTTTTTCGTTGTTCTCCTGATGGTCCTGGTATACTTTTGTTTGTCTTCTCACTGTTCTTTGCTTTAGTGTTTTCTCGTTGCACTTTCTTTTCTTCTTGTTTTTTCAATTTTTGTTGTTTATCTGCTTCTATCAGCTTGTATCTTTCATAAACTTCGTCGTGGGTTATGACTTCTGCGCCAGTAGCAACTTTCGTCCTTGTCGTTTTAACAGATAACTTTCCCGGTTTAACAGTCTTTAGCAGTAATTCTTCAAATTTGATATTTGTGATTACAAGTTGGTTGTCAAGAATCTGGACTTTTGAACATTGTTGAACTTTTCCAGTGTTTTTCACTGGATCATCTTTTTCTTGACTCTGTTTATTTAAGATATCGATTGCCAATTGTTTTTTTTTTAATGGACTCCGTTTAGTGATAATGTCAAATCTTGAAACTGGAAATGTCTTATTTAAAGATATCGCAATATTTTGAGGAGACACTTGTTCCTTATACAACATTTTAATTACCAAAGCCAGTGCTATATCTTTCAGTTCATTAGGTTTTTTGAGAGGTTCATCGATTGAGCCTTCTGATCTTTTGTTTGCTTCTTCGTTCGTACATTCCTTTACAGGTTGGTCTGTTGAAGCTTCTGATTTTTTGTTCGTATCTTTGTTCGTACATTCTTTAAGAGGTTGATTCGTTGAGGTGTCTTGTTTTTCGCTCATATTTTCTGTCTTTTTCAGTGTCGTATCTTTCTTCCATTCAGCTAACAAAACTGAATCAAATTTGATTTCGGGAATGGCATTTTTATCGAGTGGGTATATTCCAGCCTTACGAAAACCTGCTGCACAAACAAGAGGATCGATTTGAGTCCACACTTCTCCTATAATTCTTGAGAATTCTATCTTTGGCAACACTTTACCGACATTTAATCTCTGCCACTTAACTAACGCCACGTCCCATTTGTCTTTAAACGATTTATTTACGGCAAGATCTAACGGTTGTAAGTTGTCGCTTGAATGAGGAGGGATTTTAATAATCGTTATATTATTGTCTCTTGCTGTTTGTATAACTTTTATACTCAAATGAGTAGAGTGTCCGTCATAAAGTAAAAGAATAGGGCGTTTATCTCCAATGGCTGGCAAAAAAATCTTATCCATAAATTTTTCAAAAACTGACGTCTCCATCCAACCATTCGATGTTGCAGCATATCTGGTTCCAGGGTACCCATCTTTCGACGACCATGTGTCCCAAACGTTTTTCCCTTTATAAACGATTAACGGTGGTGCTTTTTCACCGGCAGCATTGCACGCTAAAAGCACAGTAGTGTTAGTCCTTCCTGGCGATGATATTGTTCTGGTTGATGTGTAGCCTCGAAGACCTACAACTTTTGACTTGCTTGGATCTTTGCTGAAACTGGTTTCGTCGGCGTTCCAGATATGTGACGGTTTATCATGTAAACCTAGATCATCAATGGTTTTCTCTAGTAAATCGAAGTAGGGATAAATTACCGCAGGACTGCATGCCTTTTTTCGTGCATATTCTACGGGCTGGGGTTTTTTGACTGAAAGGTTATGTCTTTTTTTAAAAGCAAGAAACCAGTCCTCCCCTGGAATCCCATCTTTGAACGGAGTTTCTATATTGTTCTGAACCACGTATTGACCAACGACTTCAAGCACTTCCTTGCGAGTCAAACCAAACCCATATTTCTCCATTATATGAAGATTTTCCGCAAGCGATTTCTCTACATCCAGTGGTAATACTGTAGGTCTACCTAATGTTTTTGATTTCATACCTTTTCGGTCATAGACGCGGTTTACTATAGTTGGTCTAGGAATGCCGTGCAATTTTGAGGCAGCATACGCAGATATTTCGCCATTTTTAACTGCCTCAACAACTTCTTTTAATTTTTCTTGCGTATAGGCAGCGCCTCTATCGGTTTTTCTTATATAGGGTTTCGGCATGATTCATAATCCACCTAAAAAAACATTAATAATGTTAAATAGTCTTAGCCACTAATTATTTGAAAAAAATCGTATTATGGTCTTCAGGTAAAATTATTTATTTCATCTATGATTTTTACTGTGTGGTGCTAATGAACCGCTTAAAAATTACCTTAAGTAGGTAAATAGTAGGTATGTTTTTTACTAAAATTTATTAATAGTCCTTATAAGGTTTACGACCCCTGACATCGGCAAAGAGGAACATACTGTTTCTCTTACCCTATAGGTACTGTTCCTCTTAGCCTAACAAGGTATTTAGAGGTTATGATTTTGAATATGATAAAACTTGCATTATTTGTAGTTATTGGTTTCAAATATCAAGCAAAAAGAAAAGCTTACCGTTTCGTCTTCCTACTTTTTCATTTAACTATCCAAAAACACAATAAATTTAAGACTTTTCGAGAGAAAAATAGCATACGGCCAACTCGTGTTTTTAGACTTCGCGACTGTCAAACTTTTTTTTTTTTTTACCATAGCTTTGGAACATTGTAGCGACATCTGTTAACAATAATTTAAACTTTTTCCACTTTCCTGTTTTATCGACTGGTAGACCATAGAGCTAAACTCTATAGTTTATGAGTTATGATGTCGCGTTCCTCTTCCACCAGTGTTCCTCTTACCCGAACTGACCTTACTCCAAAGGAAAGCAGCCGGAAACAGTAAGTGTTTTGCTAAATTTCTTAATAACTAAGTTGTTTCGTCAAAAAATAGCCGCCCGGGCGGGTTCAACGTGAAATTGCCATTAATAATCATACTAAGATCAATACAGTTCGATTAGCACTGGCCGAAGAAATCTCTTACGCCACGCTTCATCACTGAAAAATAGAGTTAACTTCAAATTTTAATTTCTCCGTTATTAAATATAAAATGAGATTTTGCGCTGCCCTGGCTTATTCCTCATATCTTGAAGAAAAAAAAACAAAATTTTGTTGACAGTGATGTTCCTTAGAATATGTATAAAATGCATTCTCGTAGCTCGTTTTCACCTCACTTCATGGAAGTAGGCCCGTTAAGTAATAAATTTGTTACATATACATTCATATTTTGATTCTATATTTGAACTAAAAAACTTTGTTCATGTGTTTCTGAATGTTTGCAGGCCACAACACATTCATGAATACAAACTGACTGCATACAGTTTATATGCAGCGGTGTCTGTCGGGTTGCAAACTCAGGATATCATAGAATACCTGCAAAGGTTGAGCAAGTGCGCTGTGCCTGCTGGTATCATAGAGTTTATACAGCTTTGTACGTTATCCTATGGAAAAGTTAAACTTGTATTGAAACATAACAGGTATATAATCCAAATTGAAATTTATTAAGTAATCTAAATAATAGAAGATGGAGATTTTACAATCTAAGTATCTGTTACTTACTTAATTCCAATATTTCAGCACAAAAAAATAACCTTGTAAAGACTGCTTTCTACCTTTAATGCCACCTTCACACAATGCCAATATGGGCAGGGAAGTGGGCAGCGCGAATATGTAAACAGGGTACTTGCGCTGCTACTCGTCATGCCGCTGCCACTTCCTGTGCTCTTGCTATGTCGGCTTTTAGTGCGCGAATCAAAGGAACGTCAGCACAAGCGCTAGCGTATTGTATTGTTATCTTGCTGACTTGTATTGCTTGCTTGACTATTTAGATACTCATTAAGTTATTATATACAATGTCTTTTGCTTTTTACAGGTACCTTGTAGAAAGTAAGCATGTAGAAGTATTACAAAAACTGCTGAAGGATCCTATCATACAACAGTGCCGCTTGCGTCGAGATGGTGACGATGAACTGATGTCCTCTGCTCTGCCAAATACCAAAGCTTTGCCTAGCACATCTAAACCAGGTATCACTAAATAGTACAAAATGAAGTCGCTTCCCGTGTCCCGGGCCCTATGTATTCTAAGATCTTCAAAAGTACGCAACGGATTTTGATGCGGTTTTCTTTAGTAGATAGTGATTCAAGAGGAAGGTTTTTATGCATAAATAATGCCGAGAAAAGGTCTTTTTCCCGTTGGGCGGGCCGCTAGTAATATATAAAAGATGCTTTTGAGTGATCTGAAAAGCACTGATTTCAAAGTGACTAAATGTTATACTGTTTTTGAAAACTTGCCCGCGAATTAGAACTACAAAATTCGCGGGCAAGGGACGAGCTGCGGTAGCCCAGATGGAAGAGGCGTCGCCACTAGTAATGGCAAAAGTCGCAGATTCAAATCCTGCTGCGCTTGAAATTTTTGCAAGTTTTTAAAACTTGTATATTTAACACGGGAATTGTTTTAAAAATTTGGTATTCTATCTATACTGGTTGTTTTTTTTGTCAGGTAGGTGGTTTGAAAACTCTGACACCAGGTATAAGCGGGTCATTCGTCGAATCCGTGTACCCATGTGGGAACTTAGGAGACATCTTTTGAATTATTAGCTTTTATTATATTACATACTACATGCATCAACAGCTACAGCAGTCCACTGCTGAACGTGGGCCTCCCCCTATTTGGGGGTGTTGCAATTATCACTTGTGATTATGATTGGTGAGCAGTGCACTCACAGGGAACGCTGTTACCCATTCCATTGTCAAATTTAATTTAGGCGGTTGTTTTATTTAGGCGAGGAACCAAAACCTGGAGCACCTACTGGGGTACCAGAAGACATCAGTCAGTTCTACCAACAGCTGGATAAAGACGATGATGATGATGAAAACACTGAAATAGCTGGCAACACTGCTGTAGCATTCGAAGTGGACCCTGATAAAATAGAGGTACCTACTCAATTTAAGTTCTGGTAATACTAGAATTACTTTATATTGGGTGAAATTTTAATAGTGACTGATACTGAAGAAAGAGGATGGGCTGGTGATAAGGAACAACTTTCCCCAAGAAACATAGTAAGAACAAGTAACATAGGTCGAAATATGATAAAAATATTTTGAGCTTCCATAGTAATCCAAATCAGCTGAATCAAAATTTGTGTTCATATTTCGACCTATGTTCTTTGGGGAAAGTTGTCCTTATCACCAGCTCGTACTGAGTTTTTTCTATCGGTCACTAGTAATATTGTGGTTTCTTTTGTTGATATAGCCACATAAATTTGTTCACAGTTACATTTAGACTGGTTAGACAGTTTGGTTTATTTAATTTATGTTATTAAATTATTTAACATCGACTCGACGTTTATGCCTGTAGACAATTGTGTCCTACAATTGTCAATCTTTATGAAGGAATTAATAACAGT
The DNA here is from genome assembly GCA_027580185.1 of Tuta absoluta. Taxonomy (NCBI): domain Eukaryota; kingdom Metazoa; phylum Arthropoda; class Insecta; order Lepidoptera; family Gelechiidae; genus Tuta; species Tuta absoluta. The sequence continues at coordinate 9,584,261 of JAQAHW010000023.1, read as the reverse complement.
TAACTGAAAGATTTCTACGCGAATAATTACGAATAATAATTTTATTTTAGGTCATCCAAAAGCGTTGCATAGAATTAGAGCACCCTTTACTAGCGGAATACGACTTCCGAAACGACACTGTCAATCCGGACATCAATATTGATTTAAAGCCAACTGCGGTACTCAGACCTTACCAAGAGAAGAGTCTCAGGAAGATGTTCGGCAATGGGAGAGCCAGGTATGTCACAAATGAACTATATGTAGAAGTATGTCCAGGATATTTATTTATTATTTTTATGTTGGTACGTTTCCGAATCTCGGGCCCACAGGGACCCGGTCCTTTGAGGCATGAGTGGGGCCGAAGCCAACAGCACAGAGGCCTTTTTGCACCAAATAATGTGTTGTGATGTGTTATTATTATTATATATTGAATTAAATCAATCCAATTTTATAAATATGGCTTCTGTCAACTGGGACAATTCTGCCAATGTCGAGGTTGGAGAATACACGGGGATTTGAAGTACAGCAGGTATGTATCGCTGTAGATCTAAAAACCTGTTGACGTGTAAGATTAGTTGAAAAAAGTTCTACCCTCATCTGATATTTGATAACGACTGAGGCTTTAAGAGAGAGAATCGGTCTTATGCTACGTTCACACCATGCTCCTGCTCCTGCCGATGCCGCGAATATTACCTAAAATACTTCCGCGGTAGTATCAACGCGAGTGAGTGTTTACACACTGCCGTCGTACCCTTCTTGCAGCAATACGGATGAGCAATGCATTTCACTCGCGCTCGTGCTGCCATTCCTTTGACTTGCACACGAAATGCCGACACTAGCGGGGAGCACGGGAAGTGACAGCAGCATGACGAGTAGCAGCGCGAGTAACCTGTTCGCGCTGCCCACTTCCCTTATTATTTACCTGCCCATAGATGCATTGTGTAAACGTGACATAAGAATAAGATTCACATAGGTTGCCTATCAAAATTGGGGCCCAAGGAAGTCGCTTCGCTTGCTGGTTTTCTATTAGGACAATACAAAATTGTTATAAAAAAGAGGAAATTGTGTTATACAAATTAGGTTCCGCCGTTCTCAGTGGCATTGTACCGGCAGCTGATTCATGTTTGAATTTCTAGAATTAACCTAACTTATTTTTTATCTACCTTTTAGATCTGGAGTAATAGTCCTACCGTGCGGTGCCGGAAAATCCTTAGTGGGAGTGACAGCCGTATGTACGGTGCGCAAACGCGCGCTCGTCCTGTGTAACTCTGGAGTGTCAGTCGAGCAGTGGAAGCAGCAGTTCAAATGCTGGTCGACTGCTGACGACAGCTGCATCTGCAGGTATATATCATTTGTTTCAAGCCTTTCCAGGTCCAGCTTGTAGCAATGCGACCTCCGGGCATCGCACTATTTTGTCAACACTCTCCACCACCAACTTCTATCTTATCTTTCACATTTGAATTTTGAATCGCTGTCGTTCCAAGACGCCATTTTCCAGCAGATCAGGCAGTCTAAAGTAAAACCCAGGCTGGACGAGACTTCCAAAATGTTTTTAAGCTATAACCGTATGCAAGCCCTCGTACAGTAGTTTGTGAAGTGTTCACCAAATCTTTCCGGATCACTGTTTTGAACCCTTAGAGGGTTCTTCCCCCCCATATTAAATCACCATCAACCAAACCAAGACTTTCATTGCCTACCCTGACGATTGTCGCGGCGACGCGACAAGCTGATGCGGTTTCTATGAAGTTCCCCAGGTTCACAGAGCACCACCGCTATCTCTATCCAGTTACTTCCCGTCATCTTCTTCAGGTTGTCGGTCTATCTAGCTTGGCGCTGTCCTTAACCACGTTTGCCGAGACGTAGTCACCATTAGGACGCCTGCCTGCTCAACCGTTCGTCTGGTCTGGGGAAACCCATAGCAACAGCAGCTTACAAATATCTCATGCCCCCAAATCCCACGGGAAAGCACATTAAGCAGCAGCACCGAATGAAACCGCTGCAGCATCGGATAAAATTGCAGGGTGACGATAAGACATAAACTTCATACCAATAATTTGTCTACAGATTCACGTCAGAAGCCAAAGATAAACCAATGGGCGCTGGGATCCTAATAACCACTTACTCCATGATCACCCACGGCCAGCGGCGCTCATGGGAGGCCGAACAAACTATGAAGTGGCTGCAAGCTCAAGAGTGGGGGCTGGTCGTGCTAGATGAAGTGCATACTATACCGGCCAAGATGTTCCGACGAGTGCTCACTATAGTGCACTCTCATAGTAAACTGGGTAAGGGAACTAAGGTAGTCTGGTAGCTACATAGGGAAGGTGCTAGTATACCTCACAGAACATGAAGTGGTTGCAAGCTCAAGAGTGGGGGCTGGTCGTGCTAGATGAAGTGCATACTATACCGGCCAAGATGTTCCGACGAGTGCTCACAATAGTGCACTCTCATAGTAAACTGGGTAAGTGAAGTAAGTAAGGTAGTCTGGTAGTTACATAGGAAAGGTGCTAGTAAGCCTCGCAAACTATGAAGTGGCTGCAAGCTCAACAGTGGGGGCTGGTCGTGCTAGATGAAGTGCATACTATACCGGCCAAGATGTTACGACGAGTGCTCACTATAGTGCACTCTCATAGTAAACTGGGTAAGTGAACTAAGGTAGTCTGGTAGCTACATAGGGAAGGTGCTAGTATACCTCACAGAACATGAAGTGGTTGCAAGCTCAAGAGTGGGGGCTGGTCGTGCTGGAAGTGTATATTATACCGGCCAAGATGTTACGACAGGGTCTTACTATAGAGCACACATTCTCTTAGTAAACTTAAACTGGGTAAGCAAATCACAGTAAATTGGGTAAGAAGCTGTCGGTGCATCTAATATTTATAGTAGTAAGGACGTGGTAATTTAAGGACAGGGTAAAATAGTTATATCGTAGCCAACAGGTTAAATTAGCTGGTCAACTGCACAGCTAACCCTTTAATCAAACAACGTCATCTAACTACAAGTATTCCTCAGCCTCAACAGTTGAATTTCGTACAAAAAGGCAATAAGAGCGTTTCGTTCCTAGGTTTAACGGCAACCCTACTCCGTGAGGACGACAAAATTGCAGATCTGAACTTCTTGATCGGTCCGAAACTCTACGAGGCGAACTGGCTGGAACTACAAGCGGCCGGGTTCATCGCTAAGGTTCAGTGTGCGGAGGTGTGGTGCCCTATGACGCCGGAGTTCTACCGCGAGTATCTGATACAAAAGTTAGTATGATTTTATATAAGTAGGCCATCTCATCTGAATCTTTTGTTTGAACTTTTAAGTCCTCATTTGACCAGCCAAGCTGCACCCTTATCGGTTTTTAGCTGCTTTACAATTATAACTGATTTCGTTACTACACCTTTTCAAAAGTTAATTGGCATGTTGTTCATGTTAACCACAAATATTTCATACTCTTAGGGTCGGATTATAGTCCTAAAGAGTTCAGTACCCGATTTTATCAAACTACAGGCTACAATTTTACAGCTGAAATTCCATATTCATTGCGTAGTCGGTTAGCCATTCATTATGATACTAGGAATATGAACCGGCTACGCAATGTACTTAGAATTTCACCTGTAGACTTGTAGCATGTAGTTTCATAACATAAGCACCAGGACGTTTGTCGCGAATTTACAAGGACTTTTTTGCAACGAATCATATTGGGTAACATACATTAATTTACTTAATTCATTCATATAATCCGTTGCGCACAAGTCTTTATAATCTCGCGAGAAATGGCCTGGCCGCTTTCGCGCCGAAGCGCTGACTATAATCCGGCCCTCAGCGTTAAGTTAACGAGTAAAACCATTTGAAAAATATGATCTTCTGGCAACTTATCCGTTACTTATATTTATTATAATGTTGCCAGGATAAACAAAAAGATGCTTCTGTACGTGATGAACCCGTCCAAGTTCCGCGCGTGCCAGTTCTTAGTGCGCTACCACGAGAAGCGCGGAGACAAAACCATCGTATTCTCCGACAACGTGTTCGCGCTACGTCACTACGCGGTCAAGATGAACAAACCATACATCTACGGGCCCACTTCGCAGAGTGAAAGGATACAGATATTGCAGGTCGGTGTCAAATTTATTTCTATTATTATGGAGTTCATGGACAAAACTATCGTGTTCTCTGACAACGTGTTCGCGCTACGTCACTACGCGGTCAAGATGAACAAGCCGTACATCTACGGGCCCACTTCGCAGAGTGAAAGGATACAGATATTGCAGGTCTGTATAGACTTTATTTCTATTATTCTGGAGTTCGTTTTACCGTGGTAGCACGAGAAGCGCGGAGACAAAACTATCGTTTTCTCTGACAACGTATTCGCGTTGCGGCATTATGCCGTCAAGATTAGCAATCTGTACTAGAAATGGCGGCCAACATAATATTTAAGTACCTACTCTGTAGCGCCCACCTCGCTCAGCTTGGTTTTCGTGGGCGAGGTGAACAGAGTCTGTCTACATCAACTCTCTTAACCCCTAGAATACCCATTATTGTTGTTTTTTTAAAAGATAACTACAAGTAAACGTACTTTGCCTTTTTCCTCAGTCCGATCTGTTCTTCCCAGAACCTGATTGTTTATACAAACAACCACACAAACTTCTCCGGTAGAGCTCCCCACCAACCAGTCAGGTGAAGGTTTCAAAGCCCCGGGGCTAAAATCGCAATCACAAGTCTTTAAAAATTGTCGAGCTCGCTTCGTTTGTAACACGTGTAGTTTTAATGTAGCGCAGTGCGGCGCCTCTCTTGCTCCATTTGGCATGAGGTGATGTGTTCGCAATACGTGCTCTCGTGGTGCCGACACTTAGCTTATTGTGTTTTTTTTTATTCGCATACGAATGTTACTTCTTTCCCTTGCTGACATTTGGATATCTCGTGTGATTTGTGGATTACTCTACATCATTAAGGAGATCGTAAATTAACAGCACGTTCACACTATGCACCTGCTCCTGTTTCTGCCGCTGTCGCGAAAATTGCCCGAAATACTTCCGCGGAAGTATCAACGCGAGTGAGTGTACACACACTGCCGTCATACTCTTCTCGCGCCAATTCGCGATTGTGCTGACCTTCCTTGTCTCGCACACGAAAACCGACATTCGAGGGAGCACGGGAAGTGGCAGCGACATGACGAGTAGCAGCAAGAGCAACTTGTGTACATACTCGCGCTGCCCACTTCCCTTACTATTTTCTGTCCATATTGACATTGTGTGAACCGTGCTATTAAAGATAAATCGTTTGATTGTTCGCAGAACTTCAAGTTCAATCCGAAAGTGAACACGATATTCGTAAGCAAAGTGGCGGACACGAGCTTCGATCTGCCGGAAGCGAACGTGCTCATTCAGATCTCCTCGCACGGAGGGTCGCGACGACAGGAGGCGCAGAGGTTGGGTGGGTAATTACTTGTTACTAGATATCTGAGTCTTTGTCGTGTGATGCCAGCTTAGAAAAGCATCGCCCCATTTCATTCCAGTAGGTGTCGTAAGAGGCAACGAGGGGACTCGAGGTTTACATGTGTATTGCAATTTTCGGCGATGACAATCTATCAGTGATACTCTTCTGAATGACCTTCAAATGTTTGTCAGACGTGGTGTGAATTACCGTTTTTACGGTTGTTTACGCTCTACCTACACCGTAAGGGATATAGGCATCGTGATATATGTAAGGTAAGTGATACAAATAAGGCCTACTTAATTTTGAACCCTTTTAACTTGCTAATTAATTACGTAAACAACAGTAGAAATGGGCTCATGCATATGGTATTTCATAAATGTATTGTACACCTTAATAAATGAAAGAAATATTGTGAAATTATAGTTCAAAATTAACAAACTCATAACCACTGCTTTTGACCATATTAAATCATGTCTATTTAATTAGGCCTATTAACTTACTGCAAAAAATTAAAGGCAGGTAAAGATATTTTAAAGAGAAATACAGTTAATTTGCAATGAACAGCCTTTATTGATTATGTTAGCAAAATCTCATGACAATTAAACAATAATGAGATCATTTAAATTAGTTATGTTACTTTTTAAGCTATACTAAGAAAACAAAACATTATTTCCAAAAAAATTTACCGATGTAGTTATAAACTAAACAAAAGAAACGTAACTTCTGAAAAAAACATCTAAATTAATATAAAAACTCAAAAAATAGGAGGCTTTATTAAAACATAGTGCTTTAATAAGGCCATTGCAGCGAAAACTAATACTTATAACTTTAGGAACTTGAATCAGCCTTAATTCACTTAACAACAAATGAGAATATCAATTTTTATCGCAGTCTGGAGTTCTGGACATAAAAATGGTTCAGTATCATCTTGGGTTAGCCCAACACAAACCTCATGAAAGCATCTAGAACAATCAGTACATGTCCTCATATCAATCACTCTTTCTTCATTGCAGGCGTGACAAAACCATTTGTTAGCTGATTTTGAATTATTTTCTGTCTTCGTGATGCTATTACATTTTAACTTATCGGTAGTTTTCCCTTTTGTTTCCTTAGATCTTTTTATTATCTGTTTAGTAACTTCTTCCGTATTTTTAGTGGTTTAACTTTATTTTTTATTTTTATTTTTTTATTGTCTTTCGCACTTGTAGACTCTTTCTTTGGTTTTATTTTCTTTCGGATTTCCTTGGTATCTTTATTAACTTTCTTCCGAATCTTTATTTGTTTCACTTCTGTCTTTCACACTTGTTGATGCTTTCTTCTTTGAAATTTTAATTTCTTTTGGTTTTATTTTCTTTTGTATTTCTTTAGAACAAAATAAGTTTTTAGTAATTTTTTGAACTTTGTAGTTTATAGCCTTCTTTCTTGCGCATGTTTTAACAACACCGTAGTCAGGTGCTGGTAAAAAAGTTTTGAAACAAGTCTTTGAACTTATCTGCGCTAAAGGAATGTCATCTTCTCCGTTCGACATTTTCCATGTCAGTTTTTGAATCAGTAGAAGAGTAGATCCTAAAAAGTTTTGGAGGCTTAGGCCTATGTATAAAATCACTCATGATTTCAGCTCCAGAAGATCTATCACTGTCACTATAATCAACAAGCCGCTTTTGGATGGGCAAGCCGCTGGGTCCAGGACGTTCATTATCATATTCAGTGTATGCAATATCATCTTGTGCCGGGTTTTTGTTTGTCATCGAAGAAAAGTCTCTTAAAAATTTAAGATCTGGTGTTGCTGGTGATGTTGGCAAATGTTCTGCTTCAGAAATCAGTGTTTCAAGCTCTCTCAGAGTTGTAATCGGTGAAGGCTGTCCAGAATTATCAGTGTCAGGACTACCTGACACACTATACACTAGTATCGGTAGACTTTTCGACTGCGTGTTCTGCGAATTCCAATTCTCTTGGCGGGGAACATTCAACGGTCGGGTTCGGGGAAGAATCATTAGTTCTTGAAAGCTCTGAAAAACGTTGTTCATTAGTTCAAGTAGAAGAAGTAGTCTCTGCCTATCCTCTCCAGAAAAAGCCGTGATTTATGCATGTATGTATGTGCGTATCATTTTTATTATATGCAAGATATGCAATAAAGCCCAATAAGGCCTACCGTTCAGAAATAAGGCCTACCGGCCAGGAATAAGGCCTAGGCCTTATTTGTGGATTGCATTAAGTTAAGGTTAGAAATTCGTAAAAAAATAATAAACTCTAAATAACACATTTCATACACAAAAATAGAACAAAAATATACTAAAGTACAGAATACCTATGCTGACATCAACAAAATAACTGAATATTGAATGAAAAACTTACCTGAAACACGTGGAAATTTTACGGCGCAGTGCAGCACGACCATTCTCCAGCAAAACCGCGTTTGCACTAACACATCCAGCGAGCGCGAGCCGCTCACGCCCGCTATATTCGTTCATTGCACTAAGGATAATGTGTGCGTGAGCTCACTTACACGGTAACTTATTTTTTCTGGATTTCTAGCGTATAAGGCCTTATTCGCGCATAGGCCTTATTTGTATCAGGTACCTTATGTATGTATCTGAGCTTTCTACGAGACGGAATTTTGAAACATTTTTGTCTGCGTTACTATTCTAGATATATATGGAAATGAGTTAAAACAAATTGGGCTTCCCTTCCCATACTGGATCAGCTCGATCTTGGGGAAAGTTGATGGTTTCATGAATAGGTTATTTAAAACTTTTATTGTACACACTCGACCAAGGCGGTAAGAAGGAATAGGCACTGCTTATTTCTAGGAAGCGGAAGCTTAGCAGCATAAGCTTCATCTACTCGGGTACAGCAGCATTTATTTATTTATTTATTTATTTAACCGTTTATTGTACACAATATAACACAAAGGATATAACATATAGAACAATACACAACAGGTCAGCTTATTTCTAAAAAGAAATCTCTTACAGCAGACCTAGGGTAGTGAGAAGGCATAAAGTGAGGCAGTTGACGTGTACAACTTACTTAATAAGATAAAAATAAATTTGGGCTAATAAAACAAGAATACTAAGTACAATAAATAAAGTAATACTGTATCCTAAAGTATACGTAATTATATGAACTATAAGATAAACTTACATATTATACAATTATTTTTAAATAAATAAATATATATATACCTACGTACATAAATACATAAACCTATACGAATTATTATGACAGAGAAAGATAATGCTCTTTTACTCGTTTTTTGAATATAGAAATAGAAGGGCTCTCACGCACTGTGTGCGGGAGGGAGTTCCACAGTCTGGCCGCATGAATAGTAAAGGAATAGCTGTAGAAGTCAGAGTGATGGATCGGTATTGAAAGAAGCGTTCGAACATGGGAGCGACAGGGCTTGTCCAGGGGTCGAGAGAATTTAAAGCGTTCTTTGAAATAAGAAGGAGAGGAAGGGTTATACAGAACATTGTAAAGACAAGAAAGAACGTGGGCATTTCGTCGATGTCGGATCGGAAGCCACTTGAGTTGTGAGCGAAACTGTGAGACATGATCGTATTTGCGTAAGCCGAAAATGAATCTGATGCAGCATGTGTTCCAATCATTTTGAATTTTACTACAAACTTAAAACCTTACAATAGTAGTTAAACTAGGGGTTAAACTATACGTTCATGTTTCAGGTCGTATCTTGCGAGCCAAGAAAGGCGCTTTGGCGGAAGAATACAACGCGTTCTTCTACACGCTGGTGTCACAGGACACGCTCGAAATGGCATACAGTAGAAAGAGACAGCGGTTTTTAGTCAACCAGGGCTACAGTTACAAGGTGAGTGTGTTTTATTTATGGATCAACCGAAATTGGAACTAGAAAGTTCATGCGAAGCAGGTTAAATGTCTCGGTGCAGCGGGCAACTCACCTTTAATCACAGCTGTCTCTTTCCATTTAATAGGTTAAAAAAATCGAGATATCTAAGTCCTGTCATGTTAAAAATGATTTAATGATGATGGGTTCTTCGCCATTGTTAGTCAATTTAGTCGCCATTGCCTTCAATTCGGGGAAAAAAATCTCATATCTTACCTTAAATTAGTGCTGTCAATTTCTGTCTAATAGGTTTAGAAAAGGCTAGGAGATATCTAAGTCCTGTCATGTTTGATAATGACAATGAATCCTCGCTATTTCTAGTAAATTTCGTCGCCATTTTTTCCATAGTCACCTTATTTTGATAGATAACACGTATTTTGCGTCAAATTATAAGACATGACATGACTTAGATATCTCCTATCCTTTTCTAACCGTATGTAACGGAAAGTGATAGCGTTTGAGGTAAGTTAAGATAATTTATTTCCCAAATTGAGGCTATTATACCAACTTGCTCTTCATAATTGAGATTAAAATATTGCATTGAGATTCATGCTCTTATGTTGCATCGAGACTTATGCTCTTAATTATGCTGCATTGATATAAAAGCTCTTTATTGTTGTATTGAAATTCATGCTCTTAATTATGTTGCATTGAGATTCATGCTCTTAATTATGTTGCATTGAGATTCATGCTCTTAATTATGTTGCATTGAAATTCTTGCTCTTAATTATTATGCTGCATTGAGATTCATGCTCTTAATCATGTTGCATTGAGATTCGTACTCTTAATTTTCATGCATTGAGATTCACCATCATAATGTTTTACATACATACATACATACATACATATATCACGCCTATAATCCCTTGCGGGGTATGCAGAGCGTAAATGGCCGCAAAAACGGACATTTACGCCACGTCTGACAAATATTTGAGGGACATTCTGAAAATTGTGTATCGCCATAGTGACAGGTTGTCAGCCCATCGCCTAAAATTGCAATACACACCCTCGAGTCCCTCATTCGCCTCTTACGACTCCCACGGGTAAGAAATGGGGTGATGCTATTCTAAGCCGGCATCACACGGCAATATATATATATAATGTTTTATATTTTTGATAAAATGATATTTATATTTATTGATATCTTGCTAAAATGATATCAATGTTTAAATCTCTTACAGGTGATCACGGAGCTGAAGGGCATGGATACGGACTCAGATCTTTTTTACGGAACTCGTGAAGAGCAAGGGATGCTGCTGCAACAAGTAGGTTTTTACCTCTCATAATTTTATCGAAGATAACTTATGCTCCATCTACCGGGTTAGTTTTGCAACTTATGCCCAGCGACTAATGCAATCTTTACATATTGAATGTAGTAGCGATGAAAACCCGCGATAAATTGAATACCAAATATTTTAAAACACTTCCCGTGTTAGGTATACAATGTTTAGAAAAATTGTATATTTTTTTCTAATTATAACCTTCCTAATAGTTTTAATTCCAATATGATTTTGTATTTATCTATAAATGGAATAAAATTTATCTGCAATACGATGTGATTGGTGTATAATGGTAATGTTGATCTGATCAAAATTATCTTTATACTTGAAAAACAAGTACAAACATCAAGACCAAGTTTATTGCACAAGAGTCTAGCTTTGTGCAATATACCATCTGATCTAGTAAAATAGCCGTTCGTTCTTACCCGACATTCACACTATGAATCAACGGGCAGGGAAATAGTAAGAGAAGTATGCCGCGCGAGCAAGTCAACAGAAAACTCGCGCTGCTACTCGTCATGCCGCTGCCACTTCCCGTGCTTCGTGCTCCTGCGAGAGTCAGCTGTTCGTGCGCGAGTCAAGGGACCGGCAGCGCGAGCACGAGTTTAATTTATTTCTATCTCGCTCACTCGTATTGGTGCAAGAAGAGTACTTGATACTTCTGCGGAACTATTTCGAGCAATATTCGCGGTAGGAGCAGGAGCATAGTTTGGACGTAGAATTAGAGAGTACGTAACGATGAAATTTAATATGAGATGTATGTATGTTCCCAGGTGCTAGCAGCCTCAGAGACCGACTGCGAGGACGAGCGCGAGCTGGGAGGGCCGGGGGGGAGCGGGGGCGCGCGCAGGGCTGGCGGCACCTTGTCGTCGCTGGCTGGAGGCGACGACGCGCTGTATGTAGACCACAGGCGCGGGGGACATAACAAGCATCCGCTATTCAAGAAGTTCCGCTACTAGGTAAGGGCGTTCGTTACCAGATTTCCTCATAATAATGTTTTATCAACACACGTCTCATAATGTTCGAATTATGAATTCGAAAACAGTTGCATAAAGAGCTGCTTTATGCATTCTGCCTATATAAATTAGTTTCATAGAAATTACAGACGCGTAATGGCTTAATGAGAATGCTCTTTCTTGGATAAAGTTGTGAAATGAAACGAAGTTTTTTTTTTGCCAATACTCATATCGCCATCTTCCGCCACACCTGTCAGATGTTGTTGTACGGTAATTGTTCAGTTGTTTTATTAGATAATTGTTGAGATGTTGTTCAGTTGTTGTTTCGATGTTGTTCAGTTGTTGTTTCAATGTTGTTCAGTGTTTGTTTCGATGTTATTCATTTGTTTAGTTAAGTTGTTGTTCAGTTTCTGACTATACATCTGAACAACTACTAAAATACAGAATCTTCAAAAATTCATGTTCTCGTATTGAATTTGCGCTTGTAACGGGCCTTGGAATCGCCGGTGCGGACGTTTGGAAAAGTTAAACTGAGTTTATTTTGGAGTTTAGATAAAATAGTGTATGCAATGCTCGTGTCAAATCGCGTTCTAATGACCCCCATCCCATTCTAAGACAGTTGCATAAACTACTATTTCGGGAGTATGTATGTACTGTCGTCGCTGGCTGGTGGTGAAGACGCGCTGCATGTAGACCATAGGCGCGGCGGACATAACAAATATCCGCTCTACAAAAGGTTCCGCTACTAGCAGAGATTTAGCGTCAACGCTGTGTCGAGCTGGCTGCACGCGCGGGCTAGATTTGGCAAAATACAAGAGCAGCGCTGTGTGACGCGCGTCGCCCAGCCCGCGCCGGTCAACTCGCGGCGCGGACACGGATAGTTCAACCCGTACGAACATGACAACATTTTTTGCTTGACTTTATATGACCTGTCCGAATTTAGAAGGCGCATCGTGCCTAAGTAGCTGTAATACGGCAAGATGTATCGTATTCGTACAGGTTGTACTACTACCGCGCCGCCGCGTGTTGGCATAGCGCGCGTCACACAGCACTGCTCTTGTATTATGCCAAACTGACCTGTGCGACACAGCGTTGGACCTTAGTTCATAGAACAGTTCTCATCAAGTTCAGTGCAGTGTTGCCACGATGCTGATGACGCAGCAATTTACGTGCATTGTAATGAACGGACTGTTTTATTTTTCTTTTCGTATTGTTTTAATTTGTCTTTGTTATTTGTTTTAATTTTTTCGTTTGTTTCAGGGTTGAGGGCATATAATTTTAGTATCAATCGACTAACGACGAAAACGAAGCTAATAAAATTGTTATATTAAGAAACTTGTACTTTTTACTTTTCCACTCCAACTACCTCCTGCCTGCCTCAAGGATAACCCTTATGGCCATTCTTTTTATTTACCTACACCAACTTGATTCACAGTAAACAAGATAACGAGTCGGGAGTTCCGGAGTGGGCGATTGTGGAGCTCCAGGGGCTGATTCAAATGAAGAAGGAAGGCGTGGTCGGCCCCGCCGTCGTCGGGGACCTGCACTACTTCACCAGAAACAGGCATCCAGTGCTGATCCTGGGCCACCACGTGCTCAATGGCAAGGAGACCAAGCTGGAACAACCCATGGCGGTACTGGAAAAGATCACGAAAGACGAAAAGACGGAATACAAAGTGAAAGCTATCATTAAGAAGAAATTGTTGTTTAAGTCCAGACCTAAGCCGATTATTTCCAATGTCTCTGAAAAAGTCTGATTGTTGAATAAATGTTCTAATTATTTATAAATAGTTTTTTATCTCCTCTCAGCATTCATCTTAATCTCATACGTATCTATTTCTGAGAAATCGTGTGCTTTTTGTCCCCACAATGTCACAATCGCTAAAAGTCACGCGGTCTTAAAATGTCACATTAACAGAAACACTGGAGCGATAGATCGATATTACGTTCGCAGAACGTATTGGCATAAGAATAGATAATAATACTGGCGTATAGAAACGAAACTTCTTTATCTGGGCCCCAAAAGCCGCGCTTTAAATACCTACTTCCCCCCGCAGCCCGTAACGCCCCGCACTCTCCCGCGCTTTAAGTCGGGGCTGTCACGTGCCAATAATTTTATTTCAGACTAGCGGCCAGTCAAGCGGTTGCGACCGCTGCTAACAGTTTTCCCGTGGGAACAAAATATTTACCCGTTTTAAAGTCTTACCTTACCATTTTATTGTTAATAGGTAGGTACAGAATTTTAAAATAGGTGCAAAAATGGCGCCGTGTGGTGCCAGATTAGAATAGCATTCTTTCTGTAAAACGCGTTCTCCCTATGAATACAACACCTTGCATTGCTAAATTTTTTACAAAAAATGAATATTCGACCCGCACGACGAACGTTTCCGCGGCGAAGCGCACTCCCGACTGAATTGTTCTCTAAGCGACAGCCAGACGGATTGACCTTGAGCGCGTCTGGAGCGGGAGTGTCATCTCTATGTGATTTCTACTCTATGGTATTGGTTCCAAGGAACTTATTAGTAATATTAGTCACAATATCATGTCACCTGAAATGAAAAAATATAACATAAATTACATAACGTGACGTGGCGTCGTCGGCTTACTTCAACAGTACGGTTTCAACAGCTAACTAACAATGTGAACAATGACAATTAAAGAATAAGCTCTTTATTATTATTTTTATTATTACATAAAGTAATTCACAATGTGAGATATGACATTATTTATTACACAATATATCTGTGTCTTAAAACTATAACCCACTAAACCACAGTTTAATTTTTACAGGCCAATACGCACTAAAATTATTCTCCTTATTTCTATAGTTTGGATTTAGATGTGATTTTAAATGTTTGACTGAACAAACTTCGCGCATGAACTTATAAAGTCAACGCCTGGATAAATCTTATAGCAACCTACCTAATTTATAATTTTTTACTTTGCATTTGTATATTTTCTTTCCAATTTATAGTTTTATGAATAGGTGTCAGTCTCGCGAGATGTTAAATTTTAATTATACAACCGATTAATTAAACCTGGCTCGCTTCTAATTTACGCTAGGTCTATTCAAAATATTCATAAACATAGAATTTCAATTCTAACTCATTAACTTACTTTCAAGCAATTCGAATCAAGTCCCGCCCAAGTCGAAACGTATGTAAATATAATAGGTGTGGTTCTTCCCACGGACGAAATACAAAGAGGACCTGCCCTAAGGCAAGTAGACCTGTAGCTAAGTGGTCTACATGCGGCTTCTAGCTATTTGCCGCAGAGTGTCGCTCGCGTCAGTTGAACTCGTGTCACTACCAAGCGATCACGTTAAATTATTTTACGAATACAAACCGTAAATTACTAAATATACTATTAAAATGAAGTGCAGTGTGTTACAATGGAAAAGTTCGACTAACAAAATTAAAACGGACGAAAACACGGCCGAAAAAGTGTCTTTCCACTCGTAAGTGTTATTTGTATACAAATTTTATTATTGCATCTAGAATGTTCCATGACTGCCCCGCCATCTATCATGGAGTAGCATAGCTTTTAATTTGACGAGACATCTGATGAGAAGTGGCAGAATATGGCAGAACTTAATGCGCCAAGCGGAGAAAATAGTTTTCTAGTTTTCCGGTAGATGGCGGGCCTACAGGAGCATGAAGAGAATAATAAATTATAATAGTACTGTAATAAAGGCTATTTTGCTATGCGGTTAAGAGTAAATTTCCCTTCCCCTTCACCCCTCCCAATGGAGACAACCCCTCTCATGCCTAGAATGACTTGCGCCATGTCCTCTTTGTATTTCGTCCGTGGTTCTTCCACACAATTTGTACCATGTGGTCAAAAATAAAATAAACTCGAATTCTTTATCGTCGTTTGACATCGAACAAAGCTCTTCAATTAATTTGATTTCTTATTTTGGAATACGATTGCACCTATTGTATTATTACTACACAATGTAGTTAGTATTTAAGAAAGGCACTTTTAATTTTAAATCAAGAATCCAATAGAACATAAATTATTGCTAATCTTAAAGGTAAAATGCAACTTAAAGAATAATATAACTACGTAACTCTAACGAACCGACCGAAAGTGATAAAGACAAGTGGAAGGTAAAACTACATGTTTAACAAATACACTCAACATTAAAATGATGTCTACTGAAGTGCTGTGTGAAGTGAAACAATCTAATCAGAAACGAATTCTGAGGCATACATATTTCACTTTTAAATTATCTATTTTCTTATTGTTTCTGACGAAGTTCGAACTTTGGTTGGGGATTCCAACTATTACATTAATTCTAAAATTATAAACTCATAAACATCTAAACAAGGACATAAACAATTTCATCTATAACGTAACATTTTAATCTAAAACTAATCTAACAACACCACATTCTCTAAAAACTGCTTTAGGGAAACATCTTTTGGAGCATAAATTTATATAAGAATACAAGTTTTTTTTAGAATATATATTTGCAGTAATAATGTGGTTAAAGAAAAATAGAAAAAGAAATCTAAAGCATTTGATAGAGAACGCACCATTCCACACTCAACTCAATCTCCCAAGATAATAATTCGTCACTCAAATATCCTTCTTTTTCAATTTGGTGATATAATGCAAAACAATCTTCTTACTATCGAATAGTAAAAATTTGTTTTCAATAACTTATAAAAGCCAAAGATTTTTGTAATCCTAATGGCATGGCAGTCTGCCTGCGCAAAGATAGATGATGGTACTTATAACTGAATATTTTTTGCGATCTGTACAATGTTTGATTGGTCATAATCATAACAAAATTTGGTCAAAACCGGACTAAGAAAGTGTCAAGGCAACAAAACTTTATCAAATTATATTAAACTTGCTTAAAGGCAGGATTGAGCTTGTGTAAGTAAAAAATAAAACACCTCGGACGTGGATAGAGATCGCGCGGCTCTAAGAATTGCACTACAAAATGTATGTTTAGCTCTTCCATGATGATGGCTTAAAAGCACAATGAATAAGTCACTTATTGCCCTCTATTCAGGATATAAATTCTCCTTACTTGCTAAAATGTGCTGTCACTTTCCGTCAAATAGGTTAAGAAAAGGATAGGAGATATCTAAGTCCTGTCATTTTTAAAAACGTCAATGGTTATTTCGCCTTTTCTAGTCAATTTATTCGCCATTGTTTTGATACTTATTTTGATAGATAACAAGTATTTTGCATGAAATTATAAGACATGACACCACTAAAATATCTCCTATCCTTTTCTTAACCTATTTAACGGAATGTGAAAGCACTAATTTAAGGCAAGTAAGTAGCATTTATATCCCGAATTGAGGCCAAAATAGAGTTTACATCTGGAGTCGTTATTCATCTTGTAGCAAAAGTTCAGTACTCCAGAGCAGGGTGAATTTAACAATGGGGAGGGAAACTGAAAGCTTATTGCAGCAGGCGCTACGCACCAATAAGAAGTAACTGACTTTGACTTTGACACATTTTCGACGAATCACTGAAATCACAGTCGAGAGTGGCGCCATTAGTTCCCTAGTTTGCTACATCATTGGACCACTGCCGTTTTACTTTTAAATGCGGGTAGTCTACAGGTTGTAGAGGGCACGGAGCGCGTCCTGTCCCTCGACAGAAGTCCAGTACTGCACGAGCAGATCGCGCTCGCGCAGCAAGCCCGACAGGAAGGTGCTCGTCGATTCGCTGCTCTTACCGAGGTTCAGCAACTGCTTCTTCAGAAGAATACTCTGCAACAAATTGAATACTATTCTGTAAGTAAGTAAAAACACTTTAACACAAATAAATAACAGGAAAACTTAAACAAAAAATGCGCAAAGGCGCCCCTCTACCAGACAACCTTTGGGTGGAGGAGAAATCAAAGGGAAGAAGAGAGTAGTGCATAAAATAAAGGTAAGATAAGACAGTGTAAGTACATTAATAAATACACTAAATCATACCATACCATATTTTAATATACTACAATAGATAATATTATAAATAAATACATATTTTAATACATAAGTATAAATATTCTGTGAGCATGATCTTAAAATTTTTCATCAAAGATCTATATGTGGCGCAGTGGTAGTGCGACTGCCTGCGACGCTTCCGGGTTCGATTCTCGGTGGGGCATTTACAAAGTTGATATATTTTATCATTTTGTGAATTAGTTCCCAGTCTGGTTAGGACATTGCAGGCTGAACCACCTTGTCCGAAAAGAAAGATGCCGGTCCCGGTTGCTGTCTATGATTGATTACTTAGACGGAGGTCGTTACACAACCATATCAGTGGCTTACTACTTGTAGTAGGCGGTTAAAACGCTCTGACACAAGGGTTCATCGGGTCGTTTGAACACTCGGTGTCCCACTCGAAGAAAAACCAAAGATCAACTTTATCAGCCACAACAGTCCACTGCTGGACATGGGCGACTCCCGATTGGAGGGTATTTGCAATACTACCACGCTTGGCAGGCGGATTGACGCGTGCAGTACAATTTGTTGTATTCACAGGTAACGCTGTTGCCCATTCCCTTGATTCATCCATTAGTCGCCTTTTACGAGAACCACCACGGGCAGAAATGGGGGTAATGCATGTTATATATTCTAAGCTGGCCCCACACGGTAAGATACATGAAGCTTATGTATGTATTAACTTTATTGAACCACCAGACACATTTAAAAGAACAGTTACAGAAATAAATTTAAAAACAAGAGGCACAAAGGTGGACTTATCCTATTAAGGGATTTCTGCAGATTTACTGTGTGGGAGACCATGTAAACTAACGACCCGATGAACGCTAGTATCAGTTTTTTATTTGCCTACTCCTAGTAGCAGACGGCTGGCATGGTTGTGTAATGAAATAACCACCCTTAAAGTAATCAATCATCTTTCTTATAGACAATTAAGTGAATCATTCGCCAATGTCCTCAACAAACTGAATAATTGTCACTTGGTGAGAAATATCAATTTTAAATTATTATAATAAGAGCATGGATTCAGTTGCTATATGCTGGTAAGTTTATAAAAATAGAGAAAATAATTCATATTCATAATTCACAATTTACGGTAACAAGTTTTCTGTTGTTAATATTACAAGGTTATCGTGTTATCGATGTGGGTTGCGACCCAATAACTCGGACCCAGTCGAGTTTAATTTATTAGTGCAGTCAATACACCATTACTCCTAATGTGGACATTCAGCTCGCTGTTGTTGTGCTTATGTGCCTCTGTTGTTATCACAGATAGCAATCATAGTAATGAAAGTGAAGCTCTCGTTCTATTTTACTATGGATTAGTAAGTCCTTATTTATAGTTTTGAATTTGTATAACCTAAATAAAGGAACATAACATATTAATTAATGACTTAAATTAATAATTAAATGGGACTTATGTATGTTGCCAACAGCCATGACATTAATATTTAACAACATTATATTTATAGGTGGAAACATGTAAGCTGTTAATTTATGCTGTTAGTTACCGAAATGAATTTTAACTATCGAAATGATATTTCTCAAACAGCAGATTTGTCTATAAACCTAGATTTATGTCGTAAGATGGCACCATGCCAAGAAAAAATATTGCTGGGGACAAAAATAATTTAGTTCTTTTGGAACACCCCTGGTACCTTATGTTTATTTATTTTTCTAAACTTACATTTACAGACAAGCCAAAAATGTAAGCCTTAATTACATCTCAGTATATTATTATTAACTAACATCTAAATCTACTATGCTACTTTTCGTAAAAGTAATTTCTAAGTAATGTACTGCAGATGCTAAAAACATATTCTCCGTTGATACAAAAATGTCGACATTAGCATAGATCATAACTTCGTTCAGAAGTGTTAAGGCTTCCACCAAAGGTATTTTTGACAATGACTTTGTGCTACAACCGACTGTACCTACTGGTAGCGTAAGCTCCTCTGGCTTCCATTTGGGCGGCGAGTTATCGCTTATCAAATTTTAAATAATATAATAATATTTGCAGGAAGAAAGCGAGCGGAGTCTACCACTATGCGAGCCTCGTCAAGCATGTTCAGCGCACATGGAGCGGTCGTGGCGCGCGCCGGCGCTCGTGCGCCTGTGCCGCTGCGCGCGCCGGCTGAAGTGTGACGCGCGGGCGCCTGAACACTCACGGCTCGAGATCAACCACAAGGCGTTCTTCCAGGTAACATACTCGTACAGGAGAGAACAAGCATGCTCATATGAAAGCATGCTCATACATATATCACGCCTTCATCCCTTGCGGAGTAAGCAGAGTCCGACAAACACTTGAGGGTCATTCGGGAAATTGTGTATCGCCATAGTGACAGGTTGTCAGCTCATCGCCTAAAATTGCAATACACACCCTTGAGTCCCTTCGTCGCCTTTTACGACACCCATGGGAAAGAAATGGGGTGATGCTATTCTAAGCCGGCATCACACGGTCGCCTGCATGCTCATATACATATTCATTTATTATTTATTGCTAATACCACATGGTAGTACATACAGGTGTTAGTAGTATGACAAATGTATATGTAGATACAACACATGATACCCTCCCTATAGGGTAGTGCAACAACCAACTTATTAAGGCAGGTATCATAGCGAAGCGTCAGACGCGCGTTTACACGCTGGCGGCACGCTTCACACTTACACCAGCATAACAAGTCATAATGCCACATTCATGAGTTAATGGAACCCATGTCACATACCACCAACCAACTGTATAGAACTGGTTGAGTAGTTGAAGATGTGTTTCTACAGAAATACCAACTTTATAAGGTACAGCAAATCGATGGCACAGCAAGCCATTTTGATAAAATCCATCATAGATGATCATGTAGAAACTGTTTCGACTTAAATTTGATAACATGTCTACATATACCTTCCTTTAAACAATGCCTAATTTATTAATGACTCATTTGACAACTATCCTCATCAGCATACAATTCCTGATAAAAATCATTAATTAGCGAACTTAACCACATTTAATCTGATTGCACTTTCTTTTCTAGTTTTGCCATCCCGTGACTAGCTGGCCGCAATGTGCATTCGGAGAGACCCCACTAACAGTGCAAACTAAATACGAGCGCTTGAATCCAGACGAACTAGAAGAGTTACATCACAAAAACGTTCAACTCGTTCCACCCAAGATCATAGTCAACTGCCGATGTCGCGAGCCTAACTACTGGAGGCTGAATGCTAGCACAGAATTCGACGATATACAAGCCTTTCGGTGCTCAGGCTTACCGCCTTGCAGAACTGGAGACTATTGCGGAAATTTTAACGACTTGGACGCTTTGTACCAATCGTGCCTTTGCCCGAGGCATCACATTTGTGTACATAATGGTGGCATTCCAAATCATTGGATTTCGGAGCTGATGTACCGGGGGAGAGGGTGGAAGGCTTATTGTCAGCGAATAGGAGATTATAGTGATGAAAATTATTATGATTACGAGTAAATAAAGAATATAATATTGTTGATATGTCACGAGTTTTATTTGGGTCCGTTGCTTAGGATTAAATAATCTTTTCGAAAAGGCCTACCTACAATGAATTACCTACTAGAATAATATTCTCCGAAAAATATGTTCCCACAGAATAAAGAAAGCACGCTGCAGAGTTTTAATATGTATGTTATACTTGCGTGGGCTGCTGACCTAGCTCGCTAGCGTTGGTTGTGTCCTTTACGGCCGGCCCTAATAGTGTTGGATATTATACCTGTAATAGTCTGGAAGTGTAGCAAGCTGAAGTGCCATTGGGCTGTCAAATTTGTCGTAGAACCGGTGGACAGTGGAGCAAACGGGTTCTTGAGTGGAGGCCTCGGCGTAGCGTTGAACGGTATCCGGCCAGATAGGCTGATGACTTAAAGAGGGCGACTGGTAGCGACGAGATGGCGAAAACGAGAGATCGTGCCTTGAAGCGTACCCTGGGGGAGGCCTACGTGTAGCAGTGGACTGCTTTAGACTGATGTGATGATGTTAGTATACCTGTGTGGGCTGCTGAGCTAGCTCGCTGGCGAGCGCCCTGGCGGTGTCCCTCGCGGCCGGCACGCTGCGCGACACCAGCCCGCCCGCGCAAGCCTCGCCGCCCGACACGCAGCGACCGAATATTAGTAGGTCGTGTATCTACAAACAAAACACAAATTTTATTGGCATAGGGTTCGAGTGCCTTAGCTTTTATAACAGTCTCTTAAATGAGCAAATGAAGATAAATAAATAAAATAAAAAGGGATTTATTCACAAAATGTTTTACAGGTACTTTATATTAACATAGTATCTGAAACAATTACAAAAATCAGTGGCTGTAAACACTTGTGAAAAGGATGAACCTCAGCAAAGTTGCTGTTTTTCAGGAACCTCCACCTAATTCACTACATAGAAAGATAGAAACCCTTTATTGCTCACATTACAAACACGAAACATATAAAAGAAAAGAAAACATTACAACATGACACAAGTAAAGACGGCGGCCTTATCGCTTAGACAACCCTGCATTCTAGAAGAAACAATGTCCTACCAATGTAAGTAGTTGGGGCGAAATACCGCAAGAAGAGACAGAAAGTTTGTTTTTATTATTATACTAGCAGCCCGCCCAGCGGTTTCACCCGCTGCTAACAATTTCCCCCCGGTTATAAGACAGTTTAATATAGCCTATGTTCATCAGGGATAATGTAGGATTCTAAAAATCTTGACTTCAATTTGAAACAAATATTGTGTTCAGATGGTGGTGGCGTAAAGTTACATGCCGTGTGATTAACCTGGCCAGCCCCATGGCAGTGCCAAAATTTTTATTTTTTTTATCCCGCCCGAGCCTATTTTCTATTAGGTCATAACAAAATTGTAATAAAAAAAGAAAATTGTGTGATACAAATTTCTTTTTTTAGAATGACGGTCATGACGTCAATAGTTTCGGAGCCTATCCAATTCAAACAAACAATTAAAAAAATCCTGTTTCTAATATTAGTGTAGATTATATTATTATTATTTTAGTGTAATGCTGGCTTAGAATAGCATCACCCGATTTCTTTCCCGTGGGAGTCGTAGGAGGTGACTAAGGGACTTGAGGGTGTGTATTGCAATTTTAGACGATGGGCTGACAACCTGTCACTATGGCGATACACAATTTTCCGAATAACCCTCAAACATTATGTCAGACGTGGCGTAAATGTCCGTTTTTACGCTCTGCCTACCCCGCAAGGGATAATAGGCGTGATATGTGTATGTATGTATTATTTTAGTGTAGATTTTTTTAATGCATTATTTTATGTTTTTTGTCGTCTTTTTTTATACCGAGTAAGGGACAGCCCTTGGAATACTGATAGGGTGCATGAAACATAAAACTGAACAACTTTCCATACATACATACACATATCACGCCTATAATCCCCTGCGGGGTAGGCAGAGCGTAAACACCCGCAAAAACGGACATTTACGCCATGTCTGACAAACATTTGAGGGTACATTGGAAAAATGTGTATCGCCATAGTGACAGGTTGTCAGCCCATCGCCTAAAATTGCAATACAAACCCTCGAGTCCCTTAGTCGCCCCTTACGTCTCCCACGGGAAAGATATGGGGTGATGCTATTCTAAGCCGGCATCACACGACAACTTTCCCCTAGAAACATATGTCAGGAAACGCCAAGAAAATGACCTTCCATACAAAATCACAATCAGCTGACTGTATTCACTATGGGAAGTCAGTTTTATTCCGTTTCCTGAAATATGTTCCTAGGGGAAAGTTGTTCAGTTTCATGGTCTGCATGTACCCTATCAGTATTCGGAGGGCTATCCCTTACACCCTTTAATACAGTAATGATTAAATGTAATCATAACACTGGTACGAATAATGTGGCGTAGATTGTAAAATATTAAATGAAAAAGTAGTTATTGTGGCATAACTGTAATAGTTAGACATATGGTATCGCGGACATTATTGTAGATATTGATGTCCTCTATAAAACTGTAGTACATTTTTTTGCTCTATTGTCAATAATTTCCACAGCGTACGCGATATAAGATATTTTTTTGGTAAATTTTTCACACGTTGGGTTACATTATCGAAATTTTCACGCGGATCCCTATTTTTCTTGTATAAAATATAGCCTATGTTCATCAGGATTAATGTAGGATTCTAATGGTGAAAGAATTTTTAAAATCGGGCCAGTAGTTTCGGAGCCTATTCGATGCAAACAAACAAACAAACAAACAAACAAACAAACAAACAAACAATCAAATCTTTCCTCTTTATAATATTAGTGTAGAAGAGGGCAAGACTTACCAATGAGTGTGACAGCCGCGAGCACCGTGTAGTGAGAGCAGCGACGCCAGGCATGGGCGGCGAGGTGCCGATGGCGAATGTGGAATGCTCGGAGGCTATGGCTACGTCACTTAGCGCCACCATCGCTAGGGCTACGCCTGAGCAAGCGCCCCACACGCAGCTCACTACCAGTTTGCTGTGCTTCTCAACTGAACACAGGAGGGATCTAGAAAAAATAAACATTTCACATTAGTTTACTTCCTGGGACACTGGATTGTATATAGGACGACATAAATAAAGGTGTAAATAAGGACTTGCAGGGAAACTGGATGTAATACAGCAAAGGGTTAACATTAATACAAACCTTACTCCTTCAGCCATAGTGTGTGCGTAATTAGTTCTGGTTTCCATCTTATCATCCAATAGAGGTGCCAGGTCCAAGTTTGAACATAAAGTGCCACATTCAGATGTCAGCAGTGTTACACACACATCTTTTCTCTTGTCAACTTTCCCTAATGCCTGCTCCAACTCCTCCAACATCTGCAAACATAAGCATAATTGTATAGAATTACTTGTGCATGTTCAGTAAAATTTTATGTTTAGATATGGTCCTTACCTCAATACTACAAAGTGACCCTGATTGCCTAATACAAATCTCTGCCAACCTTTGGTCGAATTTGACGGAAACATGGTTATACTTTTCAATATTTTCATTTGACACACATTCCTTTTCCACAGATGCATTTTTCGTAGCGCGTTTCTGCTTCGGAGGTTTATCAGTCTTAGTGGTGCTCTCTCTCTTTCTCTTTTTAAGTGCAAGAGACAACTTTTCATTAAGCTTCTCTTTGATGGACAAACAATCATCTTTGTTGATGACTTCTGTAGCAGAGTTGTCAGGTTCTGCCATGAAGATGTCTGATTTATCATTGTCAGTAGATTCCTCTAACGTTTTGTTAGGAGTGGCGGCCGACGCTGCAGCGCGCACGGTTCCCTCTAGGTCGCTGAGACGACGAGGGCTCATACACGCACTCGAATACGAGCTAGACGAATGTCGCCGATAAATAATAGAATCATCTGCACTGTGAGTCTCAAAATCATCACATGCAGAAGCAGACTTGACTGACCCACTCACTGATGATCTAGATGACTTCCCACCAGCAATTTTTTTAGCTTCATCACCTTTGACCTCCTTCTTCCTCTCCCTAAACTTCATCACGTCTTTGTTACCCTCAGGAGTAGAGCTCTGCATCTTTTTGATAATTTCGGCTTTGGTTCTCATGTTTTTCTTACCTTTTGGAGCTTCGGGAGTGAGCTGGTAAATCATGTTCACAGCCCCTTCATCCATTAATAATTTATCTACTTCAGTCAATCTCTTATTTTGTTTGCAGCTATTCTTAGCAGCTGGTTTCTTCCACTGTAATTTGCCTGTGGGTGATTTGGATTTAGCTCTCTGAGGAGTTGTTGTCTCAGGTTTTACCTTCTTTGGTGGTGGCTGTTCCTTTTCTGTTTGTGGCTCTTTTGTCTTTGCAACAACTTTAGCTTTTGTGAATGTGTCAGGATTGTCTGGGTCAAATGGAACTTTTTTCTTGATGACTCTACCAGCTCGCCCTCTTTGAAGCTGGTTTTCATCGCCACTTTTACTTTGGTTTGTAGCCTGTTCCTCAACTGAGGGAGAGTCAGTAGATGTTCTCATTAATGCCTCATTGTTTGTTTCTATTTGTTCCTCTGTTTTAATTGGGTGTTCCAAACCCTTTACATTTTCTGCTACATTTTGATTGGACTGGTCTGCTTCCACAGGCTCATCATCATCCCAGTCTTGTACCAGAGTATTTACAATGCTGTCATTTTTCTTTTCCTCTACAACAGTGCATTTTTCATTTTCTGTGACTTCCTCTGTATTATTATCGTTTTCATTTGGAGGTTGCTCTTTTGGAGGGACAATATTCTCTCTATCTTTGTTATCCCTTCTTCTACCCCTCTTTTTCTTAGGAGTTTCATCTTTAGACATCTTAGAACTTTTACTGTCAGGCTGTTTCCTTGGTGTGCGCTGCAGTCTTGATAGTTGCTTTAATGCTATCTGTGCTTCAATGATTCTTTTGGATTTTGCTGCATCCGTTTGACCATCAACTTCATTAATCAAAGGCTCATCATTTCCTTCTAAAATATCCAAAAGCTCCTCTTTGTTGAAAACTTCTTCACCCATAGTCCCATTGTTATTTTCACCGTGGTCTGTAGTATCAGATGATCTAAGTGCTTCACTTAATTCCAAACCTTGACTTAAATCACTAAGAATATTATTTCCATTATCGTGACTTATAATCATTTCATTTGAGTCAGGCACATCCTCTTCGCTCTTCTCCACCAATACTTCCGTCCTCAGTGTAACCTTATCAGGAGAAGTCTCTGAGCAGTCTACATCAATACTAGATCCTTCAATAGTTACCTCATTGCAAAGGATTGCATCTGAGGTAGCTATTGAAGTTTCTATAAGCTCCTCAGAGATTTCGTCCGTCTGGTTATCGCTAAGTAACGTTTCCACCGCGGCACGGGTCTCATTTGCAGTCATGATTTCTTCTTCTGGTGCAGTTGACGATATGTCGGGAGCGGCCACTTGAACGGCTTCAGATGAGGGTATACTTTCGAGTATACACTCAGACTGGGAAATAGGGATGGCCTCGTTAGGCCCCCGTGTGGTCTCCGCCGGAGGCTCCGGTATGCAGAAATCTGCGTCAGCGGGCTCAAAAAGCGCCGTCGTCGACTCGGCGACACCGTTTGATGTGTGGCAAAAGCTAGCTTCAGTCATCATTTCATGCTGACCATCACTCATAGTGTTCCCTTTAACACTATCAATCGTGCTTTGTACTGGAGGCACTTCCATAAATTCCATTTTACACTAATTTCTACGATTACACTTAGCTACAGATAACCTAAGTGAAAACAAATAAAACAAACACAAACTAAAGCGTTCATACACTGTTCACGTGTATTATTTACATCATATAGTCCAACAGTCCCTTTTTATCCTATTTGTAGAAAGTTGAACTCCAAAACTTGGGTTTTAACGAAAAAATCACACAGCGTTCCACTTTTTCTCGCGTCCATTAAAAGGTTCCAGTGTTGCCAGCCCACTCAATCGATTTCGGACGGTTTACCATTTCAAAACGGACGGTTTTGGCTCAAAAGGGACGGTTTTGTTTCCTTTTCAAAATGGACGGTTTTGGCTTAAAAGGGACGGTTTTATAATTGTTTATGAAATCAAAGACATGTTTATTTTTAAATTCGTTTAATACTTAATGCTTTTAGCAATCATCGTATTATCAGCTTCGTATTTTAAAACCCCTCCAGCGTAATTGACACCAGTGCTTGTAGTCATCAACGATGAGATATGCCGTTTTTAGACGGTTTCGGTGCGCAGTCTTTATATTTTTTAAAAACATATCCCAATTCCTATTCCATTTGTAATCCCAATCTTGCCAACACAACAAATTTTTGGGAATATTCACAGTGGTGCGATTATAGGTTTAATTTTCTTGATTTTTTTTATTTTTTTACATTATATCTGTGATTTTTAGTAAACCGTCCGAAAGGGGACGGTTTTTACGGACGGACGAAAAAGGGACGGTGCCTTGTCAAAAAGGACGGAAAACCGTCCCTTTTCGGACGGTCTGGTAACGCTGAAAGGTTCTTTCACAGTTCACGATATGACCGACACCGTGCGTACACGACACGATCGAACCGTACCGACGACGACGACCGACATAGACATAGGGGTATAGGTACAGGGTACATACTAGTTCCAATGAGACGCACAGCACGATAATGTTTTGTACAACATGACTATGTACGACACAGTCGTTGGATCGTCTTCAGCAACTGGCCCGGACTGATAATGTAATAAAAGTACAGGGGTGTTATTGGAATCAAGTCGTGTTTTACAGGTATTCGTTAAAATTTACCAATAGTTCAATTCCATGCCGACATTGGCACAAACCGACGAGTGTACGGAGACTGATTATAAAAACTGACGTACTCTTAACTCATTCATCACTTGGTCGTTGGGATTTTCCTTCATGAGTTCTGCGAGAGCATTGATAATGCACAACACGATTGTGCCTGACAGTGTTTTGATGTACAACACGACCCTGTACGACACAGTCATTGGATCATCTTCAATAACTAGCCCAGACCATGAATGTACAGGTGTGTTTACTCTGTGAAGCAAGTATTAAAGAAATATATGTGCGCAGTCCCAGAAGTGAAAGTGAAAATGGCATGCTCTTCACGTACTTATAAATTACATTTGTATCGTGGCTAATAAAAGACCCTAATCTTCATTTTTTCTTAATGGCGACACTTTATTTATTTTGCAATGGTAATATATTTTCCACAAACGTCATGTTACTGTCAAAACAGTGTGACCATTTGTGCTAGATTTTTGCTAACTAGACCATTTCTACACATTCCTAGCTGCTAATTTATATTCATTATTGGCCTCTTAATGTAATCTACACGTTGTTGTAAGATTTCGCGTGGCCTATTGTATTGAGGCTGGTGATGGTGATGTTGCTGTTTTTGGATTCCAGTATTTTTTTATTGTTTCATATAATGAGCACAAAGGGTCCCTTTATGATTTGATAAATCAAATTTACCAACATTGAGATGGTCACCCAGTTTAGATTTCGTTTGTGTTGTGTTGTGTGTGTAAAGTTTTTTCTGTAAATTTTTTATGTATGTTTCACTGATATTTTTTATTTGAGTGGCCTAGTTTCTAGTAGAACGCTAGTTCTATTAAGATTCTCTTTGGTTTATGGACCTGAAAATTCCATCAACATGAATATATTACCCAAGAAAAGGTATAGTACAGAAACAATTTTGTCTTGCTTGCAATGTCAGTCTGGTCTTTATCTTTACCAGTGGCTACTCTGTTTTAAAAACTCTTGATACCGGTGACCCACACGAAATGAGATATACTACTATTTTACTTTTTTCAGATGGCATGTGAGGACCAAAGAGAACATAGCCCGAGTGAGGAAAGATGAAGCTGAAGCAGCAGAGAAAGAAAGACAAGAGCAGCTTCGAATCGAGACCGCTGACCGAGAGGCGCGCCTCAACCTCCTTAAAGAAAAAAGCAAACAGAAACTTGAAGAAGCTGGCTACTTCACGAACATAGAAATACCAGAAACAAGCTTACCTACAGAGCATATCAATCTATTTGCTGACCTTGACCATGCCGTCAAAACCACTAACAAAGAACATGATGAAGAAACCAAAAACAAAAAGGAAGAATATGAAAAGAAAATTGGCTACCTTACATACCTCGGCCAAGACACAAATGAGGCTCTCAAGAAGAAAAACTGGTATGAAGTTGCACCAGAATCATCCAGATTCTCAAGAACTGGTGAAATCAAAGACACTTATGACAAATTGGTATTAAAAGATGCTGATGGAAAACCAAAAGAAAAGGAAATTGATGTCAAAGATGGTGAGGTTGGATGGAAATCAAAGCAACGCTTAGACCCAATAAATGCCTTCAGAAAGTTCTGTCCTGAAAAACCAAAAGTCCAGCCTAAGCCAGCACAAAGCAAAGACAACTACACAAAAATTATAGAATCAGTTAAACATCAGCATAAAAGTAAAAAAAAGAAACAAAAGAAAGATAAAGAGGACAAAGAAAAGAAACTGCAGAAACTAAGAGAAGCAAGACTAAAGAGAGAAATGCAGGAGAAAAGAAGAACAGAGTTGTTTTTAAAAGGGAATGTTGAGCCCACAACTAGTGCAGAGGAACAGAATGTTAGCAAAGTCAAGCCTAAATACAACTCCCAATTTAATCCAGAACTTGCTAGACAAAATTATAGATAAATATCTGATTTGATATTTGCTAAGAGTCTCGAAATGAATAGAAAACATAATTGAATACTTATTGTTTATTTATATAAAGTATAGAATATAATTGTACCTATAACATTGATTTTCTTATAAATTATTATAACTTCAACAATCATTGGTTCAACTAAAATCTCCTTTTTCATTCTACATTTTATTTTTGTAATGTATGAGTCAATAACACCAAAGGTAGTTTGTCTTCCAGTTTACTGAATGGAATGTTGAATGTTTCACAGAACAGTTGCAGTATTCTCACAATGTACACACTCTCACTGCTCCCTTCAGATGATTTTGATCTGAAAAAGAAATATAAACTTTTTGAAACATCTGAGAGTATTTTTTTTATTTTTTTATTTTATTTATTTTATTCTTAGACTAGGGAAAAAAGAGTGGACTCGGCATTAAAAGAAGACAACTAAGACATATCTGCGTCTCTTTTTAACTTATGGGTATTACAGTATGAAAAAAAGGACAACTAATGTTTTATCATTACCATAAATAGCAACACTGCGGCCGGCCGTCATGTTTAGTCCCTGTCAGATGAAAGTACGTCAGTTGTCATCCCGCGTGTAAATATCGAGGAATTTTTAAGAATATTTGTGTTTTATGTGAAATTTGAGCTTATTCAAAGTGATAAAACTTGGAAGAATATAGTATTAATATGGGTAGGTGCAGTGTGCTGGGATGCCCCATGTAAAGCAACAATAAACATCAAAAGATAACGTTGCACAGGTAAGTAACCGATTTGATTTAAAATATGTTGTATTTCCTGTTATTTTGTAAGATTGTGGTAACTGTGAGAAACTTTTTAAAGAAACGCTTACGTTTTTATAATCATCTGCTGCTATACAAAAGATATTCCGAGTTTTTTTGCGAAAATCATTCATCATAGTATATAGAGTTGGGGTACGGCATTTTCAATTTATCGATATCATATTTGAATAAGTGAAACAATTGTGATCCCCTTTATTGCTTACTTTTGAATCGTGCCCACGCATACATTCGAAGTTTTTCGTATGAAGTTTAGTGTCATAAATGCGGGCACACTTAAAGCCGAATTGTTTTATGATTATAGATTGCCAAGGCGTCAAGAACAAAGAAAGCAGTGGCCGAAAGAAGGAAGATATACTTGGGGTCGAAAATTTAAATACTATGACCAAAGATATTTTCATTTGTTCCCTGCATTTCAAAGATAAATGGTTTAACCGAACATTAAATGTAACAAGACGATGCTTTGCCTTCAAGTGAGTTGTTGGTAAGTATTGCTTTTAAAATTCATTCATTCATAGCGCGCCCACTCTAGGGTTAAGTAAATAACCAATAGATTACCAATATAATGATATTACAATTGGTATTAATTAGCATTTATCAATAAGTAGGCTATTATGATTTTTGAAAAATAAAATTATATATTTAAAAAAAAATATATTTAGATCTTAATTACAATTAGAACAATTGTATTAGTTGTATAAACTTTGCTATTATTTGTATATAGGTACTGATTCTAATAAATCTATCATAAAATATGGATTTCTTGTTTTATTGATATCAAGCCTACGTCTGCCTACCCCACAAGATACTAGGCGTGATATGCATATGTATATAGCGGATCGCCAGACCCTCATTGACCAGCAGGAGCAGCCTGTCGTGCTGAACATTTTTTTCTAAAATACCTTAAATCGTATCTCATCTTATAAGTACAGGGTTGTTTTTTATTCACCCAGGAAAATTTGCAGGGTGAATCTAATCATGATTCTGAACAACTGTTACTATAGGACCGCCTGCGAAATAGCGAAAAAAAGCAGCTGTTCCATACAAAAATGAATACCTACACGATCAAAATGTATGGAACAGCTGATATTTTGAAGCGATTTTGCAAACGGCCCCATAGTAAAAGTTGTTCAGAATTATGAGTAGAATCACCCTGCAAATTTTCCTGGGTTAATAAAAAATAGCCCTGTAAAGTTTAGCTGTGCACCTGGTGCCCTCTGTCAGGAATTCCAGATCCTCAATTTCCGACATTAATTTGTCCATGTACGTCTCTAATATGCTAGAAATAGTGGGTTGGTTATCCACAGGTCCCGGGTTCAAGCCCCGGCAGGCAACGAAATTTTTTCAATCTCTTATTTTCATTTATGTCAGAAATGTGGCAAAGATGTGGTTCGGCTAATTTGGGTAATACCTGCTATTTTTTTTGCGATTTCCCGGTTTCCATGCTGTTAACTGTTTTCCCGTGGGAATAAGATATTTTCCTATGGTAAAAAGTAGCCATGTTACTCTGGAATGTTGTAACTCTCATATAAAATTAATAATTGGTCTAGCAGTTTCAGTGTTTATCGATTACATAGGTACACACAAAAAGACATATCAATGTTTATTATGTGTAGATGTAGATATTGCAGAATTTTAGATGATCGAGTTCAATAAGTTCCGACTGCTGTAAGCACCGCACATACAACTATCGATAAGTTTTTATCCAAGATCCATAGATAATAATGAGTGCAGCACTATGGCATGCCGCCATATTTGTGACAGATCGAGTGTAGGTATGCACGTTTTTTTCGTAGGTATTTCAAGTCCACTCTTTTTTCCCTAGTCTAAGATTTTATTACAATACAACAAATACAGGCATACATGTTACGCGTCGTTAAACCCGATTGGGTTTGTCAACAACACAGCACTTCACTACATTAGTATCACCATGAAGGAATAGCAAATTACAATATAAACACAAGACAGACATATAAAAATTTGATCCTCCTACCCTCTCATACATCAAAAACTTACATCGACTCCGAGCGGACGCTTCACCCGTGCAAAACTGGTTTCGTTGCTAAGGTATACAGGGTGACCGAACGCATTAGTCGTATCGTAAACAATTCTATGAGTTTAGAAATTTAGTAACTTCCTGCTTTAGTATTTTTGCACAATTTTGAGGAGTTATTGTTTTTAACGTCCAATGGTAGCTTATTCATTAAGTCGGGAACAATATACTCCGATGTGCGTTTACCATAAAAATTATTAGAACGTGGTTTATACAATATTATATTATTAGTGTTATATCTCGTGGGTCTATTAACTGTTATAGGGCGTAGAATATTTTCGTTAAAAAACTGTTCTTTTAATATACTATGTCTAAATTTTAATTTAACAGGTAAAACACTACAAAAACTAAAAATTTCATTTTCCGTACAAAATTTGTTTTTTATTTTGTAAGGGATGATAAGTTTTAAAATCCTCAATTGTAAATTGTAAATTTCTTTTAAAAAAGTATCGAAAGTACGCCCATAACTGCTTAGTCCATAAGAAATAACACTCTCAGCCAAGGCATTATACATAGAAAGTTTAACTGAAAACGGTATTCTATTATTAATAACATAAAATTTTGCTAATATAGCCCGAAGCTTATTACAAACGTGTTCTATGTGAACTCCCCAATTGAACCTGTTGTCTATAATTAGGCCAAGGTACTTTTGACTGCTGACTTCTTCAAGTGACGGACATCTACAAGTATAAGGTATATCAGAACTGGAGTTAACATGTAAACAAAGACGAGTGTGAGCTACTATAGACAAATTGTCCTCTAAAGTGTTATGGCTTGAACTTATGTGTAACAACTTGGTTTTATCAGCATTAAGTACGAGGCCTGCATCGTGAGACCAGCGACAGACATTATCGTAGTCGTGCTGTAGACTCTTTGTTGCTATATGTAAGTCCTTAGCTGCAGCTACGAGACATGTGTCGTCAGCGTATTGATACACTGTACAGTAACGTATGATGTTGTTGATGTCATTGACATAAGCAAGATAGTGTAACGGCCCTAATACGGATCCTTGTGCGGTTCCTACATCAACATGCATCTTTTGACTAACAGAGGAGCCCACTTTAACTTGATATGACCTGTTATTGAGGTAGCTACTACACAATTCCAATAAAGGTCCACGTAAGCCAGTATCATCCAGTTTTTTTAATAATACATCATGTCGGAGCGTGTCAAATGCCTTGCTATAGTCGATAAAGATAACAAGCACGTGTAATTTATCATTTAAATAACCGTTAATCTCATCTGTAAATTTACTTAGAAGTTGAGATGCACTTTTATTTGGCTGAAACCCATACTGGTTGTCAGACAGGATGTTATTGTCGTGATAAAACTTGTGTATATTATTACTAAGGTACTTTTCAACAACTTTGTCTACCACAGGAAGAATAGTTATCGGACGGTACTTTGAACAATCCGTACTATCTCCGCCCTTGAAAATAGGTCTTACTAAACCTTTCTTTAATTCATCTGGATAAATACTCTTGGCAAGACTAGTATTAATTAGTTTTGCGATAACATAAGAAATCTTATCCGCAACATATTTAATGTCTATAGTTCTGACCCCATCATAACCTGGCGCTTTTTTGTTATTGAGTTTCATAAAAATTTTATGTATATCTTTAGGTGTAGCCTTTGGACATAAAAGCGACCTATCACAAGGGAATCTATATTTTTCTTCGTCGAGTAATTTAATGCTACATTTAGGCACAATATCTTCAACATTTTGTTTAAACTGATTAGCAAATCTATCAGCAATACATTTGTCATTCGCATATGTATTAAATGCTTTTTTAATAATAGTATCAATTGATTTAGTGATTTTGCCCGATATTTGATTCAATAGTTCCCACAATTTTAACATATTATTACTGTTTTTTAGTATAGTAGTTTTATAGTATTTGTTTCTGCTGTTTTCAATTAATTTATGAGTTTTATTTCTCTGTTTATTATATTCGATTCGAATTATTTTATTATTAGTATCTTTCTTCCATTCTATAAATAGTTCATCTCTTTTTTCGCATTCTGATTGTACCCTATTACTTATCCATGGAGCGTTACTTCTCAAAGATGTACTTTGTTTTTTAAAATACTGTGATTTTTTATAAGATTCTTGTAAATGTATATTTAATGCATTATACATTTTATTTGGACAATCTATATCAGAAATAGCTTTCCAGTCAACATTGTCCAACTGTGTTTTAAGCATTTTGCTGTTAATTTTTGGAACTAATAACGGGACACCCTGTATATGTGGTACCTTGAGCAGTGCGACGGCAGTCATTCTGTGGTCCGCCAGTACTGTTCCTAGCGCCCCAGTGTACACATCTTGTAAGCGTGATCTAATAAAGATGTGGTCTATGCAGGATTTCGTAACTACACCTTTCCTTAATTCAATACGCGTATAATCAGTGATCCCGCTTACAAGACCGTGTCCATATAATGTGTTAATGTATGACCTCATGATGGAATCGCTATAATTCAGTGGAATGTTGATATCACCCAGCAAAATCAAATCTACTCCTTGCGTTAGTGACAGTGTCTTTGATAGTTCGTTTAAAAAGTTAATTTTGTTTGAATTTGGAGGTCTATACACTGCACACAGACCTAACGTAAAGTTGTAAGAAGTGGTTAACCTACCCGTGATGCATTCAAAGTTAGAAAAAGTTGAATTAATTCGATTAAATTTGTGTTTCTTTAATGTATACAGTATAATACCGCCTCCTTTTTTGTTTTTTCTAAGTTGTGTGTGCATTGTATAGTTGTCCAAATTATAAAGGTAGCTAATTTGACTCGAAATATTTGCCTCCGTTAGCACAATAACATCTATACTCGTTTTACAATGGTTAATTACTTGTTGGAGCACGCTAAAGTTTTTTAGTGTAGACCGTATATTAACATGTATACAAATTAATTTAGAATTGTTTTGGAAGGGTAGGTGTTTACAAAAATGATTAAGATCAGTACAATCATTGATGATAATGATTAATACAGTTCATAGTGCATAGGCAATTGGTGCCATCCACAGAGTACTTTAATAACACACCACTCGCGCGTCGTTAAGGTTCAATAATGCCCAAAAAGATCCCTCTCTGGACATGATAGTCATCTGGAAACCAAAGTATGAAGCTGTGGCAATTTACTAAGATTATTTAAAATCAATATCTTTTTAAAAGCTGTGTGATTTGGTTATGTATTCCAAAAATAAATAACAAAACAACACGAAAGCGCTTTATTTTTTAAAGTCTTATTGATTTTAAGTAACCTTTGTATTTATTGCCACTAATTGATAATTTGGTTTCCAAGCGTGTCCAACCAGGGATTTTTTCCTGTTTGGGGACGCCACTTGGCTCTCGAACCACCTTAAGAGGAGATTGAAATGCGATGTCTATGATTTGACCATGATATTTTGTCATTCTTGCCTATGTCCCCTTTCGCAAGACAAGCGGGTCAAAGTGTGCGGCGGCCCTAAGATGCGCGCCTCGACATGTTTTGTTGTCTCGCTCTCTCGTGCACCTAAGATGAGGTAAACTGCTTTGTCGTGACTTAAATGTTAGCCAGGCTAGCGTTGTTCCATTAAACAATCTTAATATATCTGGTATTCTTTTATACTCACTTTGAAGCAGAGATACTCTTAGTATAATTGCACAAAAATTCAATGAACATGTTAAGATTTTCTGTTTTAGTCTGATGTAGAACAGTATAGATGCCAACTATTAGAGGGTAGCCATCTATGTTTTCTCCAGCTTTCCGTGTGATTAGGTCTCCTGAAAGAAAATACACCTTTTTAGAAAAATATAGTTTAAGATTGGGCCAACTGTTGTGGAAGCCAAGAAAAGGTCATTGCAATCAGATTTGGCGTGCGTTTTGCAAGCCATGATATTTTACGTAGAATATTAGGGGGACTGCAAGTTATAAATGGCGATTTGGCAGTTCTTTATCGCTATGGCTAAATAATGCTAAATAGTCCATTTCCATTCCATTGCTTTGGCCCAAAGTTCCGTTAAGCGAGCTACACGCGCTGGACGACCCGCGTCATGCAGCGCTGCTATAGTATTTCGCCGAATCGTCTGTGTTTCCAAACGCATACAACCCTAATCTCTTCAAAGTAATAGTGAACAGGCTTGTTCTGGGTGAGCTCGCTCCATTTTACCACAGTATAATTAATAGTACTAGCGTACAGTATGGTCACTCCCTGCCTCCCCCTACAAGCGCCGCCCACCCGCGCTCGGAGGACGCTCAGACACCGGCTAGCAAGGACGCGACGACGAAGGTCGTTTCATACTGCCGCACATTGCATTCCCGATTCGCGAACGCAAAATGGCGGCAACCCTGACGTGTTGTCTCACACACACAAGCATGGTCCGCGTTCACCTACGCGAGCTTAGACTGTGTGCTTAGCAACGCGCTTGATCCATACATTTGAGCGCCAGTGTCCGAGGTGTGATTTTACTGTCTCTGTCCAATGACCTAGACTAGAGTCAAGAGCAAACCCATCATTAATAAAAAATAATCAAGCACGCGCGCGGCCGGTCCGCGTGCAGCCCTCTCGCGTTGGCGCTTATAATTTGGTATAGGTTTGACGAACAGCTGTTAAATAAGACTGTTCACTTCACCTGGGATTTACAAACTTTGTACTTCACTTGCCTGTGGTGTAGCACATTTGCAGTCTGTATAGTTGCGAGATGATCAGCACAGCCATTATCCTTCCCATATCAGCATTCAGGAGTTCAGTCGCGTTCTTCACATAGATCTTGTCGAACGGCTCGTACACTCCACATCTCACTAAGTATTCCTCCAAGTGTTGTAACAGCGCCGACGATACTTTTGGTTTATCCGTCGTAACGGTATTTCCAGACACTCTTAGTTCTTTCAGTAGTGACCTGGAAATAATTACATATTCTTTATTGTGTACTAAATTATGACAGTAGGTACATGTATATATTAAACGTAGTCACACGAGTGCGCTTATCTCTATGAGGAGATCTCTTCCAGCCAACCTGCACTGTGGAATTAGATAATAATATACATACACATATCACGCATAAATCCCAATAATATATATTATTATTATTTTCATATTGCCCTCAATTCGGGATATAAATTCTCTCTTATAATGGCTGTCACTTTCCGTCAAATAGGTTAAGGAATGGACAGGAGATATTTTATTCATGTAATGTCTTATAAATTATGTCTTTATTTATTAAAATATTCTAGTGCTGAGTGGTGATCTGAGGATCTGGTCACACGAAAGGAGAACGGCTCAAATTTCTCCATTCGCTCGTCAACACCGTGTCCCACATAACAAGCAAGCAACTGCCTATTTTATGGATATAATGATTAGGGTACTTATGCCGTGTGATGCCGGCTTAGAATAGCATCACCCCATTTCTTTCCTGTGGGAGTCGTAAGAGGCGACTTAGGGACTCGAGGGTGCATATTTCTATTTTAGGCGATGGGCTGACAACCTGTCACTATGGCGATACACAATTTTCCGAATGACCCTCAAATATTTGTCAGACGAGGCGTAAATTACCGTTTTTTGCAACCGTTTACGCTCTGCCTACCCCGCAAGGGATTATAGGCGTGATGTGTGGGTGTGTGTATTAGAGTACTCACTCATTCATGGTCCTCAAAGACGCTTCTAGCTGCGCCGAATCAAACTTGCAACTGGTGTTCAGCTGATACGCGATATGCCTCCTAAGGGTTTGCAATGTTCCAATGAGAACTATAACTTCTGTTAGTTGTTGCAAACTTTTCTGGCTTTTCAAAATAACTTGTTCAATGTCTTTAGATTCAACTTTTGATGGCACTACGATTTTGTCTTGCGATGTCTTGAATATGTGCTGCACATTTTGTAATTGATTCTTTATCATAAATGCGTATAAGGTGTCTAGCCCATGCAGGCCTACAATACCGATTGCGTCGTTCAGCTTACTGAAGGTTTTGGTGTTTACGATTTCGTTTTGTGTTTTCACGTCGAACCACGCCGAGCATATGCTTATGTATGTGCACACTCTGAAATATATAAAGGCGTATTTATACTCGAAAACAACTGACTCACGAACATTCTTTGTTAATTTGTTAATGTGTCAACCATGTGTAAACACAACAATCTCTGTTAACTTGTAGTGGCTGGTGGTAAGCAACAACTTTCTCTAAGGAACATGGGTCAAACTTAAAGCAACAAACTGGTTAGAAATGTTCAATGGAAAAAATATTAATGAGATGGTGACTGTGTTTTACGAAGATATTCTATACAAGTTAATAGAAAAATTTGTCCCAAAACGTAAATTGCTTCGATCTAAATATCCTCCCTGGTTCACAAACAAACTAATAAAGTTACTTAAAGAAAAGAATAAAATTCGTGAAAAATATATTATGTATCAAAATCCACGTGATAAATATGAATTTGAGATTTTACGTGACCGTTGCCACAATCTGTTTAACAAATGTCTTACTAACTATAAACATAGCATAGAAAAAGATATAATTAAAAATCCACAAGCGTTTTGGCGTTATTTCAAGGGTAAAAGAAAATGTAAATCATCACTACCTAATAACATGTATAAAGGAGAGGAGCTCGCTAACACTGGTCCCGAAATCGCAAACCTATTTGCTGCTCATTTTGCTTCTATGTTTTCCAGCAGCACTACAAACAAAGTTGACGACCCAACATGCATGTCTGATGACCTTTTAAGGCATATATTTATATCAGAAAAAGCCAAACTTAAAGAATTAAACCATGTTAACATATTC
This sequence comes from Tuta absoluta, assembly GCA_027580185.1. NCBI lineage: Eukaryota > Metazoa > Arthropoda > Insecta > Lepidoptera > Gelechiidae > Tuta > Tuta absoluta. Next base: position 9,545,069 of record JAQAHW010000023.1, on the reverse strand, counting down.
AAAGGAAGCGGTCCTGACAATATTCACCCGTTATTTATTAAAAGATGTGCAAAGGTACTCTCCTTCCCCTTATATCTAATTTTCAACAAATCACTAACAGATGGTATGTTTCCAACACAATGGAAACAAGCTAAAATTGTCCCTGTGCATAAAAAAGGCGACCTAAGTAATATAGAAAACTATAGACCTATATCTGTTTTGCCGTGCTTTGCTAAAGTCTTCGAGTCACTTGTCACTCCCATAGTGACTAACCATGTGCGCAATATTATTACAAACCATCAACACGGGTTTTACAGTGGCAGATCCATTCAAACTAACTTAGTTACCTACGTATCACATATAAGCTCTGCGATCGACAAAGGGCTAGAAGTTCATGCAGTGTACACTGACTTTAAAAGTGCGTTTGACAAGGTCGACCATCATATACTTTTACAGAAACTTAAATCATGCGGAATATGTGGTTCACTTTTTAACTGGTTCAAATCTTACCTGGAATATAGAACACAGCTTGTAACAACTAATGGCTACAAATCTCACACGTATTATGCCACATCCGGTGTTCCACAAGGTGCCCACTTAGCCCCTATCCTTTTTCTTCTATTTATTAATGATATCAGTACAGTAGTTAAATATTCTAAATTCTCTCTGTTCGCTGACGATCTTAAATTATATACTACGGTTTCACCAACCTCTTGCGATTTACTTCAATCAGACTTGGACAGTGTTTGGGAGTGGTGCACTTCAAATAACATGATGTTAAACATAAATAAATGCTACCACATAAAATTTACTAGAAAAAGAAGTCCAGCCCAATATACTTATAATCTAAATGGTGTACCTTTACAAGAGGTTCAAGAGGTTCGTGATTTAGGGGTAGTCTTGGATCGGCAGCTAACTTTCAACCCACATGTAGATACGATTGTTAAAAAGTCTTCTAAAATGTTAGGATTTATCAAGCGTAATGCAAAAGACTTTTGTCAACCTAAAACCAAGATTACACTATTTAACGCCCTTGTACGTAGTCACCTTGAATTCGCAAGTGTCGCTTGGAATCCCCAATACAGTGTAAATTCTCAACGTTTAGAATCAGTTCAGCGCTCTTTTACTCGTCACCTTGCTTTTGGCACCCCAGGAATCTCTCATAGAGTCACATATGATTTGCGTTTAATATTTTTTAAATTAGAATCATTAAAATCACGTCGAGACAGGCATGATCTAGTTTTTTTACATAAAATAATCAACTCTCATATAGACTGTCAATTATAGAAAACATCTCAATATCTGTACCCTATAAGTTTCCAAGACAACCTATCTCACAAATATTACATACATCATATTTTCGCACGAATGTCGGTGCACATTCCCCTTTGTTACGAATGTGTAAGATGTACAATCAGTTAAATAAGAAAAATCCTGAAGTAGATATTTTCAGTGACCTACTTATAACACATATAGCGAAAAATTTATTCTTCACTGTAATTTCGTAACTGTATTTCTTTCAAATTATTATTATTAGTTATAAGTATTTTACCTTCATTCTGATCTCATTAAGCCTTAAATTCATTGCAATTATAGCAGTGGGTACTTTACATTTTAAGATAATTTTTACTTCTTTAATTATAAATTTTGTTTACTGTTAAGAGTTTATAGGAATGTTGTGTACGCCTATAATTGTCTTTTAAATCAGAGATTGATGTTTTAGCTGTATAAGATCTCATGTAATGTTAGATTTAAAGGATGTTGGCGTTCCTATTTGTAATAAAAAAAATAAAAAAATAAAAAACTAAATTAAAATTAGACCTCCCATACAAAAGTGCCGATTAGCTGATTTGAGTTACTATGAAAACTCAAAATATGTTTGTCATATTTCAAACTATGTTCCTTGGGAAAATTGATCCTTATCATTAGCCCGTCTCGAGATTCCGCTATCGGTCACTTGTAATATTTCACCCTATATATGTATTTTAATGAAGTTCCTAGATAGGTACGTGGTTATTAAATGTTGGTTTTATTAACAGACCTACCATTCAATGCGGAGTTAATTATATCTATCTAGAAAACTTTACATTCCTTTCTTTGACTTCCTAAAAAACTGTGAAACTTTTCCTCACCTGGCATCAGTAAGTTGCGTCATTTGTCTGGCCAAACTTCCCATAAATCCTGCAGATGGGGTATACAATTCCACTCCTTTTCGCAAACTAATTTCTTTGGCAACACTTTCGTTTATAATGCTCGTTACCTGTAAAATTATATAAATTGGTCTATTTTTAAGATTTTACGTATTTAAAAGATCTTCGATTATCTGACAGATAAACGAACCTGTTTTTGCCAAATCCTTAATCCATGAATATTGATGTAATCTTGAATGTATTCTAAAGATCTCTTGTAGCCATCCATGCTGTCCGCCAACTTCTGTAATCGCGGTAGCAAACTCGACTGCGCCATAGGTTTTTTCTGTTGCGGCTCAAGAAATTCAAAAAACTTTTTGCTGATATGCTTATCTAGTTCCTTCAACAACCCTTCTTCCAATAACTCTGCAGGATCTACTCTAATGACGCCCACTAAAGTCGATCTCATATCCAAAATGCCAGTAGTAAAAGTAGAGGCGGAATGCGTCAACCTAGCTACTTCCATTCGATGCTCCAGTTGCGCAAAGTCTCTCAATCTCTCTTTCTCTAATCGTGTGGGCACCTCTTTGATCGTCCACGTTTGAAGCTCGATTATTTTCTCAACGATACTGAAAACCATTTCTGGGATTATTTGCAGCACCTTCTGTATGTATTTTATCAATTCATTGCTGTAATATTGCGACACAGAAACCAAGTCATCGCTGTGTGCTTGGTTGATCCTTAGCAGTGGTATTTCCATGGCGCTTGCAAGTTTAAGGAATAAAGCTCTTAGCCTGCTGGTCACTGCTGGGTTTTCTTTAATACTGTCCTGCATAAACTTGGTGTATAAATCGATCGTACACCAAGCATAGCTGACATCTGCTATAGTTTCCAGAGTAACTAATGAGTCTTCTTTTAAAGATGCAGCTCTAAGTAGATTCTTCAACGCATCTTTGGTTTCATTTAGAAATTGTACAATAGTAGAAGTGCTCTTCATTCCATGAAATTCTTCAACTTCGTCCAAAGCTTGTATGAGCTGCGTGATTTTTTTGATAGATTTGCTTGTGATCGGTTCATTCAATGATGATACTTGTTTGGCAATATTATCAAACCATAGCTTTAGTTGTTCATTTCCTTGAACTTTTGTTAGAGGATTACCTCCAGAGAAAAGTTCTGATAAGCTATTGACACCTTCCAGTGCAAGGGTTTTGTTAGTATTCCAGACTTCATTCCTTGTTTCAAGTAGCTTGTTTAGAATCTCCCTTACTTTCACTTCTAATTCTGCTGTGCTTATCAGAAGTTCTAGTACCTTTAATGGATCATAGTTTGACTCTTTTAACACAAGATCTTTGAGTTGCCTGCTTTTCTTGTTATTGTCAAAGAAGATAACATCACTGTTGTGAAGAATAAGCCATCTTATAACCAGGTTTGAATTGAGGAGGAGATTTAGGATTTTATTTATATTGTCCATTACAAAATCGTCAGTTAAAGTTCCTTCTTTCAAAAGATGTTGCAGTTTATTTGTCAGCATTTGCACTGAGCTGCCCCTTTTCGCAAACACTTCTTTAACCATTTTAGTGTTGCAGGTGTTACTGAGAGCTTGCTTGGCGGCTTTGAAGTTTTCCCAGTAATCTATTATATTTAATGTCACCCCCATATAGATAGGTATAACCCAATTCGAGGGGAAGAACTTATCGGCCATCTCTCTCATTTTGGAAGTGTCTGTGTGAAGGTAGTGTGGGGCGAAGAATAGGCAAACAGCGAGCATGCTTGCTTGAGTGGCTAGTGCTGAAGCCTGGTGTTCTGGAATGGTGTAGACGGCCAGCTGGTTGTATATGTCTTCAGATCTTAGTTTCCCTATTATTTTCTCTATAAAGTCTGGGTGAATGTGAACACGACTGGAAATGAAAAAGATATCCAAAATTAATTTTATTTCTGATATTTTGGTACTGAAGGTGTTAATACATTTTTAATCTCCTATACAGAATTTGCTGTGTGGTCAGCAATCAGCAGTCAGTCAGTCTTTATTCATTTACATTCAGCAGTTTATATTATTTTATCATATTTCAAAGAAATGTTTAAATTTTAATGGACTGATTTAAATATTGAAATACTTGATTGGAGTACTTCTAGCTTTCTTTTTATTCTGTTATCTATCGCATGTCTGATTAGTTGGTATTTTCATGTATTAACCTTGTCTACTGAACAAAACAGAAAAAAAAGTACGATATACCTAAAGTATTCCACAGGGTAGTCAGCTGGCCTCCTCCCATGGCTCTGATCATAGCCAGTGTCCCGCAGCAGTTTGCAGACATCATCAACATTGGACTGGGACTGGCTGGTGCTGTACCGGTAAAAAGCTACCAGCAGTCTTTCCCTCACTGGACCGGGGATGAACAGGTCACAGATCAGAAGCATGGCACCATATAGGTATAGAGATTCACACTAAAACATGGGATATAAAAATGAAGTCATTTTCTTAATACAAATCTTGTCCTCCAGTCAGAATTGAAGCCAATGAGTGGCAATTGATACTTATAAATTAGATTTAGAACTAAGAGCAGAAAAATAATAAATTTAAATATTGTTAAAAACCTAAAGTCCCGTTAATATAAGTCAAATGTTTGGAAAATATTGTAATTAAAACTAGTTATTAAGTTAGGAAAAGTTAAGGTTCTAAATTGATTTCAAGTTATATTTTGGTTGAGTAGAATTTCATTTTTATGTTGTATTCGTCTAGAATAAAAAAAGCCATAGTAGACCCAATTTCTCTCATTAATTGCAAATGTTTTCAGAGTTTTATTCATATATCACATATTACACATGAAAAGTATTAGAAAGCCCATAAAGTGCACAGATATTTGCAACAAATCTGATCTGGTGTTTCGGGCAATGAAAGGGACAGTTGCTGCACCCTATTTAGCACCTTAACATTTAGCTATAATAAATAGGTACACAGTGCAACAAATTTACAGTGAGTATTATGTAGATATGTATTGCATTGTATTATATATTATGTACATATGAATTTTATTACCAAAAGTTGCTTCCCCTCTACATCTCTCAAGACACTTTCAATGTTCTGTTGGATGAATGCACCATCATGCAGCTGATCAATAAAGGAATTTAAATCTATTATGTACTGATAAATATTTTCAAACAGAAGATAGAATCTGTTTATTAGTTCTAAATACTTCTCCTTCAGGTCATCATCTAAGTCTTGTAGCTTCTGAAATTGAATTAAAGGAGGTATTATACAGGGTGTAAGGGACAGCTCTCCGAATACTGATATAGTGCATTCAGACCATGAAACTGAACAACTTTTCATAAAAAAATGTTCAGGAAACATCAAATAATTTTGGTCTTCCCATAGTAAATGCAGTCAGCTGATCGTAATTTTGTATGTGATATCAAATATTTTGTAGTTTCTTTACTTAGGTTGTTGTGAAAGTTGTTAAGTTTCATGGTCTGCATCCACCCTATCAGTATTCGGAGGACTGTCACTTACACCCCATATATAAAAGTTTCAAGCTTATGTGAACATAGTTTTCCTAAATAGGCAGGACAAAGTCTTACAGGATTCATACTAATTTTCTTTTCTTGAGCATCTGATATCTTTAGGTAGCTGAAATCCATGATAACATCTAGATATTTTAGCTGTAATTCTTTGGTCTCTAATCTGAAATAAAAATTATTGAAGTTACATTAACATTGTGAGTATGTTACCTTATTTTGTTTGATAAAGCATAAAGGGTATATTTTGATAATTTTCAGGTAGAAAAACAATCTGTAGATTATAAGGTGTCCTATAAAATATCTACTTATTTGCTATACCTATACGCCTACACCCCCTTCCCGCCCCGAAAAATATCTCTGACCACCCAATCTGCCCATGAAATAGCAGTTTGTGAAGTCACAAGCTTTTATTAGCAAACGTGATAAATATGATAATGCGTTAGTCTTCATACTTACAAGTAGACTGCAGGCTTGTGGTCCTTTAACCGCAGTATTTCAGCAATAATAGCATTTCCATGGGAAACTAATTTTAGTAAGTTCTGGGCACAGAGATTGTCTTCAGCCATAAATACCTTCATTGTTTTAATGGTTTTTTCTTGGTGATCCTAAGAACTGCTAGTATTGTATTCTGGCAAAAATTGTTACCATAAGAATTATTCACAAAACAACAAAAACAACAACTTTTGGGGATGAAGTGGGTGTTTGTTTATTTCATTTACTTTTACTACAAGCATAACTCAAAACACTTTATTTTATTCACCTACCTAAAATTATATTTATAATTATGTCAGCTTTAATGGAGCAAAAACAATGAATCTAACTAATTTAACTAATAAGTAATAAAGAAATTCAATGAATAAAGTAGTTACAGAGAAATGTATGAAATATATTAAATTACTAATAAAACGAGCATATACTAATGTGACAGTTTTACGACCACAGAACACTTATACTTCTGTTTACGACACGGTGTGCTTTTTTATAACGATAAGTACTTCAATTCATCTTATAACGAATAAAGTGGGCGTGTCCTTCATTCATCATTTGTCTCGTTCTTTCATATCATCTATACTTATAAAAGAAATTGTCTGACTGACTGACTGACTGACTCATTTATCAACGCACAGCCTAAACACTACTATACGCTAGTTCTACTAGATTCTCTCCTTTATGTATACTCTAAGATTCTCTCTGATTATTGTTATAAACATGAATGGGCATGAAGTTATAATATAACCATCCTCTAAGAAAGGACTTTTATAATTTTATCCTCTAAAGGGGCTACATGACTCTCGAGAATCTCTAGAAACCCAATCAAAGAAGTGAAAATCATAAAGCTCATGTACCAGCACTTACAAATTTTTTACTTCTAAAAATGGGGTTAAAATATGTATGAAAGTTCATAGACTTTTATGTGATCTGTTATTTTGATTAAGATTAGATAAGCTTAAGGATTTATTTATTTTTAACCTGTTTCAATTAGTGGAGGTTTATGATTAGATTTTGATTAAGATTAGATTAGCTTAAGGATTTTTTTACTTTTAACCCCTAATTGGGTAAAACATGGGGATAAACGTTTATATACAATTTATGGGCATTTGTGGCGACCTTTTTTATTTTTTGGGAATAAACCAAGAAACTAAAGTTATCAATTACGCGATTCAAAGTTATCAAAATGTTTACCCCAGAAGGGCAAAAATTCATATGAAAAAAAATACGTACTTACTTGAAAGTTTTTTATAGGTTTGTTCGTTGACTCGGTGTTCCGTAAGCAAAAAGAATACATGAGTGAGTGAAACCGCGGGCGAAAACGCTACTTATTGTTATCATAAGCGGCATAAGATTGTGGTTGTGTGAGTTGTGACGTCATTTTGTGTAAAATTGTTCAGTGCGGAGGTCGTATCGTGTGTTTTGCAATGAAATGTAAATGAAAAGCAAAAATCCAATTTTATTATAACAAGGAATTAGCTTTCTTGCAAAAATGGCGGGTTCTCTTTTTACATACGAGACCTTGGTCCATGCTTTGGCCGGATCTGCAGTAAGTATAGATTGATAAACCAACCTTGCTTTTTTATTAAGTTATATGGAAATGATAATTTGTAATTTTATTGCAGGGCAGCGTCGTTGGTATGACTGCTTTTTACCCATTAGATACACTGAGATCCAGACAGCAAAGTAAGTAATAAAATCAATTAAACTAGCAATTGGAATAATGAAGGTTTTTAAAAAATTACATTAAATTTCCTTTTTACAGTGGAAGACTCAAAGAAACTCGAGGGATCAACATTTGAAGTTCTAATAAAACTAGCAAAAGAGGAAGGATTTGATTCATTATACCGCGGCCTGGCTCCAGTTCTCCAGTCCCTCGGAGTATCCAACTTTGTCTACTTCTACTCGTTCCATGCACTCCGACGCCGCACGGCAAACCACTCTGCACTGCAGGACTTGATGTTTGGTCTTGTGGCTGGCAGCATCAATGTTCTGATTACATCTCCTCTATGGGTGGTCAACACTCGAATGAAGTTGCAGACGAACACATACAAAAGCCTTGTTGGTGGCCTGTTTCAACTGTACAAAGAAGAAGGAGCAAAGGGCTTATGGTCCGGTACCATCCCATCTTTGCTGCTCGTGTCTAACCCAGCAATTCAGTTTATGGTCTACGAGTCCTTGAAAAGAAACCTGTCAGCCCAAGGTCGTTTTGATACTTACACTGCATTCCTGATTGGCGCTCTCGCTAAAGCTGTAGCAACTACTTTGACATACCCTATGCAGCTGGTTCAATCTAGACTCAGGGCTGGTACTGGTCTGAAGCCTTTAGTAAAGGATGTCAAAGAAAAACCTTTGACTTTGTTCCGTGGCTTAGAAGCCAAGCTTTTGCAGACTGTCATGACAGCTGCTCTCATGTTTTTAATTTACGAGAAAATTGTTCGTTTGGTATTGACCATCATGAGGGTCAAACTAAAAAAGCGTTAATTTGTTTGTAGTGTTACGTTATGTTTGCATTATTTGCTACTTTGGGTAGTATTTGCACTACCTTGAAAACCATGAGGTCAGTCTCATGCACCTATTACAAGATAATATTGGTGGAAGGATAAAATGGTTTTGGTAGAATAATTGGGATTGTGATATTTTAATTTTATTTAGGTATAAGTACCTACTAATGTGATTTTATTGTAGTCATTGTTTAAGTTCAGTGTTATTTTTATATTTTATTTAATGTGTAAGTACAGGTGTAACAAAGATTACATAGACAACTCAAGAAAGTCAATAATTTGAGCACATTGAAAACATTTTAATCCCAAATGCTGATAAATAAATTAATTTCACTTAGCATTATCTATCACACAGATAAAAATGTTGTTATGTTTTCTTAATGATGCATATTTAGATTAATGGTTTCTTAAGTGGCCTCATCTCTTTTAGTTACATTCTGTATAAAATATTGCTCCATGACATGCCCAACAAAAGCATCATTTTACAAATTAGATTTAGTATTAAACATCAGTGACTTCCAATGGAAACCCTGTGTGTGACAAAGTATGTACCAAATAATATGTTGTAGACATTTGCAGCCAGTATTTCATTCCAAAGGTTTCAGTTTTTACAATAAAAGATATTTATTTGACATTCAAAGATTGTTTTTATTATAATAAAAAAAATGCAACTTAATACCTAAAATAATAATTATCTAATTAACGATAGCGTGTTGGATTCTCGCCACTTTCATATCTTCAGAAGTTCTGATTACAACTTCCGTGTATTCCTTTATCAGCTGATTTAAGTCATCGTAAACCTGTAACAAATATGCGATTTTTGGATTATCAAGATTAAATATCTGAAAATATCATCTTTACAAAAATAAGATTATCAAAACGAGTCCATTACATAATTAATGGATATTCTGATAATTGTCATCAATATAAGACATTATGCAATGCAAAAAACAAAATAAGAATTGATCCTTTGCGATTCTTCTGTCACGTGCCAATTGGCAATTGGCATGTGACATACGTAAGCGTTCGCTGGTTATGGAGTACGTTTAATCGACCATAAATAATATATCTTTCGTAGCTCTTATAAACTAAGAAAGTCTTTCGTCGTCGCTGAACGGAGTGAACGGTATGTTTATGGACGACGAAAGAACTTTTTAGTATGAAGAGCTACGAGAGATTTATTACTTATGGGCGATTGAACGAACCCATGGATCATATGGATAGGCAGTGTACTATCATTAAAATAACTACCGATGAGGGTCAACTGCATAGTAGTGTTGATTGTAACTTATACAATAGCATTCATATGGAACTTAGAACGACTGTAGATAGTCAAAATAGTGCTCCAGTTTGGTGAATATAACGTCAATCACTCGGTGCGGCGCGTGCGGCTGAATCTGATGTTATTATACTGATGATAACCCCTGCTATTCTTCACATAAGATTTGCAGGAGGATTCTACATCACAATCTTGTGTCATTTTCCAGGTCCTTTCGGCCAAGTCCAGTAGATTCTTCTTCTTTCGTGTGGGACACCAAGTCGTCCAACGACCCGATGAACCCTAGTGTCAGAGTTTTTCAACCGCTTACTTCTACTACAAGTAGGTCTCTAACATGGTTGTGTAACGATCGCCTGCTAAGTAATCATAGACAGCAACCGGGGCCGACAGCTTAACGTGCCCTCCGAAGCTCGAAACCATCTTTCTTCGGACAATCAGGAGGTTTAGCTTGGAAAGTCCTAACCAGACTGAGAACAAATTCACAAATTGTTAATATCAACATTGTGAGTGCCCTACCGAGAATCGAACACTGAACATTTGCGTCGCAGGCAATCGCACTACCACTGCACCACATCGGCCGCCTCCAGTAGATGAAGCCCTGTCATCCACTGAACGAGGGTTTAGCTGGTGTACTGTAGCAGAGTGAGAACTCTGCGGCACGGCGGTATCCTTTCCAACTTCCAAGTCACCTCTTCTTTCTCGAATTATTTTAAATTTAAAAATAAGATAACAGACTTGGAATGTCGTTCAGACGTATTTTTCTTTTTGACTCACTCCATATCAAGTCTCCTAATAGAACACACGCACTTCCATCATCGTGTGACGATTTTAGTTGTGGCAGTTTCAAGTTTGTATCATTTTTTAGGCCATAAGGCCAATCTTCTCTACTCTGAACTGAAGTATCCATATTTTGCCATTGACCCGACAAGAAGAAGAAGAAGGCCAATCTTACCTGCCGCTGGCAGATACCGCACAACACATGTGCGATTAGTGGCGTTATTGTGAAACAAGGAACGCAGGTACATACATATATTTACCTACATCCATTTTTTCACCCACCATCGCCACACTAATTTAATCTTGTGTTATTTTAGGGTTCGTCCTTTACGCTCATTTTTGTACATAAATATATAAAGAAGTCTCAAGTCCTCTCCTGTTTCTATTCACCTGTTGCCTACGGGCTACAGTACTGACCTCTTTCGACTGTGGATGGTCCAAATGGTGCTCCAACTCAGCCAATATGAGGTCGGCCAAGGCAAGCGGCGCGTTGCGCGGCGCGGCGGGCGGGTGCGGCTGTATGGTGACGAGGGCGGTGCGCAGGGCTCCGCAGCAGGCCAGCCCGGCTTCTACTGCCCGACCTCCACTTAGCAAAGCGCGGATACAGCCCGCGCTGTCTACTTCCTGAAATAAGGAAATAAAATTGTTATACGGGGTGTCAGGGTCGTTGAACGACTCAGTGTCCCACACGAGAAGAAGAAGAAGGGACGGTGTACAAAAAGTTTTGTAGGCATAATCAGACCGTGAAATGGAACTTCTTTTGCTATTAATCCTATGTTGGGTAAGAAATAATTGGTGCTGAATGCGATTGATATGGCGATCAGTGCCATGTATTATCATTGTACAGGTACAGGTCCACATTTACAGGCGAAAATCTGCCTGTAGCGCACTTGTAGTTACAATTTACAGGTTACAGGCGTTTTATGAAGACACTTGTAAAGCTACCATTGTCAGTACCGCTCCAAAATCTCGACTACAGGTAAATTTTACAAGTCGATGTACAACACTATCGATTCATTCATTTCATTCACTCAAATTCAACGTCAATGTTGTAGCACAGATTAAATAATGTGAAAGTATGTAAACACTTTGCTAAATATTTAAGACATTGCACTGAAAATTATTATTTTAATAAAAAGGAAATTACAATAATTAAATTATCAATATTTCTAATTAAAATCATATTATTGATGGAGTACGTTAAAATAGTACTGTTGTGAATTAATAATAATAATCCACATTTGACGATAAAGTTATGCTTTATTTAACGCCTCGAGCAAAATAATTTGGCAAGGAACGCATTTTGAGTACTTTTGAACATATTGAATAGATTTTTATGCAGAAATCTTGCACTTGTAAAATAATTACCTAGGTCAGACGACCTGTAAAATTATTCACAAGTTGTAAGTTTTTACAGTTGTAGTTTACAAGTCTTTTGATGAACACCTGTAAAAACTTGCTCGATTGTGTTTTAAAAGCAAAATCTACCCTATGGTTTGTCGATGGAAATCTACAGGTGCCTGTAGCTGTGACTTGTAAAATTGTAGACCTGTAGCTTCAAAAAACGCCTGTAGTTGTAATTTTCATCAATGTTGCTATTTAAATATTAATTTTGGCGCGATGTTGCCACTTTTTCGCCTGTAGAATTGTAGTTGTTCAATGATAGCACAGGCCACTGGCGTTTACAATCGGCAACAATTCCAGTTCATCATTAAATATCCACCTTTAATGTATAGAAAACTTGCTTATTTTAATCTCCGTAATATAGCCGTTTGTGCATTTGTCGTGTGATGCCGGCTTAGAATAGCATCATCCTATTTCATTCCCGCGGTATTATTATCATGTGAATACCAAATTTTTAAAACACTTCCCGTGTTAGGTATACAATTTTTAAAAACTTGCAAATAAAAAAATATATATATATTTTCATGTGTATTACAATTTTAAGCGACAGGCTGACAACTTTTCTGATTTTTCTGAAACGGCTCTCAAACATTTGGCAGACGTGGCGATACAGACCGTATTTTACGGCCGTTAACACTCTGCCTACCTCGCAAGATATAAAGGCGCGGTATGTATGTGTGTTCATACTCAGCAACCGCAGTTTTTTAACAATACGCGACGACATCCGTATTCAATATTTTGCTAGGAAAATCTAGAAGTATCGACATAAGTTGCTATAAAACATTTTTCTTCCAACTCCTGGTAATGTTAGCACCAAAATGTTACATTAGTTGTCCATAGCCGACAACTTGCCTTATTTGTTTGCCTGGTCACACATACATAAAACAGGATTCACGCCTATATGCAAAGTACATACAATTTGAATAGTAAACATGACTTTATGCAGATAAGACTCATTGTGTACCTACTAATCATTGAGTTTACTCGTTCAACAAAATTCTAAAGGTGATCAATTTTATGGACGCCGAATAATTGTATGCGGTCGTTCTTTTACTTAAATAGTGTTCCCGGCATAGAATTAGCTCCTCATATTAAAGTTTTTTTAACAGATCAAAAAGTTACGCTTTTTTACGCCAATAGATGGCGTTAAACTTCTGGGGGTTTCTTAACTATCCACGCAAGGTAATAAAGCGTTCTAGTACTAGTGAACTGTTTTCTTTCCCGAAGACTTTTAGGGCATTGCCTCTGAACCACCTGATTGTGCTTTGGAGTGCACCTTGTGCTGTCGATTCCGTTTGCATCGTATTTTTGTACCTGTTATATGAAGGATTATTACTGTTGAAATTTCTATCAAAATAGCTTCACTCACCATAAATCGAAGCAGGAACCAGCGCGGCAGGAACTGGTCGGTGCCTAGTACGCGCTTGGTGACGGCCAACAAGGTTTCAACGTCAGCATCCTTCAGACGCGAGTATAGCGCAGCAAAATCTATCGTTTCGCTCCCTGATAATAAAACAACATATAAAATCAGGCACACATAGTTTTACCAATATACCTAGAAGCAATGGTTGAACTAATACTAACGCCCGGCTAAAACTAAGCGACTGGATGGCGAAAAAGAGAGATCGTGCGCTATGGCGTACCCTGGAAGAGGCCTACGTCCAGCAGTGGATTGCAAAAGGCTGATGTATGTATGTAACGCCCGGTTTGCGACTACTACATAGAATCTCGCCGCTCGTGTCACAGCGAATGCCGCCGCCGCGCGTTTTTGTTTGAGTATCAAGAAATTGAAAAAAATAATACCTAATAACCTAACTATTTATTTATTAATAACTAGATTTCTGGCCAGCGGTTTCATCCGCTTCCCGTCTCTTTCCCGTGGTAATAGTTGTTTTCCCGCGGTAAAAAGGCTTATGTGTTATTCCAGTTTATACTCTACCTGTGTTCCAAATTTTATCCAAATCGGTCAAGCCGTTTGAGCGTGCAGAGGTAACAAACATACGTACACACACAAACTCTCAGATTTATAATATTAGTAAGAATGTGATTCATTGTTTTTTTACTGAAACTTAGCACTATGGTACCTAAGTGTGACATCACTCAAATTCGGGTTCGCAAAACCAATTTGTTGACGTCCCTGCTAATGTAGGTAGTTTCAGGCGAAAAAGAGCTCGAGTTAAACTACTGCTCCTTGTTATAATGTGGTTTTACGCATACAAAATAAGTGTAGAAAATAGTAAAAATAAATGCTAAAACTGGATTTACGGTACGTAGCTGCGTGCTTAGATATTCTATCAATTTGACAACCATGTGAAGGTTGTCGTAGCCAAAAGTCGGCATAAAGTCCCAGTTTCTGAAAGTGTTTAGTGGAGGCATATGTTCAGCAGTGGACGTTTCACGGCCGCTAATAATGAAGATGACATCCATACATATATCACGCCAATAATCACTTGCGGGGTAGGCCGAGCGTAATAACGGTCATTTACGGTACGTCTGTCAAACATTTGAGGGTCATTCGGATAATCATATATCACCTTAGTGACAGGTTTTCAGCCCCTCGCCTAAATATGTAATACACAACCTTGAGTCCCTTGGTCGCTTCTTACGACACCCACGGGAAAGAAATGAAGATACATAAATACGTATATCACGCCTATAATCCCTTGCGGGCTAGGCAGAGCGTAAACGGCCGCAAAACGGTAATTTACGCCACGTCTGAGAAACATTTGAGGGTGTGTATCGCCATTGTGACAGGTTGTCAGCCCATGGCCTGAAATTACAATAGACACCGTCGAGTCCCTTAGTCGCCTCTTACACGGGAAGGAAATAGAGTGATGCTATTCTAAGCCGGCTTTACACGGCGTGTAAGGGAAAGAAATGAAGATGACGATGATAAGAATGAAAAATTGATGTTTCTAAACTTACGGAGTAGCGCTTGTTGCACCGGGTCCAAAGAGTCGGGGTCTTCATCTCGCAGCTCCGCGGCCAATTCTTCCGGACCGATCACCTTAAAGATAAACAGATAGGTAGATAATAGTGGCAATTCACTTGCCTATTTGTGTCCTAAACATTTACCTATTTTAGAGTTCAATTTTGAACTTTCTGAATCCACAATTAGTGATAGTAGTTTGACAATTAAAGAGACAAGTTGCAGAAGTCTAAGTCCACTTAGGGACTTTTTGTTTCTATGCCTTTAATGAAAAGAGCTAGTCATATAACGTTATACTCATTATTTTTTCTTTTTTGTATCAAGTATCTTTGTTCTTATAAATCCACCAACTATTAATTTGGATCAAAAAGGACCTAGGTATTTATTTCCAGCCAATTTTATGCAAGAAGTCTTTAAGATTTAACATAAAAAATCACTAATTCCAAGAAATTTGTAACGAAAATCAACATTTTAACTTTTTTCGACACTTCTTACTAACGATATCTCAAAGATTTTTGATACATTTGTAATGTTTTCCTTACCTTAATTCTTTAAGATAACTAAATATAATTAAGTCAAAAAGGTAAGTGTGTTTGTAATTTTTAGAGTTGCCGCTAAGGACCTCCTCTATACAAGTACTACTGTATACCTGCAGCTTGTGGTGGCCGGGCCTGGCTAGGAAGGCGTGGTCGGGGCGCGCTAGTCTCAGGCACGTTAGGGCTGCGGCTAGGGACCTGCTCTATACTACTGCTGTATACCTGCAGCTTGTGGTGGCCGGGCCTGGCTAGGAAGGCGTGGTCGGGGCGCGCTAGTCTCAGGCACGTTAGGGCTGCGGCTAGGGACCTGCTCTATACTACTGCTGTATACCTGCAGCTTGTGGTGGCCGGGCCTGGCTAGGAAGGCGTGGTCGGGGCGCGCTAGTCTCAGGCACGTTAGGGCTGCGGCTAGGGACCTGCTCTATACTACTACTGTATACCTGCAGCTTGTGGTGGCCGGGCCTGGCTAGGAAGGCGTGGTCGGGGCGCGCTAGTCTCAGGCACGTTAGGGCTGCGGCTAGGGACCTGCTCTATACTACTGCTGTATACCTGCAGCTTGTGGTGGCCGGGCCTGGCTAGGAAGGCGTGGTCGGGGCGCGCTAGTCTCAGGCACGTTAGGGCTGCGGCTAGGGACCTGCTCTATACTACTGCTGTATACCTGCAGCTTGTGGTGGCCGGGCCTGGCTAGGAAGGCGTGGTCGGGGCGCGCTAGTCTCAGGCACGTTAGGGCTGCGGCTAGGGACCTGCTCTATACTACTGCTGTATACCTGCAGCTTGTGGTGGCCGGGCCTGGCTAGGAAGGCGTGGTCGGGGCGCGCTAGTCTCAGGCACGTTAGGGCTGCGGCTAGGGACCTGCTCTATACTACTGCTGTATACCTGCAGCTTGTGGTGGCCGGGCCTGGCTAGGAAGGCGTGGTCGGGGCGCGCTAGTCTCAGGCACGTTAGGGCTGCGGCTAGGGACCTGCTCTATACTACTGCTGTATACCTGCAGCTTGTGGTGGCCGGGCCTGGCTAGGAAGGCGTGGTCGGGGCGCGCTAGTCTCAGGCACGTTAGGGCTGCGGCTAGGGACCTGCTCTATACTACTACTGTATACCTGCAGCTTGTGGTGGCCGGGCCTGGCTAGGAAGGCGTGGTCGGGGCGCGCTAGTCTCAGGCACGTTAGGGCTGCGGCTAGGGACCTGCTCTATACTACTGCTGTATACCTGCAGCTTGTGGTGGCCGGGCCTGGCTAGGAAGGCGTGGTCGGGGCGCGCTAGTCTCAGGCACGTTAGGGCTGCGGCTAGGGACCTGCTCTATACTACTGCTGTATACCTGCAGCTTGTGGTGGCCGGGCCTGGCTAGGAAGGCGTGGTCGGGGCGCGCTAGTCTCAGGCACGTTAGGGCTGCGGCTAGGGACCTGCTCTATACTACTACTGTATACCTGCAGCTTGTGGTGGCCGGGCCTGGCTAGGAAGGCGTGGTCGGGGCGCGCTAGTCTCAGGCACGTTAGGGCTGCGGCTAGGGACCTGCTCTATACTACTGCTGTATACCTGCAGCTTGTGGTGGCCGGGCCTGGCTAGGAAGGCGTGGTCGGGGCGCGCTAGTCTCAGGCACGTTAGGGCTGCGGCTAGGGACCTGCTCTATACTACTGCTGTATACCTGCAGCTTGTGGTGGCCGGGCCTGGCTAGGAAGGCGTGGTCGGGGCGCGCTAGTCTCAGGCACGTTAGGGCTGCGGCTAGGGACCTGCTCTATACTACTGCTGTATACCTGCAGCTTGTGGTGGCCGGGCCTGGCTAGGAAGGCGTGGTCGGGGCGCGCTAGTCTCAGGCACGTTAGGGCTGCGGCTAGGGACCTGCTCTATACTACTGCTGTATACCTGCAGCTTGTGGTGGCCGGGCCTGGCTAGGAAGGCGTGGTCGGGGCGCGCTAGTCTCAGGCACGTTAGGGCTGCGGCTAGGGACCGCCTCCTTGCTCGCGCGGCTTGCTCCCCGCCGCGCTCGGCCGCGCACCGAGCCGCGCGTTCGTACATTACTGATGCCGCTGTTCAAAAAATATCTAAGTTAAAATTTTACCCACACACAAAAATATGACAATATCCCGTGAAACGGACTTTTTCATCTCGCCTGAAATATTTTATTATTATAATTATTTTGGTGTGGCAATGCCACTGGCTTCACATCTCGTGAGTTGAGACCTGAAATATTTTTAAGGGATATTTATAATAGACAGAAAGTTCAAGCCAAAGAATAGCATGAAACGGATGAAGACAAGCGACGAAATTGATTATTTGCATATTTAAGCAATGTTCAATTGCAATGCTTATAGCATATTTATTCTAAAATCTTGTAATGATATATTATTGACATATAATCAATATTTTTCGAGCGCAGCGCGTTTTGTTTTGTTCTACCTCCCGTCTACTACGCGTGTTTTGCAAAAATTGTCTCGTTGTTGGTAGGTGCGATCATTGATCTGTCAAAATTAGTTAGCCTAGCTTACGTCCCATATTTCAAGCATTTTCCATACATATTGGAAAATGCTTGAAATTGTCACATATAATCCGGTCCCTAGTTATATTATATCATATTCGATGCGATGGCGAAGTTCAAGCCAAAGACTGCTATAAAACGGATGAAGAAAGAGTCAAGCGACGAAATGGAAGTATGGCGGTTGACAGGAGTGATGCCAATAGGCAGAATGGAGGGTTCCAGGGAAAAGGGTAGCTACCCTGCCTGGCCGGGTGTTGTGGCCAGGGGACCGACTGGTCCACCTGGATAGAATTGGAAGTTGTATATATGCGTTGCGCGGTGAAACACTTCGATACCGCGTTTCAGGCTCTTTGTTGTCACGTGGCGCCATCTTGCAAATATGTTGGAACTTCTGTTGCGTCTTGCTAGCTCGTGAACCACTTTGTGTGAGCTTCTTGTCGTAGCTCCCAGAGGTCGCTACAGAAGGCTCCATTTTGAGTCATTAAGTATGTTAAATTTTCTTATCTAGTACTGACCTTTCCTGTAATGGTGTCTGTTGACGTGCAAAGCATACAAGAAGTCGTAGTAGGGGTTGTCGGTGTGCGCGTCGTGCAGCTTGGCGCGCGCGGCCGCCGCCTTCTCCGCGTCGCCCGACAGCGCCGCGCACCGCACCAGAGCGCTCAGCTGCTTACGGGATGCTACCAATATTGAATACCAAATTTTAAAACACTTCCCGTGTTAGGTATACAATTTTTGAAAACTTGCAAAATTTTCAAGCGCGGGCAGGATTTGAACCTGCGACTTTCACATTACTAGTGGCGACGCCTCTTCCATCTGGGCTCCCGCAGCTCAGTCCTTGCCCGCCAATTTTGCAAGTGTATATTAATGCCAGTAACGCGTGGCACTGTTTCATCTACCGGGTTAGTTTTGCAACTAATACCATGGAAGATGCGATGCGAAGATGTGATGGAAGAGGCGTCGCCACTAGTAATGCGAAAGTTGCAGGTTCAAATCCTGCCCGCGCTTGAAAATTTAGCAAGTTTTCAAAAATGCTACAAATATAATCAAGAAAATGTATACTTTTGAAAACTTACACACACACACACACACACATACACACACACACACACACACATACACACACACAAACACATCACGCCTATAATCCCTTGCGGGGTAGGCAGAGCGTAAACGGCCGCATTAAACGGACATTTACGCCACGTCTGACAATCATTTGAGGGTCATTCGGAAAATTGTGTATCGCCATAGTTGTTGTTGTTAGCCCATCGCCTAAAATTGCAATACACACCCTCGAGTCCGTTCGTCGCCTTTTACGACACCCACGGGAAAGAAATGGGCTGATCCTATTCTAAGCCGGCATCACACGGTACATACATAAATCACGCCTATATCCCTTACGGTAAATATAATAAAGAAAATATACATTTAAAAATAAAATAAAATTGTAGAGTGAACACTCTAGTATTGACGAAACAACGTCGTCACTTGAATTGACGAAAGTCGCAGGTTCAAACCCTGCCCGCCCTTAAAATTATGCAAGTTTAAAAAAAAGGTATATAAATATACAGGGTGTTTGGTAGGGAGCTGTACATACGCCTAGGGTAGAAACTAGGGATAGTCTGCTATCTACCCCCGCCCATTACATTGACCTTGGCCTCAAGGTTTTTTTTTTTTTTTTTTATTTGTCTTTTTTGTGATTTTTTTACTAAAACTACCTGTAGCTCAAAATCTGTCCTTGGGACAGGTCTGCTAATAGTTTTGTTTTGATCGTTAGAGTCTTGGGATTCTGTAAAGAATTATTTTACACCAGAAAATTATGGAGAAGAAAAGTTATAAGGCCTGAAGTACTGGAGTAAGGTAAAAAAATAATTTTAAGGGCTACTTGTTATGGAGGTTTTAAAAAAAACTAACAGAGTTGGAGTCCTTCTGATTTTTTTCAAACATCCTCTGTCCAAGCCCTTTCTAACGATATGCTAAAAGTGTAATCATCACTTTTAACTTTAAAGTTATTAATTAAATTCCGCAACCAGGGCACTTTAAGCAAAAAAATTTAACTAATGGAAATTAAATGTGTTTGATCGTAAAAGGATGACAAACGAAAGAAAAAGTTTGGTAATGACTAAAGGAATTACATTACAAATTTTAATTATTATTATTTAATTGTGTATTTTTAATTTATTTACTAATTTTCATACGTTAAAACAAAACAAACACACTTAATGCCAATAAAAAACTTTTTCCAGAGCGGCGCACCGAGGCAGAGTACCCAAAATGCTGGCAACAACTACCTCTCTGTATTGCCAAACTTATTCTTTGAGCGAAATAACTGCCAGCTCTCGGGTCACCCAAAGCCTCGATAAGCCGCCCCGAAATGTCTTTTAAGAAAGCCTTGGCAGCCGGGCCCCAGGGGCCCATTGTCTCGACGGCAAAAGGCACAAATGTATAAACATCCCCCATCATTTTCATTAAAAAAACAAATTAAGGGCAATTTTCTATGGGGTTTAGTAAAAAAATCACAAAAAAGTCAAATAAAAATTAAAAATTAATTAAAAAAAAAACCTTGAGGCCAAGGTCAATGTAATGGGCGGGGGTAGATAGCAGACTACCCCTAGTTTCTACCCTAGGCGTATGTACAGCTCCCTACCAAACACCCTGTATATGTTACCGAGTGTAGTGAGTAGGGTGGCGGCGGCTGCTGCCCTGGCGGTGGGCGCGGGGTTAGCGGCTGCCGCGCTCAGCGCGCGCTCCACGCGCCCGCCCGACAGGTGCCACTTGAACACCAGCCACTGGAACATCGCCTGCCAGGAGAATACATCGGTGTTAATAAACTGCTCATATTATTATACAGCAGCGCTGCCCATATTTTTTTATAAGAAGATCGACCTAGCAAAAGTTTATGACTAAGAGATCGACATTTAAAAAATATATAAGTAAAACAACATTATGTGAAAGTGCAAAGTAGCTATTCTGAGCCGCGCTGAGCTGACGATCTACTGCGGGCGCTCAATCTCACGAAAAACACCAATTAGGTAGTTTATTTTTATTTCATTCATGTTTCTGTATGTACGTAGCTTTATACTTTAGCAAAAAGGTCTAAGGTCAATCACTGATCATTTTACGTACCCTTGGCGATCTACCGTAAAAGCTCTGGCGATCGACCGTATAGGCACCTCTGTTATACAGGATAGAATTTTACAAATGACCGATAGCGAAACCTCAAGATGGGCTGGTGATAAGGAACCACAATCCCCAAGGAAAATAGGTTGAAATATGACAATAATATTTTACATACATACATACATACATAAATCACGCCTATATCCCTTACGGGGTAGGCAGAGCGTTAACGGCCGTTCAACGGATATTAACACCACGTCTGACAAAAATTTGAGGGTCAATCAGATAACTGTGTATCACTGTAGTGACAGGTTGTCAGCTCGTCGCCTAAAATTGCAATACACACCCTCGAGTCCCTTAATAATATTTTGAACTTCAATAATTACTTAAATCAGCTGATGGGCAATATTTGTATGGAAGGACCATTTTTTGTCGTATTTCGGCCTATGTACTTGGGGAAACTTGTTCCTTATGCCACCAGTCAGTCGTGAGTTTTTGTTGTTGGTCACTAGTAAAATTTCACTCTATATTCATAGGTGGACCAGTCCATGAAACTGATTACCTTACTAAGGAACATAGGCCGAGGTAAAAATATTTAGGTCTTCCCACAAAATGTATGAGGCGTTAGCCAATCAAGTCATTTGGTGTCAAAAACATACTTCGTTCGACCATAAGAGAAGTTGTTCAGTTTCATGGTTCAGACTTTATTCGGTCTGCCTGAATGTTTAAGATTGGTCATCATAAAAAAGTACACATGTCACGCCTGTTATCCCTTGCGGGTTAGGCAGAGCGTAAACGGCCGCAAAAACGGACATCTACGCCACGTCTGACAAACGTTTGAGGGTCATTCGAAAAGTTGTCTATCGCCATACTGACAGGTTGTCAGCCCATCCCCTAAAATTGCAATACACACCCTCGAGTCCCTTAGTCGCCTCTTACGACTGCCACGGGAAAGAAATGGGGTGATGCTATTCTGAGCCGGCATCACACGGCGGCATCATAAAAAAGTAAGAATCAAAATATGCCTCTTTTCTCAAGGAAGGCGAAATAAAAGAGCACTACGTACCAAATTCGGATCATCCTTGTCAGCAATACTGATGGCAGTCTCCGCGAGGCGCACCACACACGCGCCCGCGTCGTGGATCTCGAATAACTTTATCACCTGGCCAAAAAAAATTAAATAAATATTCTTCTTTTATAACCGATTTCTTCTTCACATTTAGATAATAGTACGGTGAAATCAACATTGCGTGGTAGAATACGATACCAGGCACAAAAATTATCCTCACAAGCTATGAAATTAAATGAAATTAACTTTATTCAATGTAGAGGTAAGAAAGTACTATCAGTTATTGACGTCATTCTAAAGAGATAAATTTGTGTAGCACAATTTTCTATTTTCTATTGTCTTGATAGAAAACCAACGGGGTAAAAAGATAAAAAGTAAGGCACTGTCTCCGTGCTGGCCAGGTTAATCACAATCACAACAAATTACATTTGTTTCAAATTGAACTCATGTTTTTCAAAACAATTTATTCTTCTTAGCGTGTCGATGGCAGACACTACACCGTCGCGGCCTAGAACTTGGCTACGTTGACAGCGCTGACAGACGCTGTCATAAGATCGTCCTGCGTGCAGGTGCTAGGGCACGCAGGACACGATGTTAGGTGGTTCATTGTTTGAACTGCACCACACAAACAGTATACATGCGTATAGTTAATGGAATTGTCATTGCAAATTCCAATCTGTCAGCTTTATGAGATGTTATGTTATACCTTCATGTAGTATAGGACCAACGCTTGGTGCTGCGTGAGCCTGGCGTCGGGCGCGGCGACGAGCTGGCGCAGGAAGGGCTCCGTGCTGACGCCCTTGGCGGCTTTACAGAACGCCGTGTACGCGCCCTCGGTGTCCTCCAGCTCCAGTAGGGACAGCCCGAGGATGAATTGCCCTGTCATTTCATGACGTTTCATGTTCAAAAAATGAATGTACATATAGTTTTGTACATTGTTACCGAGGCCGGGAAAATAGGGCTTAGATGGATGAGTAGACAATTATAAGAGCCAAGCTAAGTTCTTTTCCCCCCAGGGATTACATAGTGCTTTTCTCAAAAATTCTAGGATATTAAAATAAAATATAAGTATACTTGATATTTAAATTTTGTTAAACGTAATATTACTCATAATTGATTATATTTGCTAATATTTTCAAATAAATCTGTTGAATCTGCTTATAGGCAAACAATTAATTCATATTCAGTTATTCTAAATGTGAAGTTCATCAGACCTTTCAAACAAAATACATTCCGTTCCTATCATTTATACACAGATTCAATAAAATAATATTTCAAATATGTGGGTTTACCGTGTAACAAATTTACTTTTCTCAAACATGCTAGGAAATGTGTTCATTTCTTTCAAAAAAAGAAACCGCGAAGTTTCACATTGTTTGTCACGTCTCAGATCACGCCAGCAAATTTGTATGGAAATCCTTTGCTGGTGTCCATTAAGATAAATTCGTTATACGCTAAACCCACATAATTTGATTTCAAAATTATCTCGATGACTCTCGTAGAAACGGAACGTAATTTTGTATGAAACAGGTAACTAAAGACGAGGCTGTATGATGTGAAGACCCTTGCCTGTCCAGAATTAAAAAAGAAAAGAATGAACTAAACATTTAGTATGGCTGAACATTAGGTAATACTGTGCCTTACAGGCGAATTTATTTTAAAAAATTACAATTGGTGGGAAAATTGTAAATTTTTATTTGTTTCGTTGTGTTGTGGTCGCTAGCTAACTTTTATAAGAAGTACAATCTTTCATTTCCTAGCCTTTTTTTGAGAAAAGCACTATGTAAGCCTCGGGGAAAATTACTTTGCTTGACTTGTATAATTGAAGTCGAGGTATGGAAAATAAAACTATACTCGTCCAGCAAAGTCTTATTTTCCATACCTCGACAACAATGTACTATTGTCGACTGGCGATCGGAGACGTGATACGCAATGCGAAACTTCGCGGCCTCTTTTTTTGAAAGCAATGTACAGTCGGTTATAGCACTTAAGGTACCAGGCGTACTACAAAATAACTGCATTATTTTTATCCCTAGTTAATACATAATAAATTTAACCTTATTCTTATAAAAGAAGTGATTTTCTACTAATACATATTAATGTCATGAAGAAAATATTGCTGGGGACCAAAATAATTTAGTTCTTTTGGAGTACCCCTGGTACCCCTGGTGCTACAACCGACTGTACATACACAATTCAAAAGTCTGTGAGGCAATTTCAAAAGAGAATGTCAGAAGAAACACTGACTTGAGCATGCGTTCCACTCGCACCAGGGCTGCAGCATGGTGACGTAGCTCTGCACGAGGCGCGGCTGGTTGCTGCCGGCCAGCCACCATCCGAACTCGAATCCACCGCTCACTGCCCATCTGTATTCTGCAGCTCAGGAAAATATATACTAAATTGCTGCAAGATG
The DNA here is from genome assembly GCA_027580185.1 of Tuta absoluta. Taxonomy (NCBI): domain Eukaryota; kingdom Metazoa; phylum Arthropoda; class Insecta; order Lepidoptera; family Gelechiidae; genus Tuta; species Tuta absoluta. Next base: position 9,520,458 of record JAQAHW010000023.1, on the reverse strand, counting down.
TCTTAGTATATTTTTCGCGAGTATGGTTTTTTTCGTGATAAAAATGTCAAGAGTTCATAAAATACTCGGTTATGTCAACGTTTATTTCGGTAGCGTCTAAAATCGCTATAGACTGGCAGCTTCGTGCTTGCCGCTCCTTCATTGGTTGCGGTGAGGCGGGGGGAGGGTTGCACGTCACTAGCACGCGTATGCTACACACGTAGAGATTTCAACTGAACATATCTCGAGATTAATACTTATAGGTAATTATAGTTCTCAATAATTTCATATGTTTTTATTTTTGGTGGGATATTTTTTATGTTTGCCGCGAATGATTCCACGAGTAAATCTACACACACGCACACAACACACATAAGGCCTTGCAGCGTAAGGCAAAGTGTTCACAGCCGTAAAAAATGGTTGCTATCGCCACATCTGACCATCTGACAAATATTTGAGAGCCGTTTCAGACGTAAGTCGCTGATTACGACATCTGCGCAAAGAAAATGGGTCGATCCTATACATAACACGGTAACATGTGAAATTGCCATTGTGTTGTTAATGAATAAATAATAAAGTAATTAGAAATTTAGATATATATTCTGTGTATATCTTATCCGCATATCAGTCGGGATAGCTTTTTAACAGTATAAAACTGGGAGACTTTTCGCCGAATCACTCCTAAAGTGAAACTATCAACCTCTTTTCGCTTTTTTGGAAATAAGTTTTTCTTGGGAGATTTAAACTTTGAACTTCCCGCATCATTTTTTGTTCTGCCTTCGATTACAATATTCCTTACATATCTTTCTGGAAATCCCGTAACGCTGGCTACTAATTTTGCTAAATTGACATCATTCTGGTGTTCCTGCGTAGAAGGATGTTTCTTGCGTTCTTTAAAGAATTTGTGTATGTTATACACAACTTCCTTTGTTTGTTTTCTTATTGGAGGACTCATCTTGGGGTCGTAATCTCATGTGCGTTTTGTAAAAAGTTTCGAGTTCCTAATTACACAAGAGACCGCGGCGAGTGACCGCCGGCAAATGACAATCAGTGACACGCGTCGTGCTCGCGCCCATTCCCCGCACACTTTCCGCACCCCCGCAGAGATCATAATTACCCTGCCCCCCGAACGTCTGTAACGCCGCAGGGAGCGGCATGCACGACGTTGCCAGACTATAGCGTTGGCGTAGGGTATAGAAAAGGGTTAAAAAATAATCGTTATTGTCTATGATTTTCCGCAGTAGCTGTCTCTAAAGTACCGCCGTTCCAATAAGTCGTATTTGACAGCTGTCAGATTCGTGATAATACTATGGCGGGGGGTCCATTTTCCTTTGTTGAGATCTCTTTTAATATGGAGATGACAGCTGTCAAATACAACTTATTGGAACGGCGGTACTTTAAGCAACGATGGCAGCGCTAAAATGATAGCAAAACGTTGGAAGACATGTACGAGTATATGGCACTGAAGTCGGTTAATTCTTGATTTCTATCCTATTCGAAATTCCTTTTTTACTGAAAAGTGGTATTTGTATTATGCGATTCGAGACTTTCGCCTTTTTCGTGACAGTGTAATGTAGTCAGTGCCACAAAATTGCTATTAACATATTGACTCGCAATTTATTAAATTTTAATTTCGAAAATCTCGGATTTTTTCAAACTTATTACATTTCAAAAAGGATACAACTGATGTGCTAAATGGTAAGAGACTAGCGGCAGCGCCTGATGCCAGTGCGTCGGCGCCCTCGCCGCGAACAAGTGAGCCCTAGCCCTCCGCCCCCCGGCCCCCTTGGCGTACTCGTGCACGACGGAGCCTCCTTCGACGTTGAGACCCACAGAGTTGGGATCCGCGCCCAGAGCGCTCAGCTTCAGGCGGAAGGATTCTGCTGTGTTTGCGTTCCTGTGATAACAAAATTAATGTTAAGAAACATTAGAAAACTTACACAATTTTCTTCCGCAGGTAGGATCTCGTTCTTTTTTAGTGTGGGACACATAATCGTCCAACGACCCGAGTGTCAGAGATTTCAACCTACGAGTAGTAGGCCTCTGACATGGTTGTCTAAGTAATCATAAACAGCAACCGGGACCGACAGATTAACGTGCCCTCCGAAGCACGGAACCATTTCTTTTCGGATAATCAGTTGGTTCACCCTGCAATGTCCTAAAAAGACCGGGAACAAAATTCACAATGTGATAAGTATCAACTTTATGAGTGTCACAGCGAGAATCGAACCCGGAACCTTTGCGTCGCATGCAGCCGCACTACCACTGCGCCACATCGGCCGTCAAGGCAGGATTTGATCCTACGACTTTCGCTATCAGTCCTAGCGGGACACAGGGGCGAGTATACTCACACGCGGTGTGTGGAGGCCTGCCTCAGCCACAGCAGGGCGCGGTAGGCCTGCCAGTGCACCGCACAGTGCCCCGCGCCGGGGACTCCGCCCGCGCCGCGCGCCGCCCCCAGCGCCGCTAGGGCTCCGCGCACCACGCGGGACCTGAGAGATAAAGAAAACACATTTTTTTTAGTCACTGATTAATCCGTTGAAACATTTTCATTTTTAGATAAAAGCACAATACGACGAAAAATACTTCTTACATTTTACTAAACCTACCGAAAAATGCCGGCTAAACGACTATTGCCGCTCTGTCAGTCAATCCAGAATACTCACACATCACTCGAGTTATAGTTATATCTCACTTAAGTTTAAATAGTATCCACTAAGGAACTCGAGGGTTACATGTTTTTGCAATTTTAGGCGATCGGCTGACAACCTGTCACTATAGTGATAAATAATTATCTGAACGACCCTCAAATGTTGGTCAGACGAGGCGTAAATTTCCGTTTTTTGCGGCCGTTTACGCTCTGCCTACCCCGTAAGGGATTAGAGGCGTGATATGTGTATGTATTTATTATCCTTATGCGTTATTTTGTGTACAAATAATGATGTTCCAATGAGAGTGGCAGTTGTGTCGACATTAAGGGCGGGGCACACTGGCTCCGTATACGTTTTGTATCCAGCTCTCGTCCGTAGTCACGCATGAACTTATGACGTTGTAATGTATAGGATTGTATGAGATACGGCACACCGCTTGCGTTGCGTATCCGTTCCGTGCTGCACGCAAGCGGTGTGCCGTATCTCATACAGTCCCATACATTACAACGTCATAAGTTCGTGCGTGACTACGGACGAGAGCTGGATACGGAACGGATACGGAGCCGGTGTGCCCCGCCCATTAATGTGGCTTTACCAAGTTTCTCTACCAAGCGTCAAGTAGTGTCGACACTTTACGAACATATTTTCCTGTGAGAGTGGTAGTTGTGGTGTCGACACATTATGAACACTTTATTTATATGAAAAGGGCAGGTTTTTCTACCAGACAGCAGTTAATAAAACCACCACCAAAACATGCACCGTAATAAAACCCCTTACAATTTATAACAAAATTTCGTACTGGAGACCGCGCACCCAATAAAAAATGTTTGACCAAGCAAGTGATTATTTTAACAAAACCTATGGTTAACTATAAATTACCTCTAAGTTTTTGAAAATCGTTAAGTGTTTAAACTGCTATATGGCAATAATAAAACAATGTATAATATAAATTAAATAAAGCCTATGTAAGTTCTATTTTTTGAAAACTTACCGCATCTCAGCCATTTGTCGAATAGCCTCAGTGACAATAGATACTCCCAGATCACTGGAGAACAGATTATCGTATTCACTCGTGTCTTCCTCCTCATCTTGAAACGAAATAAACACAATAAATGCAAAGTAAAATTACTCCATAAAATTTAAAATCAGAAAAATTGGATGCGTGTACAATTTAGTAGGTACCTTGGAATCCAAAACATGTTTTTAACCAGGGAACAGACATAAAGTATGAAAATATGGAACTTCTTTTTTGACCGAGTATTTTTAAACTATTGTTTTGCATTGAAATTTTCTCAAATTATTCCAGCTGTTTTATATACTTTCGGCATTTCATCATACTCTACAAATAGATAAATAATCCATGTAACGGTCTATGATTTACCATTATACATGATGTAAAAAAAAATACAAAAATATTTTAAGGGGTGAACCAGTTCGTGAAACTGAAAAACTTTCCCCACAGAACATAGGTCGAAATATGAAAAAAAAATTGGTCCTCCCATACAAATTAACCCGGCTGGCTAACACACTTAGTATGGGAGGATCTAGTTTTTTTTTATTTCGGGATATGTTTCTGAGGAAAGTTGTTCAGTTTTATGGGCTGGATAACCCCTTAAAATATTTGCAGTAGATTTTTTACACCTTATAAAAATGCCTTAGAACTAACCTTTAGATGTACTAATTTCGGGCACATCCAACCGGAGAGCGTCGTTGAGTTCAAGGACAGCATTTTGCAAGTCGTTTATCGGTTCCAAAATGGACGTCAGCTCGTCTATTTGTTGCGGAGTTAATGTCTGAAACCAAGTTTACGGATTAGTAGTCCTACAGCTTTATGAAATCCAAGAGATATAAAAATAACACCTGCAGTTTGTGGTTTATACGAATCACAGAGCATGAATAAACTTGATGAAAATAAGAAATAGAATAAGTGGAGCGGGACCTGTGGAGTACCGTCCCATAATATAGCACCGTAAGTGTATTTTCAATTTGGGCTTTGGGCAATTTGGGCTGGACTTTGATATTCTATATGCCTATCCTATATAAAATCAAATCCGTTCGTATTTTACTTGTATTAATTGGTGGCAGGATTGATTAAGTGATATGATGGGTTTGTTTGTTTGATCGGGTATTAGGATTGTTTGGTTGTTTTGATTGGTCGTATAGTTGGATCGTTTGTGTGGTTTGATTGGTCGTACAGTTGAATTGTTTGGGTGGTTTGATTGGTCGTACAGTTGGAATGTTTGGGTGGTTTGATTGGTCGTACAGTTGGATTGTTTGGGCGATTCGATTGGTCGTGTAGTTAGATTGTTTGGGTGGTATAATTAATCGTGTAGTTGGATTGTTTGGGTGGTTTAATTGATCGGTCGAGTAACTTTGTTTCAAGTGTTCTCTATCTCTACATACGGGGACTGCTGTAGTAGTCGGAGAGGCGGTCGGTTGCTGCGGCGCCAACAGCAGATGCAGCAGCCGCGGCAGCAGGCGGTGCTGCGGGGCGCCGCACAGGAACAGGCGGCGCTCCAGCTCGCCCGCGCCCTGCGGCGTGGCGGCGCGCTCCCACCGCGCCCCGGCTACCACCACGCGGACGGCGTCAGCTGATAACTCGCCCACGTGCATAGCTAAGAACAAGATAAAATATTGCTATACTATATAAGTATATACTTTATAAGTATAGGTACCTACTTATAATGTCAAATTTATAACTCTGTCAAATGAAATTTATAATACAGGTGATATCATAAAACTACTGAACTATCAAGTTTAGCCACAGAATATGTACACTACACCGATTACGTTTGAAGAGCAAAAAGTATGTCTGTAATTTGTATCTTTTACTACTTAGCATTTTTCATGTTTTGTTGAAGAGCAATTAGACTGTTTTATTATAAATATGTAGTTCATAGAAACTTGGATAATAAAACATCTACATTGGCTTGTTTTCAAAAATATAACCTTAAAATAATAGGTGATGTTATTATGAAACTTGCTTAGAATAACATCACCCCATTTCGACCCGTTGGTATCGTATAAAGCGACTGAAATGGGCACCAGTTTTCCCTGTGAATGCAAGATCTTACACTGCACTCGCCAAGCCAAGCATGCTGGGTTTGGCAATACCGGCTGTTAATTAAATGTTTAATTATACAAAGTGTAAAAAAACTAAAAATATTTCTAAGGAAAAACCAGCTCATAAAAGTAAACCGAAAATCGTCGAAATATCTATACATACAATAAAACAGTAAAAACCGCGTGTCTGTACATTGAATTTAATTACGAAAAACTAATTGGGGGCGATGTTAAAATAGTATTGGAACACATTTAAACACTTTTTGAATTTTTTGTCTGTTTATCTGTTTGTTGTTACGGCTAATCTCCGAAAGTAATGGACGGATTTTAATGAAACTTTTTTTGTTGTGTAGCTACTAAGCCTGGTCAACATCTTAGCTACTTTTTACTGCGGGAAAATCGCTCATTACTAAGGGAAATACGATAAATACACATTTTAAAGTTAATTTCTGAAACTACTGGAGCTTTGAGCAGAACTACGCTACGCGAACGAAGTCGCGGGCACCAGCTAGTCATACATAAATTTGAATCTCCCATACAAAACGAGTATACTCACAGCTAGTGTTATCGCACAGGGCGGTGTCCGGCGAGAGCATCATTCTCTCGAGCGGCTCCAGTTCCCTGATCAGCGATATCCCGGCGCGGCGCACCACCGCGCACCACCACCCCTCCTCCGCTTCACAATTCTTAACAAAATTTATAACCAAATTAATACTACATGATATATCATAAATTAAAATAAGAAGTTGAAAAAATGCAAGCCTCGGCCGAGGATTGAAACCTGTGGAGTAACGTCCCACCGCTCACGCTTGTACGTCGCTTCAAGACGAGTGTCAAGAGGTTGACAATTTGGAAGGGTTCGGTCGGGACGCCGATGGCTCAGTGGCAGAGCAGCGGGACGGTACTCCACAGGTCCCAGGTGCAATTTCTTGTTTTCATAATTATCTACTAATATTACATAGTAAGGGAAATACCACAAAACCTTAAGGCGCGTGTTCATTCAGAATTATTTGTCTACACTAGTTCGCGCGAGTTCGTATCAGAAATCGTCGTCCGCAACACACGTAAAGTTGTTGATATACGTTGCGGGACAAATGTTTTCGAATTAATGCGCGCATTCATACACTCAATGATATCTGTCATAAAAATTATATCACTGTTCACAGCTGGACATTGGCCTCCTCTAGACACGTTCGTAGACCGCGATTATGGGACAGCGTCTGAACTCAACTGCTGCTAGCAACCCAGAAAAGGTCAGGTTCACCTGACAAGAAGACGTTTTATTCTAGTATCTTTGCACACTGCCATTACGGCTTGCTAAACATTCACGTTATGTCGGTTAATTTAATTCGTTTATTTATGTTTGATCATATAGTGAACATCTAACAACATAACAAATGGAAAATAATTTACATAATAAGGTTTAATAGAAAAAATTATGAACTCACATGTGTCGAGGCCAAGAGACCTAATGGTTTTTGAAGGCCTTCCATATACTGCATACACCAGCTGTATAACTCTGACCAACATCTGTAACCAAAAATTTGTTTAAGCTACCTACATAGAAAGTTCCTATATCTTTTTCCAACATAGAGAGGAAAGTGAGTCAATGGTAACGTTTCAAATTAGCAATCTCTTGCTCCCCTCGGGTACAAAATGCAACTGTCAAAACTTTCGTAAAACGGAAAATGGCTCTTATATTCTAGCCACGATTTTAGCAGACAGAAGTTTCACTTCCATGTAATTAAAACTCTTCAAAGTAAGAGTGAACACGCTTCTTCTGGGTGAGCTCGCTCCATCTTGACTCTGTCCTATGACCTAGACTAGAGTCAAGAGCAAACCCATCATTAATAAAAATAAAATAAAAACTACCGTCCATAAGCATTGGGCGCGCGCAACAATACATAATTTCTGGTCATAACTCTTTTACCAAACGAACGAGTGAGCAATAAATTTCACTCGTGCTCATGCTGCCGTTCCTTTAACTTCCGCACAAAAAGCCGATAATCGCGGGAGCGCGGCAAGTGGGAGCGGAATGACGAGTAGCAGCGCGAGTATTCTGTTTACATGCTCGCGCTTTTTCTTCGTCAAAACAGGATCAAAGTAATTTGGACCAATAATATGTTGCTATGGCGATGGCCTTGTAGTTCGCTTCTTGCTTCGTGTAAATGAGCAGGGGTTGTTGGTCAGCGTAGTAGATGCGACATTGTCGCAATGGCACATGTCGTTGCTAGAGAAACCTCACATTTTCCGGTTTGCATGACATCTCCCAACACCAGCCAGGAGTCGGTTGAGCGACTTCCAGAATTATTGCCACCCGGTCAAAGCAGGAAGAGGTGGGTTGTTGAAGGCGGGTATGTTTTAGTCCACTGCTCAACCTTGGATCCTGGATCATTTCCTTCGCAGTATGGTTGGCTATGCTCGCGCTGCCCACTTCTCTAACTATTCCCTGCCTGGTACTAACTTGTTCCGTGTGATGCCGGCTTACAATAGCATCACCCCATTTCTTTCCCGTGGGAGTTGTAAGAGGCAACTGAGGGACTTGAGGGTGTGTATTGCAATTTTAGGCGACGGGCTGACAAACTAACACTATGGCGATACACAATTTTTTAAATGACCCTCAAATATATGTCAGACGTGGCGTAAATGTCCGTTTTTGCGGCCGTTTACGCTCTGCCTACCCCGCAAGGGATAATAGGCGTGATATACGGGGTGTAAGGGACGGTGTACCGAAAACTTTGCAGGCATGATCAGACCAAGTATATATGTATGTATTTTAAGTATTAACGTGCATCTATAAGTTATTTATTATTTTCCCTTAACTTCATCCACACAAAACACAGTTTACTTACATTTTGGATCCAGTCGACGAGAAAATCTAATAGATTGAATTAGATAGCAAGGTATTTAGCTTCTTCCGCACTTATGATGGCTAGTAATGCAGCTAGTTGAATGCACCACGCGTACAACCGCAAGTTAATGCAAATGCACAAGCGATGCACTTTACTCGCACTACTTCCACCGTATTACACTCTGTGTGTAATACGGTGGAAGTAGTGCGAGTAAAGCTAGTTGAATGCACCACGCGTACGACCGCAAGTTAATGCAAATGCACAAGCGATGCACTTTACTCGCACTACTTCCACCGTATTACACTCTGTGTGTAATACGGTGGAAGTAGTGCGAGTAAAGCTAGTTGAATGCACCACGCGTACAACCGCAAGTTAATGCAAATGCACAAGCGATGCACTTTACTCGCACTACTTCCACCGTATTACACTCTGTGTGTAATACGGTGGAAGTAGTGCGAGTAAAGCTAGTTGAATGCACCACGCGTACGACCGCAAGTTAATGCAAATGCACAAGCGATGCACTTTACTCGCACTACTTCCACCGTATTACACTCTGTGTGTAATACGGTGGAAGTAGTGCGAGTAAAGCTAGTTGAATGCACCACGCGTACGACCGCAAGTTAATGCAAATGCACAAGCGATGCACTTTACTCGCACTACTTCCACCGTATTACACTCTGTGTGTGTGCATTAACTTGCGGTCGTACGCGTGGTGCATTCAACTAGCTGCATTACTAGCCATCATAAGTGCGGAAGAAGCTAAATACCTTGCTATCTAATTCAATCAAGATGGACTTCCGCAAAGTAACGCCTGATACAATTACTTACTTAAAATCTAATAGGTTTCGACTGAAAAACAGCAGTCTATCTCTTATGGGATAGGCATTTTTGCTGAGTCGCTGACCTTTTCATTATTGCGCCACGTTGCATATCAGAGTGCCTATGTTTTAAATTGATAGAATGTGTTTTTTCGTTTTTAGTTACTTGTTTTTTTTCTTATGTACTTTGCTGTGTAAAGTGTCGCAGTTTTTTGAATATTTTTTTTTCTATTCTATTCTATTCTACCATGAAACTGATCAACTCTTTCTATGGACGATATGTTGGTAAATGAGAAAGAAAAATTGACATCCCATACAAAATTCCCGATCAGCTGACTGACTTACTATGGAAACTCGAAAAAAATATTTCGTTTCCCAACGTAGGCTCCATAGTAGAGTTTTTTTTTTTAATTAATGATGGGTTTGCTCTTGACTCTAGTCTAGGTCATAGGACAGAGACAGAGTCTAAGATGGAGCGAGCTCACCCAGAAGAAGTTTTATGGTCTGATCATGCCTGCCAAGTTTTCGGTAAACCGTCGCTTACACCCTGTATGTATGTATGTATGTACTAACTTGTGCATGAGGTGCTGGTGGTCGGTGTTGGAGCGCTTGGCGAGCTGCCTCACGCGCGCCTGCACGCAGCCGCAGCAGACGGACGCGAGGTCGGACTCGGGGCCGACGCTCGGGCCCGCCTCGGCGCCCCCCAACGTGCGCCGGTAGATCTGACAATGGGTTATCTCATTTTGTAGGAAGTGTTAAGGAACAGCCTACACCGAATTTGTCGAATATTTAACCTCCAAAAACGAAAGAATGAGAAACATTGAAACACTGTAGAATAATTTATATGGACTGCGGTGGGGAGATTGGAATTTTTACTACTGTCTAGTTAACTCTGTCTGACGCGGTCCTGATGACAGAGCCGAGAGGTCTGTAGTACTCACCACCAGCGCCCTGGTGAGCACGGCGGGCGGGAACACGCCGCGCGCCAGCAGACGCTCGCAGTACTACTGGTGGGACGAGCACTGCTCCGTGACACTGCGCTGTGCGACACACACTCACCACCAGCGCCCTGGTGAGCACGGCGGGCGGGAACACGCCGCGCGCCAGCAGACGCTCGCAGTACTGCTGGTGGGACGAGCACTGCTCCGTGACACTGCGCTGTGCGACACACACTCACCACCAGCGCCCTGGTGAGCACGGCGGGCGGGAACACGCCGCGCGCCAGCAGACGCTCGCAGTACTGCTGGTGGGACGAGCACTGCTCCGTGACACTGCGCTGTGCGACACACACTCACCACCAGCGCCCTGGTGAGCACGGCGGGCGGGAACACGCCCCGCGCCAGCAGACGCTCGCAGTACTGCTGGTGGGACGAGCACTGCTCCGTGACACTGCGCTGTGCGACACACACTCACCACCAGCGCCCTGGTGAGCACGGCGGGCGGGAACACGCCGCGCGCCAGCAGACGCTCGCAGTACTGCTGGTGGGACGAGCACTGCTCCGTGACACTGCGCTGTGCGACACACACTCACCACCAGCGCCCTGGTGAGCACGGCGGGCGGGAACACGCCGCGCGCCAGCAGACGCTCGCAGTACTGCTGGTGGGACGAGCACTGCTCCGTGACACTGCGCTGTGCGACACACACTCACCACCAGCGCCCTGGTGAGCACGGCGGGCGGGAACACGCCGCGCGCCAGCAGACGCTCGCAGTACTGCTGGTGGGACGAGCACTGCTCCGTGACACTGCGCTGTGCGACACACACTCACCACCAGCGCCCTGGTGAGCACGGCGGGCGGGAACACGCCCCGCGCCAGCAGACGCTCGCAGTACTGCTGGTGGGACGAGCACTGCTCCGTGACACTGCGCTGTGCGACACACACTCACCACCAGCGCCCTGGTGAGCACGGCGGGCGGGAACACGCCGCGCGCCAGCAGACGCTCGCAGTACTGCTGGTGGGACGAGCACTGCTCCGTGACACTGCGCTGTGCGACACACACTCACCACCAGCGCCCTGGTGAGCACGGCGGGCGGGAACACGCCGCGCGCCAGCAGACGCTCGCAGTACTGCTGGTGGGACGAGCACTGCTCCGTGACACTGCGCTGTGCGACACACACTCACCACCAGCGCCCTGGTGAGCACGGCGGGCGGGAACACGCCGCGCGCCAGCAGACGCTCGCAGTACTGCTGGTGGGACGAGCACTGCTCCGTGACACTGCGCTGTGCGACACACACTCACCACCAGCGCCCTGGTGAGCACGGCGGGCGGGAACACGCCCCGCGCCAGCAGACGCTCGCAGTACTGCTGGTGGGACGAGCACTGCTCCGTGACACTGCGCTGTGCGACACACACTCACCACCAGCGCCCTGGTGAGCACGGCGGGCGGGAACACGCCCCGCGCCAGCAGACGCTCGCAGTACTGCTGGTGGGACGAGCACTGCTCCGTGACACTGCGCTGTGCGACACACACTCACCACCAGCGCCCTGGTGAGCACGGCGGGCGGGAACACGCCGCGCGCCAGCAGACGCTCGCAGTACTGCTGGTGGGACGAGCACTGCTCCGTGACACTGCGCTGTGCGACACACACTCACCACCAGCGCCCTGGTGAGCACGGCGGGCGGGAACACGCCCCGCGCCAGCAGACGCTCGCAGTACTGCTGGTGGGACGAGCACTACTCCGTGACACTGCGCTGTGCGACACACACTCACCACCAGCGCCCTGGTGAGCACGGCGGGCGGGAACACGCCCCGCGCCAGCAGACGCTCGCAGTACTGCTGGTGGGACGAGCACTGCGGTAGAGGAGGGACTGGCTCTCTGCCACACACTGCTCGCCATGATACTTCTGCGCCTAGCGCGCTGCCTGTCAAATAAACGAAAACATACAAGAATATAAAAGGTGTACTAAAACTGTAAATAAAAGAATGAAGAAGTTCCTGTAAATATTTCAAGGGCTAGTCTGTAGCGGCGCGGATTGCTATGATATATTAAAGGGCGCTACACACAGAATGCTGACTTCGCTGGACGCATCTTCTGCTGACGAGGCGACTACGACGCAATGTAAGTTCACGTCCACACAACGCCTCTATGCGCAGGGAAATAGAAAAGGAAATGGGCAGCGCGAGCATGCAAACAGGTTACTCGCGCTGCTACTCTTTATGCCGCTACCATTTCCCGTGGTCCCGCGAATAAGCGAGTATTGCTATCTCGCTCACTCATATTGGGTCGAGAAGAGTATAACGGCAGTTTGTGGACACTCACTCGCGGTGATACTTCCGCGGCAGTATTTCGAGCAATATTCGCGACAACGGCAGGAGCACTTGTATAGTGTGAACGTGCTATAAAACGTATGTGGGCTTATTTCTCGGACGTTGTCCGCTAAAAATTGGCGTGTCCCCTGACTTCAGACATATTTTCTAACGAACTGTTGCTTCATTACGTATTTCTCTATTATTGAACATTGAAATCAGTAAATATACTACCCATTAAAAATAAAATAAAGTTGGGCTTAATATTAAATCTTTGAAAAAAATTGGTAATTATGTTAAAAATCATCAAAATTTCGCGTGTCCTATGGCTACCGTAACGCATTTGTTGTGTATTTTTTACGTTACAGACACCTTTTCCATAAGTGGTATTTGTTTTACTTATAGGCTATATATCCTAGTTTTAAAATATTTATCATTTAAGATACGATTTCATATAAAAATAATTAAATAAATTAAAAGTTTTGTTGTCCTTAGAATTACGTTAGGTGGAAATTCCACTACCCGTAACGGAGTATTTTTTCCCAGTTAAGATGTGAATTTCTACAATGCATTACTTTATTTTGATAAATGGCAACAACTCCACACTATGCGCGGCCGCCATATTCTATTTTTCACAACATTCTTGTCAAAAACATGGTTTGAAGTGATGGTGCGCATCGTGGTCCAAATTTTTGTTCCACTACAAACGGTTGTTTTCAAAGGGAAGATCCCTGTTTCTTATTGAGTCTGTTATGTTATCTGTTTCCGTATGTTTTCTTTTGATTGGTAGTACTAGTTAATTGTATTAATTTGCATTAATTTACTCAATATTTGCATTTTATTGCCGATGGATCAAATTACGTTACTTCCATACATGACGTGATGTACAAGGGAACCAAATTTTGTAACGTATGGAATTCTTAGGCTGGGTTCACGAGGAATAAAATTGGGATTTCTTTAAATGTATTTTCGAGATCTGGTACGATTCGAATTTTCTTTATAGGTATTCTTAAAGAATACTAGTTTTTTTGTGGTTTTTTAATTGGTTATTATGTTCCTTTAAATATTACATAAATACGAAATATTTAGCTTTTAAAATTGTCCCATTTTTTGTAATGTGACCAGTGCCTTATTTCCTTTACGTCACATCACTTTCCATTCGTGACGTGTCTCATTCTGGTTGTGATTTTACAAATTAATAATTAAATAAGTATTACTATAATCATTGCAACGTAAAGACTAATAAAAAGACTATAGAACGTAGTATATATTTTTATAGAAATATTTCACTATTATGGCGTTTAAAACAGTATAACTGATATTGAAATAAGGTGTTTTGTACACAAACATAACGTAATGTCATATTTATGATTCTGTGCCATTTATGTGAAGAAAATATCAGGAATGTGATATTTGTTTTTATTACTATTGTCCTTAGTTATCTAAAATACATACTCATTTTGCAATTAAGTGAGTAGTTTAACTTTAATAACACCTCAATTTCGTAACGTAATGGAACTGATAATTGACTGACTACATTTTTCATTTCATTTTATGCGAAATCTAATGAATATTTATAGAAATAATTATACTTTTCAAGTACTATATTTAAAACATAATTAATTTAGACACACATTTTGGGAAAATAAACATGTTCAAAATTGAGGAATTCCATTACGTGACAGACAACGTCCGAGAAATACGCCCATGTCACACTCGTCATAGAAGATTAGCCAATCAGAGACCAGGCCTTAAAACGCGGTTACGAAGTTTGTCAAAGACTTTGCATAAATACCTACCAGTTGGGTGTGGACGCAATCCCCCTGCTAACTCCCTCGAAAGGAAATTCCCCTTTTCCATCATGCAGCATTGAGGCAACTGGCAACCACTAATCACTCTTCCTCACAACTCCATGCAACTAGACTATATTTTATTATAAAAATTGTAATTTATTTATAAACTTACTAGTTATCACAGTTTCGCCGTCTGGCTGACTCCAAAGCGCCCAGATGACGTTATTTCCGTCCCCATATCCTATTGTGTAGTCCAAGAGATCTAGCTGCAAAAATTAATTTAAATTTAATTTATTTACTTCGTAAACTTCAACAGCACATCTGTTATTACAATTTGCCTTAAATTTAACAGCCAATAACAGAGTTCAATATAATTAAGGGTAGGTAAATCAAGATATTGAAGATTGAATTGCATTAAGGGTAGGTAGACAAAAAGTAAAGTAACGAAACTGAACTTAAATAGTGAGTGGTGTGTGAGTGTGTTAGAAAATAATGCTTCATATCAGGGTCTTGCTGTTTAAACCTTTATAAGCCAATCGCAATAGATTTTTAAAACCAATCATCAAATGTTTAATGGTCTGCCTGTTAAAGGGTTAACAAAACCCTTTTAGAATAGACGTGATAAATTGATTACACGTAAAAAATAAAAGATCTCTGAAATTCGACTTGTAAGTATCTACAACCTCATTGATGATGGAATGAATGGTAATTTGTATATGAATTACCGGAATAGAATGAAATGCCTCTACGAGGTGTTACATGCTGGGCTTGTATTATAGTTTAAGATCCATGTCACCATGTGGTAACGCAAATAAAATAACTTGAAACTCTGTATTATAGTTTAAGATCCATGTCACCATGTGGTAACGCAAATAAAATAACTTGAAACTCTGTATTATAGTTTAAGATCCATGTCACCATGTGGTAACGCAAATAAAATAACTTGAAACTCTGTATTATAGTTTAAGATCCATGTCACCATGTGGTAACGCAAATAAAATAACTTGAAACTCTGTATTATAGTTTAAGATCCATGTCACCATGTGGTAACGCAAATAAAATAACTTGAAACTCTGTATTATAGTTTCAGATTCATGTAACCATGTGGTAACGCAAATAAAATAACTTGAAACTCTGTATTATAGTTTAAGATCCATGTAATCATGTGGTTACGCAAATTAAATAAATTGAAACTCTGTATTACACTTTAAGATCCATGTAACCATGTGGTAACGTAAATAAAATAACTTGAAACTCTGTATTATAGTTTAAGATCCATGTCACCATGTGGTAACGCAAATAAAATAACTTGAAACTCTGTATTATAGTTTAAGATCCATGTCACCATGTGGTAACGCAAATAAAATAAATTGAAACTCTGTATTATAGTTTAAGATCCATGTCACCATGTGGTAACGCAAATAAAATAACTTGAAACTCTGTATTATAGTTTAAGATCTGTCTAATTCCAAGCTAAACTCCCGCAGTGGAAGCGATTTCCACAGGTAAATTTCTAGTAAAATACCAGGAGTTCAACTGAAGGCAGACAATGGCCGCGTTACGCAGCGCTAAATAGCATACGCTGCACAATATAGCAGCGCATACTATGAATTAAACGTGAACCTAAATCTATTTAACTTAATTAACTAAGTTGAGTGAAATTGGCAAATGATGTGTTCTGACCTTTACATAACTCAATTCTGTAGTAAATACCGTCTGCCGATCTGGCGTTACGTCACACGTATAAGCACTAGATTATAAGTAAGTACCTCCAAATTATATCACCCCACGAATTCCGCAATTCGTACTAAGGAGCCACAATGATAATGGTACAACAAATATGACTAAAGGGAACACACCATTAACACGAAGAAACAGTTTTATACCAAAACAACTAGGTTCCACACTTACAGTCACGTCGCCGGTCCAAATGCATAAAATACCCAACGGAGAAAGGAAGTTCAGGGAATGGATCAAATAGGGATTCCGTGGGTACTTACAGGGCTGGGTGGAAAAGATATCGACACCCAGCATTCCACTACAGCCTTGGCGCGTTATTCACTTCAAACCACTCACAGCTTCTGTTCGTATTCCACTTTGATATTAGTCATTACGCGTGACCCAACCCGAATTTGGGCCGTACAAACGCGGGCCAATATGGCCACCTGATGCCTATTCAACGCGACGCTCACGTGGAAGACGTCGAGACATCCAACAATCACTAAGCCTGGCATTCCAGTACAACCCAGGAGAAACGCAATAATACGATGCATCAACACACGCGATCTCAAATTGAATCGTCCATTACACGCGGCATCACAAAACGCGTGGCGGGAAATCCGCACAATACGCGATACCCTCCCGTCCGAACGGTTTTGAGTGACTGATAGTGCGGTGCAGAAATCACCGCTTGGCGCCTACCAGGCGGCCCGCGCGCACGCCGCCACCCTCGCCCCGCGAGTGAGAAAGGGACAACATATGCCCAGAGCGAATGCATGCGAACGAGTATCGCGGCGCATTCATAGACCGTCATTAATACCTAACTTACCCCAGCATAGCAACGCTAAATTAAACATTCACCCGCCCTAGGCCGAATCCCTTAGGCCTATTCACTACTGGGGAGACGAGATAGCGTTGCTATTGCTCGCTTAAGAACTGAATCCCCTACCTGAACTGTCGCGACTCGAGGAGTGCCATCACTACCTGGGAACAAGTTGAGAATGCGCCCTCTGCGCCATCGCAGTGGCGGCAGGTTGGCATCCTTAACCAGAACGAGATCTCCGATGCGAGGGGGTTCAGTTCTGTCCGTCCACTTAAGGCGTTGCTGCAGAATGTGCAAATACTCAAGCGACCATCGCTTCCAAAAATTCTGAGACATTTGCTGCAGCAACTCATAACGCGTCAAACGATTGCTACTGACCTCTGTGTAGGGGTATTCTGGCAAGGCGTTAAGTGGTTGGCCAATTAAGAAATGCCCTGGTGTCAGGGCCTCCAGATCATTCGGATCTGAGCTAAGCGGACACAAAGGACGTGAATTGAGAACGGCCTCAATTTTACAAAACACGGTCGCTAGCTCCTCAAAGGTTAATATCGTTAAACCTATAACTCGCATCAAATGCGTCTTAGCGGACTTTACAACCGCTTCAAATATACCACCCCAGTGGGGGCATCCTGGTGGATCGAACACCCAGTTAATGCCCTGACGGGAGAGGCTCGTGCCGATAGCTTCCTCGTTTTCCGATAAAAACGTTATAATTTCTTTCATACATCGATCAGCGCCCTTAAAGTTGGTACCACAGTCCGACCTGATCAGCGCTGGTCGCCCTCTTCGCGACACAAATCTATCTAAAGCTGCTAAGAAAGCCTCCGTAGTGAGGTCGGCCACGAGTTCCAAGTGGACGGCCTTGGTTGCTAGGCACACAAACACGCACAAATACGCCTTGATTGACTTCGCGTTGCGAAGGCGTGATGCCTTTACCATAAAAGGCCCCGCAAAGTCCGTTCCCACACCCGCAAACGTCCAGGCTTCCGTCACCCGGTCCGGTGGGAGGTCTCCCATCTGAGGTTGCATTGTGGCTGCCTTCAACCGATAGCAAGGCAAGCACCGAAACACAATGCTCCGTACCGTACGTCGTCCAGACAAGATCCAAAACTCGCGCTGCAGAATAGCCAAAAGTGCATTGCAGCCCGCATGCGAGTTTTTCTGGTGACGATCTCTAACTATAAGTTCTACCAAAGGTCCCTTCTTTGGGAGTAACAGCGGATGCCGTGCTGAAAAGGGCAGGTTAGCGTTCCGAAGTCTACCTCCAACCCGGAGCATTCCATGCTCGTCCACGAACGGGTTGAGGCGCACAAGACCTCCCTTCAGCTTTCCACGGCCATCCCTGAGCAGCCTGGCCTCTTCCTCAAAATGTTCCGCCTGGACGACCCTAACCAATAAACTTAGAGCCGCATTCCGCTCCGCAGGCGAGAGGACAGGTGCCAAGTTCCGTTCTGCTTGAGGTTTTCTACAGTTGTTCACGAACCGTTTGATCCAACCTGTCACCCCTAGAAGTTTGTCGAGGGAGCTGTATCGTTCCAGCAAGAAAGCCGCACTAGGCTTAGGTACGATCTGCCCTACGTTCACTCGCAAACCTCGATCAGGTGGCCCAAGCGGCGACCCGCACTCATTGTATGGCCATCTCTCAGGTGACTCAGTCAGCCACTGAGGTCCCCACCACAGTGAGTGACCTACCAAATCAGGGGCCCTACATCCCCGTGAGGCGCAGTCCGCTGGGTTCTGTTCTCCCGGTACGTGTCTCCATACCAACGGAGTTTCCGATCCTTTAATCTGTGACACCCGATTTGCCACGAAAACCTCAAGAGTATGTACCGACGTCTGTAACCAGCACAGAACTATCCTACTGTCGGTCCATGCGTACACCGTTTCATCCAAATTGATGGTACCGCGTAGATTACTAGCGACATAATGTAGCAAGCGCGTGAGAAGCGCTGCTCCCGCCAATTCCAACTTTGGAATGGTCCATCTTGTCCTAACCGGAGCCACCTTACTCTTGGCCATAACTAGACGCACGTCTACAGTTCCCGTTGAACTGACTGTCCGCAAATAGACAGCTGCCGCGTACCCTCGCTCCGAGGCATCACAAAACCCATGTAGGGTAGCCTTACATCCCACCGATGGGAGCAACTTGCGAGGTATGGCGATGCGTACGATCCCTGGTAAGGTGGTCACAAACTTGGTCCAATCATTCAACAGCTCTCCGGAGAGCTGGTCGTCCCAACCCAAGTTTGCTATCCACAACCTTTGCAAGAAGCACTTCGCCATGAACGTCACCGGTGCGATCCACCCGTTAGGATCGAAAGTTCTGGCGATCGTCGATAATACCGAACGCTTCGTCCAAGTCTTCTGCAAAAGGTCTGGCTCGATCTGATACGTAAAGACATCATGCGTTGGCCTATATTGCACCCCTAGGATGCTCAACGTATTTGGATTGTCCGGGTTCTCGAAAAGGTGCGGGTCCTGCTGGAACTCACCTGGCAACCCGGCCAGGAGCTCTGGACAGCTGGACAGCCATTTCCGCAACTCATAACCTCCTGATTCCATGATCGCGATCAGCTCGTCTCGTAGTAGCAGTGCTTGTTGCACGCTATCTGCACCCGTGCAGATGTCATCCACGTAGACGTCGCGATCCAGTACTGCTGCGGCCCGAGGGAATCTTACCCTTTCCTGTGCGGCCAACTCTCGCAGCGTGCGTACTGCCAAAAACGGACTTGGCTTCAGACCATACGTTACCGTGTTAAGCTCATAAGTGACCATCGGCTCGTCAGGGCTCTCACGCCACAAAATCAGCTGGTACCGACGGTCATCCGGGTGTATAATTGTTTGGCGAAACATCATTTTGACGTCTGCGACGAACGCTACTTGGTGCAACCGAAAATCTGTGAGGATGTCCACAATGTCCCGGTTCAACTTGGGACCCGCGTGCAGACACTGGTTCACAGACACACCATTCGATGTAGGAGCAGAACCGTCAAACACTACCCGTATCTTCGCCTCCGGTGACTTCAAAACAGCCAGGTGTGGTATGTAGTAATGCTCGACACACCTCCAATCTATGCTGGACACCGACATGTGGCCTAACTCTAGGTACTCCCTCATAATTCATAATTCATAATTCATTTATTCATGTTAAGTTATCAGGTACAATGGTAAGCAGATACATTCGCAAAAAATTATAATTCGGTGTCTCACTGAAAACTACCTTTGCAGGCATATACATGATTGACAATAATTAATAATAATAATAACAATGTCATGCATTATAGAGTACATGTTCTTAAATTAGTATCACAATGTCAAAATAATAAAATGAAAAAGAAATAATAAAAAATAAAACCAAAACATAAATAAATCCAGCAATGTCAAGTTTCTATCAAATACACAATGTCAAATATACAATAAAATCTCGATACTATCACAATGTCAATTAATAAAATATATAAATTTACAAGAAATAAAATTTCACATATACAAATCCAACAATGTCAAAATTCCATTAAATATCCAATGTCAAAAATACAAAATTAAGTTCTAGTAAATAAATTTAAATGATAATAAGCCTCAATAAACAAACAACTGACATAGCAACTATTTACTTTCCATGTATTCTCGCAAGCCATAGAAAGACTTCTCTTCGAGCCAAACCATGAGTGATCTCTTGAACCTTCCAAAAGGTAATGACTTAAAATCATCCGGCAACTTATTGAAAATTTGAATACACATCATATGGGAATTATTTTTTATTAGAGCAAGCCGAGCATGTGGTTTGTATAATTTATTCTTATATTGAGAACGAAGCTCACGCGTGCTGACCACACTATTTGTTTCGAACATCGAACCATGCCTGTAGACGAAAACGCAAACTTCGAGGATGTACAAGCAGGCAACAGTTAATATTTTGTGTTTAATAAAATACGGACGACAAGAATCTAGTTGATTTAGTCCAAATATAGCTCGAATACACTTTTTTTGCGTAATAAATAATTTTTCTATGTCACAACAATTCCCCCAAATCAAAATACCATAACGTAAGATAGAGCCAATGTATCCGTGGTACGCAGTAATAGCAGCTTCTTTTGAGACTATTTGACTTACGCGTCTTAGAGGAAACACAAAACTATTTACTTTAGAACAAAGATATTGAATATGTAATTTCCAATCACAGTGATTATCAATATTGATGCCCAGAAATTTTGCACTCAAGGTTCTATTAACAGATTGATTTTTAAACTTGATGTTTAATGACAACGGCTTTTTTTTACAAGTAGAAAATTGGATGTAATTTGTTTTATTTATGTTAACCTTAAGATTGTTCTGCTCCATCCACACCACAGCATTCTGTAATGCGGTATTAACTGCTTGCTCATGAGTTACAGGTATTTTACTTTTAACTACTATTGTTGTGTCATCCGCAAACAAAATACATTCTTCTGATACTGCGCTAGGCAAGTCATTAATGTATGCGAGGAATAGTAGTGGTCCCAATATACTCCCTTGAGGTACACCAAACCCGTTGTACATGTAAGGTGATAGAGCTCTTTGGATAGTCTTGCTTTCACTGCAGTAATATTGCACCTCAACGCATTGTTCTCTAGCGCTCAAATAAGTTTTGATCCAATGTAGAGCCGGTCCCCTTATACCGTAGAGTTGTAACTTTGCAAGCAATCTATTATGTAACACAAAATCAAAAGCTTTACTCATGTCCATCAACAAAACCGTAACCAAACTGTTATCATGTAAGCCGTCCATTATATATTTAATCAATTTAAAAGTGGCCAACAATGTACTTTTCCTTTTACGGAATCCATGCTGTTCTTCCCGCAACACTTTTTGAGATTCAAAAAATTTAATAAGTCTATCATACATACATTTCTCTAAGATTTTTGAGAAAACTGGAACTAGGGTTATAGGTCGGTAATTGTCCACACAGTCACGTGGGCCCTTTTTATGAAGGGGCCTTACGATCGACTTTTTCAGTACCGTTGGAAACACACCCTCTAGAAAACATTTATTGATTGCATGGGCAAGAGGATAAATAATGATATTAGTGGTAATTTTAATAATTTCAGTTAATATGCCATCATAACCAACTGCGGTTGAATTTTTTAACTGTCCGATAACTTTTGCTAATTCGGTGTAAGATACTGGATATAAAAATATACTTTTTTCATTTGAGGTCAAAAAATGAGAAACGTTTCCTAAAGTATTTAAATTGCTGGTACAGTTATGGGAGATAGAGTTAAGAAAATAGGTGTTAAATGATTTTGATATTTCTTCGGGGTTATGTATCTCATTATTGGCTACTGTTAATTTGGTGATATAATTAATAGGATGATTGGTTGTGTGTTCCTTAATTACATTCCACACCGCTTTACCTTTATTTTTAATGTTATGTATGTATGATGTATTTATTGTCCTCTGTGATGTATCAATGCAATGACGCAAAATACGAGAATATTTTTTATATAGAGGTTTATTTCCCCTTTTATAGCGAATCTCTGCATGTAGACCGCGTTTGACTCTACAACTCACTTTAATTCCTTTTGTTAGCCATTTAGTTCGGGATTGATTTGCCCTTTTCCGAATTCTTACTACCGGAAAACATAAATTGTAAAAAAGTAGAAATAAATCATAAAAAGTATTAAAAGACTTCTCAGCCGGTATATTATCTAAGTAAACATCACTGAAACTCAAACAAGAAAGACATTCCAAAAACTTTACCCGGTTTTCATGGCTATAATCGCGTTTATATTCGTACCACAAGGTCACTGGCGGCTTACGAGGAATTTTTAAAGGAATTCTGTAAGTTTGTGCGCTATGGTCAGATAATTCAAAGTTATGAACCTTCGCTATCCCATCCCCAACATTCGAAACAATGTGGTCAATACATTTCTGAGTTAGATTTGTAATTCTTGTCGGTCTCAATATTTTTGTACTTAAATTATAATTTTCTAATATCCGCTTAAACTCTATTGATATACTGTCCTCTACTAATGAGTTGATATTAAAATCCCCACATAAAATGTATTTTCTACGCTTGTTTTTACAAACTGCTTCTAATAACTCCTCCAACTTTTTAAAAAATGTGGATTTAGGAGAGGTTGGAGTTTTGTTTGTATAAATACATAAAATAGTAACGTTATATTCAGTTAAATGTACTCCACAGCATTCAAATACAAAGGTTTCAGAGATGTGCTCTATTGTTTTCATTACTTTGTAATCTAAACCATTCCTGACGAGGATAACTACACCTCCCCTTTTTTTAGTCCTTGAATAATACGCCGCAGTTTGAAAATTTTTCAATTTAAGATTGCTTTCAGCGCCTCGCTTCAAATTTCCTTCACTTAAACAAATAACATCAACATCTCTCTGATCCCTCTTCTTAATATAATCTAGTAAATACTGAAATTCATCGAGTTTGTTCAGGATGCCCGAAATATTTTGATGAAGTATTGTAAGAGAATTAGAGAAAAAACTGCTTAGGACTGTTATTTTCTTCCGTGCTTTGTACTTCCGTATCTGATAGTATGCTAGAGTCATTTTTAGCAATCAGTCCAAGAGATTCACGAGGTGGCGTGCAAGTTTTGCCTGTAGTAAAATTAGATGTGTATGTCAAGAGATATTTTATGCGAGACATGTTAGCAACAATCGCTCTGCCAGTGTTTAATCTATCAACATTTCCGTCCCAAAAGTAATGGATTTGGGTCGGGAAAACGTATTGAAATTTAGTATTCCCTATTTGGTAGTTCAGTTTATTTACATAAAATTGTTTGGTTCCATTAAAAAGTAAAATTACATTTGTATGAGGCAAGTGTCCCAGATAAAAGTTTAATTCCGAAGTTAAATTCCCCATATTATACCCGTTATTCCCCGTTAAAACAACAATATAATCAAATTTCGTGAAAGTCGTACACAAATGCAAAGATTCCTTCAGAATTTGTCCCAATTTAGCATACGGTTTAAGGATAGCTGAGACAAAATAGTCTTTCCCAACTAACCTGTCCAAGGTTCTTCTTAAGCCTCTTCCATTTTCATCGGCGAGCACGAGAACTTTTGGTTTACTGGCGTTTTCAAAGAAAAAATGAGGACTGTTTTTAGTCCGGTCTCTTAAGTTGCTGTTGAATCCGTTATGCATTCTTTGCTCTTGTTCAATTTTCATAGATTCCAATTCATGAATTGTATTGCTAAGTTGTTCAATTTCTTCATATGCGGCCATCAAATTTGACTGTAAAGTAGATATCTGTTCTTCTAGAAATCGTACTAGAGCGGAAGTCTCATTAAATGATTTTGAAGGGCTGTTGTTTGCAGAACGTGATGCATGCTCTACCGCTTTTTGGGGTGTCCCTTCAACGAAGGAGAAGTGTGAGGACCGGTGTTTTTTAGATTTTACTTGTTTTGTAGATTTACAGATATTTTTTAAAGATTCTATCTCTAGAGTCATTTTTTGTAATTGGCGTTTAAGCTCATTATTTTCTATGATAGTGTTTTCAAGTTCGTTTTCTGCACTTTCAAGAGTTGTTTTTAATGTATGTATCTTTAGTTTCAGTTCTGTGTTCTCAATACAACTTAAGTCTGGGCAGCTAAAAGTCCCTTGTAGAATAGACGAATCCTCTTCATCTGTCGGTAATGAGTCAAACGAGTTGTGAGTCGGTATATTTACGCGCACTTGTTTCCGTGTAGTGACAAAATCTATTTCATTGTACAATTCAGTTGAATCCTGTCTCTCCATCGGCAGCCGATTAACATGTGATTTATCAAGGTGTACCGTTTTTGTAATATTTTCAGCCTGAGTTGCATTTTGTGTGCCTGAAGTAACTGGTGGCAAAACTTTCGAGCAGCATGGTATACAACGCTCTATATTAGGGCTTCCATTTGTAGGTCTTAATTCAAGTAGAGGTGCTATCGTCGAGGTCGTAGTTACCGTTTTCGTAGGTATTTCAGGTGTGGTGTTAGAGGTCGGCTTCGGAATTGTACTAGGTGTAGAGCTGTTTTTTTGTTGATTTTTTCGTTTCTTGCTAGTTGCATTAGCCTTAATTTCGGGAGTTAATTTTTTTGTAGTCTGCGTTATTACCAGACATGACTGACATTTCCAATTTTCCTTGTGGCGAGATTGCATTGTATTATAGAATCTAGTAGTAGGAACATTGGTACATAGGACGTGGAATATTTTCTTACAGGTAAAACATATTAGATATTCCCTGTTATCGATAATTTTCCTACATTTGTCACATTTTTTTGCCATTTTATTTGTTCTGTTTGTAATGTTGTTAGTTTTAAGCTAATTTATTTCTTTGTTTCTTCAGGACCGCAAATTAATTGTTAATATGGCAAAACATTTAATTTTATTTCTCATAACACCATCTGTTGGTGAGTAGCGGAACTAAAAGTAATATTGCCCTCTGTTGTCGTAGTCTTGAACCATTTGTAGTTGAAGGTTCGTGTTAGCGGGTGATGGTTTGAGTATTATCTATAGATTAGGTATGTCAATTGCAATGTATTATATTTAGGTCCAAATATCAGGAAATTGCAACAATGCAAATAATATTTAATTTATAATCGATAAATTTTATACTTATGTTTCTCAGTGTCCATACAAATTGTCAGCTCTCCAACAATTTGGAATTTTATTTAATACAACGCCATCTATGAGGTAGTAGCTTCACTAATTAAATTAGTGCCCTCTGTTCTAATTCACTTGAACTATTTGAAGTACAAGGTTCGTAGCCGGTGTATATTTTGAGGTGCGGGTGTGAGTCCGGCACAATCACATTACACTGGGTTGCTCTGATTCAAAATTTTAACGGTTCAATTATTAGGTTTTGATAGAAATCTAACACTTTGGATCACATTAAAGTAAAATTTAGTTAGTTTTATGAAATTTATCACTTGATTATTCACTGTTCATAGCGAGAGTAATGTTTCTGTTTCGTATATTGACATTAAGTTGAGCACTGGGTTTTTGATTTGCCATTCACTTCATTCGTTTCGAAATTAGTCACAAACGTTTTCACTTCAGAATCAGATGTTTCTTAACGACTTTATCAATTAAAACTAAAATAATAAACACTTTAACTATTTTTAATTAAGTACTCTGTACGGAGCTAATGTTTACGTGACGGCAGCGCCACCTAACTTCGGCAGAAGTATATCATGAATTCGATATACTTCTGCCGAAGTGCTGCATCTCGCTTCATCTTTCTCTCCATAGCCAGTAGTCTCCGTTCCGCGATCTGTCGCGAACTACCTAAGGAGGGGCGGTTTGGGAGAAATGGCAGCCTGGTAACAAACCTACCTGACGAACTTCGTGCAGTGTTGTACTGATAGAACAGCTCGCACTCGTCATCCTCTGGCTTCCGTCTATCCGCTGTAGGTGGCTCCTCAGACTCCCAAAACCTCTGCAGCACCTCCGACAACACACTACCATAGAGCACCGTATCGCCCTCTGGTAGGTCCTGAGATCTCCAAACTGGGCCAAAAATAACATACCCCCCTGTGGTATCAACGGCCACTAAACCAGTTTGCTGAAGTACCCGTTTTCTGCCACACCAGAATCTCCCGAGGACGTCTGACCCGAGGAGAACGTCCACCGTACCAGGAGTATCAAAGTCAGGATCAGCTAGCTCTAAGCCTGTGGTTAACCCTCGTACCGTTGACGGTAACCGAACCTGAGGAAGTTTCCCTACCACTTCATCCAGCACCACTGCTGAGGCATGATAGCTGACCCCTGTACCTGTATTACCTAATGTGAACTCGAAGTTCACCTGACCCCGAACGTCAGGCACATCTACACCTCCAATACCTACAGCCCCATCCGTTGTGGGCCTTATATTTAAGCGTAGCCTACTCACCAGCTTACTAGACACAATACAACCCTGAGCCCCTGTATCTAACAAGGCTCTTACCTGTATGCTGCGGCCACCGTATCCCCATACCCAAATCATTGCCGTAGGCAACAATACCGTAATTGGCCGGGGGGCCGAAGCTGGCGTGTAGGCGGCGATTACCTAGCAGGAACCTAAGCGCGGAGTGTCCGCGTCCTGCGGGGGGGTCCCCTCTCTCCGTACACCTTCGAGTGGGTCCCACTCCTGCTGATAGGGACCTCTGGTCCTGTACGCCATGGCTGGCAGCCTATAGTAACCCTGCGGCAGGCGCGCGTACCGTGGATGCGCCTGTAGCCGCGGGTGCTCAGCCAAGGGGAGAGGCATGCGTGGGTCATGGGAACTCACCATGTTGTTCAGACCCGCCGAGTACTGCATGTACTGGCCCTGGTGTTGGCACCCGCCCGTAGCATCACGTACTTGTGATGGGTGCCCCTGACCTTGGACCTGTGACCACCTACCCTGTTCCGGCACCTGCTGCCGAGGTGGTGACTGTCTCGCGCGTGGTGAAGGGGGCATCACCTGCTGATGTCCCTGGCCTCGTCCCTGAAACCCTGGTGGAAGAGGACTCCTCCTTGGAGGGGGTGGGGAGCGTCGCTCCCGTCTAGGTAGGGCAGAATCCGTCCGCTGACCCGCGTCAGCTCTGCCTCCGTAATCTCCGCTGCGGTTCATGTATAGGAGCTGATGGTGGGCACCCTGGCAGTACCTGCAGTTGGTGCTTGATGGGCACTCTCGCACCTGATGCGGCCCCATACACCTAAAGCACCAACGCCGTTGCTGCACCACACCACGACGTTTCTGCACCCGCTGTGCAGCGAACTCCTCACACGCAGTCACCTGATGCCCCGCCTCTCTGCAGTAGGCACACCTCGATTCCAAATTAGCGACATTGTATCGCCTGGGTGGCCTACTCTTACCGTCTCGCGCCTGTGCACCCGGCCGTTCCGGGCGGCGAGCGGCCGCAGACTCCGCGTGAGGCGACTCTCCAAATTGGGCATCTACCCGCCTGCACTCGGCCTCGAGGAAGGACTTGAGCTCCTCGAAGGTCGGGAGGTAATCAGATGTCTTACCTCCGTGCGACTGTTCAAAACGAGCGGCCATGTCGCTCGGCAGGCGGCGCAACAACGTGTGGACCAGGATATAATCATAGCCTGACACCGGCATCCCCTGTCTCTCAAGAGCGTTCACTGCAACGCAGACAGGGTTGAGCACCTTGGCCCTGAGGTCCGTCCCTCGTGTGATGGTCGGCACGGTGAGCCACTGTTCCAGGAGTTGGTCAATCATGAGACGTTTGTTGCTGTATCTCTCGATCAGCAAACCGCGAGCCGTCTCGTAACTTGCATCATCGACTGGTAGATGCTTTACCAGCTCATGGGGCTCACCTTGCAGCTTGGCCATCAATTGTGCCATTTTATATGCCGGCTGCAAGTCAGTGCGGTTATGAATCACACTGTCAAACAGATCCTGGAATCGGGTCCAATCCGTGTAGTCCCCGTGGAAGGCCGGAATCGCCACAGCCGGCAGGGGCACTTGCACCCCCGGTCCCCGCGGACCATGGGGTGGGTCCGGCTCCCCAGCCCTACGCCTGGTGATCACAGCAGCCGCCTGCTGGATCTCCTGCCCTATCTCCAGGCACTGGGTCACATTCGCCCGGACCGTAAGTTTGACCTCCTCATCAGGCGTCCCATCAAATAACTCCTCGCATCCAGTGAGGCAATCCAACACCTCCGCGACCCGTTCGTCAATCCGTTGCGCACAAGCGATGAGTGCGTCCTCTCGGTCCCCGCGACCGACCATCGCCTGCTTAGTCGCGAACCACATTAGGTGCGCTCTAATTTTCGCCTGAAGCTGTCTAATTGTGGGAGCCATGGTACCAACCCAAAGTAACACCGAACCTTACAATAAAAAACAATAATAGACAATCGGCCCTGATCCTACCGTTAGGATATCCGCACAGGGTAAACACAACGATAATAACAAGCAATTCACTAATTGATTGGCCCTGATCCTACCAAAAGGATATTCTACACAGGGCACACACTACAATCACAATAAATATATTTTTTTTATGTAGGTAGATTAAAAATCTTATACTAAAATAATCTTAAATCTAGTGGTTTTCTGAACCACGCTCTGCTACCAAAAATTGTCTAATTCCAAGCTAAACTCCCGCAGTGGAAGCGATTTACACAGGTAAATTTCTAGTAAAATACCAGGAGTTCAACTGAAGGCAGACAATGGCCGCGTTACGCAGCGCTAAATAGCATACGCTGCACAATATGGCAGCGCATACTATGAATTAAACGTGAACCTAAATCTATTTAACTTAATTAAATAAGTTGAGTGAAATTGGCAAATGATGTGTTCTGACCTTTACATAACTCAATTCTGTAGTAAGTACCGTCTGCCGATCTGGCGTTACGTCACACGTATAAGCACTAGATTATAAGTAAGTACCTCCAAATTATATCACCCCACGAATTCCGCAATTCGTACTAAGGAGCCACAATGATAATGGTACAACAAATATGACTAAAGGGAACACACCATTAACACGAAGAAACAGTTTTATACCAAAACAACTAGGTTCCACACTTACAGTCACGTCGCCGGTCCAAATGCATAAAATACCCAACGGAGAAAGGAAGTTCAGGGAATGGATCAAATAGGGATTCCGTGGGTACTTACAGGGCTGGGTGGAAAAGATATCGACACCCAGCATTCCACTACAGCCTTGGCGCGTTATTCACTTCAAACCACTCACAGCTTCTGTTCGTATTCCACTTTGATATTAGTCATTACGCGTGACCCAACCCGAATTTGGGCCGTACAAACGCGGGCCAATATGGCCACCTGATGCCTATTCAACGCGACGCTCACGTGGAAGACGTCGAGACATCCAACAATCACTAAGCCTGGCATTCCAGTACAACCCAGGAGAAACGCAATAATACGATGCATCAACACGCGCGATCTCAAATTGAATCGTCCATTACACGCGGCATCACAAAACGCGTGGCGCGAAATCCGCACAATACGCGATACCCTCCCGTCCGAACGGTTTTGAGTGACTGATAGTGCGGTGCAGAAATCACCGCTTGGCGCCTGCCAGGCGGCCCGCGCGCACGCAGCCACCCTCGCCCCGCGAGTGAGAAAGGGACAACATATGCCCAGAGCGAATGCATGCGAACGAGTATCGCGGCGCATTCATAGACCGTCATTAATACCTAACTTACCCCAGCATAGCAACGCTAAATTAAACAAGATCCATATCACCATGTGGTAACGCAAATAAAATAACTTGAAACTCTGTATTATAGTTTAAGATCCATGTCACCATGTGGTAACGCAAATAAAATAACTTGAAACTCTGTATTATAGTTTCAGATTCATGTAACCATGTGGTAACGCAAATAAAATAACTTGAAACTCTGTATTATAGTTTAAGATCCATGTAATCATGTGGTTACGCAAATTAAATAAATTGAAACTCTGTATTACACTTTAAGATCCATGTAACCATGTGGTAACGTAAATAAAATAACTTGAAACTCTGTATTATAGTTTAAGATCCATGTAACCATGTGGTAACGCAAATTAAATAAATTGAAACTCTGTATTACACTTTAAGATCCATGTAATCATGTGGTTACGCAAATTAAATAACTTGAAACTCTGTATTATAGTTTAAGATCCATGTAATCATGTGGTTACGCAAATTAAATAAATTGAAACTCTGTATTACACTTTAAGATCCATGTAATCATGTGGTTACGCAAATTAAATAACTTGAAACTCTGTATTACACTTTAAGATCCATGTAACCATGTAGAAACGCAAATAAAATAACTTGAAACTCTGTATTATAGTTTAAGATCCATGTAACCATGTGGTAACGCAAATAAAATAACTTGAAACTCTGTATTATAGTTTAAGATCCATGTAACCATGTGGTAACGCAAATAAAATAACTTGAAACTCTGTATTATAGTTTAAGATCCATGTAACCATGTGGTAACGCAAATTAAATAACTTGAAACTCTGTATTATAGTTTAAGATCCATGTAACCATGTGATAACGCAAATAAAATAACTTGAAACTCTGTATTATAGTTTAAGATCCATGTAATCATGTGATAACGCAAATAAAATAACTTGAAACTCTGTATTATAGTTTAAGATCCATGTAATCATGTGGTTACGCAAATTAAATAACTTGAAACTCTGTATTACACTTTAAGATCCATGTAACCATGTAGAAACGCAAATAAAATAACTTGAAACTCTGTATTATAGTTTAAGATCCATGTAACCATGTGGTAACGCAAATTAATAACTTGAAAAGTGTACCTGTGGGCCGAACACGCGGCATATGTGTGCGAACTTGACCCCGGCCGCGCCGCTGTCGCGCATCTTCATCACGACGAACTCGCACTCGCTCGGGAACGAGAGGTACGCCACCAGCACCACGCCGCCGTCCGCTCCGAGCGTCTTCTGCAGCATGTGCCCGTGAGCTGACACACAATAAATAAATACCGATAGGTTTAATGGAATACACGTATACATTTTTTAAGAATTGCTTTTTTTTCTGTACTCTACAATTTTAGCCCACCCGACTGTAAGGTGGGGAGCAGGAGCAGGACCCAGATTTGTGGTTGTTCAAACAACAAGTTGTTCTGGGAAGAACGGATTGGACTGAATCTACCCGGCATGTGCCGGTAGTTCCCAAAATTCCCGGCGGGGGCTTCGGTTGCTTGAGGAGCTTGTGGTGTAGGATCTACTCGCAATGGCTGCAGCAGCGGCTACCGTGTCTGGGACGGTGTTTAAGAACTTCAAAATCCTGCCCGTGCATGAAAATTTTGCAAGTTTAAAAAAAGAGATTCAGTAGATTCAGTGGCGGAAAAGAGAAAAAACGTAATTGCAAAAGAAAGTTACGATTTCAACTTTTACTTTCAAAATATTTGTTGGTATCTTGAAATGTGACAACATTTTAGAAACCGACGCGCCAGGATCAACATTATAATGCGCCCTTAGCTTATTGAAACCTGCTAATTTTGTAATTTAACTATGTACAATTTAAAATTACACAGCTACTACTCACGAGGGGGCTTAGGGCGCACGAGAGTCTGCGACAGCGGCTGCGAGACGGCGGCGGGCGCTCCGCCCTCGTCGAAGGCCCACGCGCGCAGGCAGGCGTCGCCGCACACCGCCACGGCCAGCCCGCTCGTTAACACTACGCCGTATGTTTCTATTCCGTCTGATGCGCTTTTGCCTCTGTTGATAATGTTATATAAGAATAAAAATGTAATAGTGGAAGATACAAACAAAAATAGTGCAACAGAACAGACTTATTGCTAAGAAAGTGTTTAACTAGGCAACCTGTGTCATGAGATGATGAGAAATTCTGACTAAAATACTTTTAAGCATGTTGTAGTCTTCAAGCATGCTTCAAGTTTACTAAAAACAGATTTGGAGGTCAAGTATGGTTGTAAATGGAGAAACAGAATACAGCAAAATAATGCAAACTATTACCTTAGAGCACCAGTGATGCCAGACAGAAACCTTGGCACTGTGGACTCTCGTTTCAAGAGAGTAGTGACAGCGGTCCCAGCCGCTGGCAATCTGACAAGTAAGAGTGCTCCTTCTCCCCCATGACCGAAAGCCAGTGCGAAAACCGCTTCACCATTCTCACGGAGTAGCGACGCGCAAGTGTGTGCTACTCCAGTTGCTTAAGAAGGAAAATGTTCAATAAAAATTAAAATAAAAGTATCTGGCTAAAAGTGTCTGGAAATCACTTTAATTTTTTGAGCCTATTGTGAAAAATCTTATGATTAGAAACCATGTCTTTTGCTTCTTTGTGATTGGCTACATCATATGTAGTCTTCTTTTCCCTTTATGTATTTAAAACAGTTTTCATTTCTTCCAATATATAAGTCTAGAACAAGAATTTTTTCACTGTACTTACTAGGGCTAGAATACTGGTTGAGAATGTGATAATGGTTTGGGTTGCTGATTGCACTTGTATCATGGAATATAGAGGGAGATGTAGTGCTCATTGCTCCAAATGTTGCCTGTAATAAAATTTAATTATCAGTCCAAATGTTTAATTCTAACAGCTTGTCTGTTTAGAACAATTATGAAATATATGAAAGGGTTTTAAAAAATACAAAAGATTATTGTTTTAAATAAAATGAAAGTATATTTTATACTAGATTTCCGCCTAGTGGTTTCACCCGCTGCCACTCATTTTACCGTGGTATTTGTTGTTTTCCCGCGGTAAAAAGTAGCCTATGTGTTATTCCAGGTTATACTCTACCTGTGTTCTAAATTTCATCCAAATCGGTCAAGCCGTTTGAGTGTGAAGAGGTAGCAAACATACATACACACACACAAACTCTCAGATTAATAATATTAGTATGGATACTTAAGAAATTCTTTATATCATATCATAGTGTATTTTTAAAGTATAGTCTCAGTTACCTTCTTATCCAACACATTAGGGTGTGGGAACACAAGTCTGTGTACAGAAGACACTGTCGCTGCTAAGATAACGACTTCCTGAGACAAGTGGCGTTCATACACAGTCATGTTGTTGAGCGGCGGCGTGCCCGGCGCCACCTTGCAGCGCAGGTTGCTTGACGATAGGTTCACGTCTAATGACGCTTCTGAGAGCTCTATGGCATCAGGTGTAGTTTGCCTGGAAAATATTTTTGTGTGCAAGTTTATTTTTCATTCACTTATTTTATATTGATACAATAATTTCAAAACGAATTCAATTCTTACCAGTATATGAAACGGTTTCTTGTGATAGTCTTCTTTGAGTCTTTGTACCAGTATCCTCCAGCTTTTTGCGGCAGCTTGATGTCTTGCAAAGTACTATGGGTACCCCCTATAAATTATACAGATATCCATCATGTTTTATTGATTTATGGAGAGCCAACTTTGAATATAGAAGATTTGAATACAACTTACCAGTATTTAGTATAATTTCTTTCCATTTTTCAGGGATATTGTGGTTTGAAGTAATTTCTTTGAAAGTAACCGGTATAGCATCCATGAACTCCATTTTAGTAGGCAAAAACAAAGCTTAAATATGAAAAACAACAGCTAATCAACTTTTTGAATTAACAGTACTAAACTATAAAAATATAATAAATTATTCACAAAACAAAAACGTTTTAGGTTATGTTTTATTAGCGCCCAACGACATTGAACGAATAAAGAAGTAGTGTCATTCAACTCTTATGTCAAAATGAATGAATGTATATAGAGATGCGCAATGCTGAAATCGATCGATTGCAGTAATTTTTTCCTCAAACGACTAGAATCCTAAGCACAAAATTAAAAAACTTAAACGCTGATATTATCCAACCAAATACAAATGCAGAAATTCGTGTCATGTACATCGTGCATCTCTTTATTTTCTCAATTATGCTTTGGGAGTGACGAAGAAAGGTATTAAATTGACGTCAAACGGAAGATCTCTTTAATTTAGTTGGTTAATTTTCTGATCAGCAGAAGCAACGCGAAATTTTTCGTTTAGTTTATAAATTACAATTATTGTAATTCTTTACATGGTGCTTAGAAATGAAGTAATTAATGATAGCAGTGCTGATAAAATGGAAAAAATGGTGTTTCTAGCTCCTGATAAAATTATATAGGTTTGTATAAAAACGCATCGATTTTTTGTTTATTTCTCGTTTTCTAGCCCCCTTACACCAAATATTCGTTTTAATTATTCCTAATAATAAAACTAATTAGACTATCTTTCACGTTTGTATATATTTGTCAATAATTTGTTCAATTCGACAAGAGAAGGACTTACTTAGTTCTCATAGAATCAAACTATGTTTCTGTTTCCTGTAAGGCTATATTTGATTACAAATATTAGGGAGAACTTTAGAAGGGCCTCTGCTACTTAATTACTATTACAATTGAAACATCAGCAACATTTTTCAAAATATGGGGCTTTTATTGTACAGCTTAGTTAGCTCTAAGCACTTGAACTGAACTCTGACCCTATAAGATGCCAACCAATTTGCAAAAATTATATTCGAAAAATATTTTTCTTCAATCCTTTACTAACAGTCAAAATATTATACTGTATTTTTTATGGCATAATTTATTTATTTAGATTTAGTTCAAGTTTGTCATTTGTAATAATGATATATAATTTTATTTAAATTAATTAATTAATTTAAATAATATTCTAAGTATGCTCTTTCGTTGAAATAAATTCACCCCTATGATTCTTAAGGGTGAATTTATTTCACACTGTCAGTAGGGTCATTTTGTTTTTTAATTTGCTAAATACTAAAGGAAAAAGTCAATGTTGTGTCTTATCAAGAGGTCAAGTCACTGGCGGAGAGGAGAGAAGATTGGAAGTTACTCCACCGACAAGAGTTTGACTCTTAAATTTGAAGAAGAAATACTAAGGAAATATGTTGAAAACAATAACTCATTAAATATTTTCTGTTATCTATGCTATCTCAACTAAAAAATTACTTAAGATATAGCAAATATACAACAAATAGATTACAGAAAAACTTCCAACAATAAATATATATTTTTTTAAAACAACAAGAAAACATAAAATATTTTTCTATGTCCTAGAGGCGGTGGGATATAGGCTAATTAAGATAAAAATGAAGAACCTTACAAAAGTTATAAAAATGTTATCATATTAATTTACAAATATCAACAATGCTGTTAAGTTAATAGTTGTCCATTTGCAGCGCAGTGGCGGGTTGTGAGCAGAGCGCTGGCATCGGCGCGGGGGCAGGCGGCGGCGGCGTCGGCGGAGGGGGAGGGGGGCGCGGCGCCGACACCATCCGGCGCGTCAAGGTGAAGATGTCGTCGGTGTCGGCGCAGGGCGTGGTGGAGCGCGCGTCGGCCGAGCTGTCGCGCCGCATCACCGGCCTCGGCCTGCGCGGCCGCAAGCGCTCGCCCGGAGTCGTCGAGCGCGTCGCAAACGCGCTGTGCGGGCCAGCTGCCGCCGCCGCCGCGCCGCGCGTCCCCCGCCGTCGGAGGCCCTCGCCCCGCCCCCTCGTCTGGAGCCAGTTTATCATGGAGGACCGGTTTTTGGAGAAGTTCTTCCTGTACTTCACAGCGGGGGATCGGCGGAACCTCGCGCAAGTGTGCACGAAGTGGCACGACGTGCTGTACTCGTCGCCGCGCTGGTGGGCGGGGCTGGTGGCGTCGCTGGACTGCCGGGAGCTACGCGGGGCCAGCGCCTGCTGCACGCAGCGCTTCTACAGCTCGCTCGTGCGGAGAGGTATCCGCGGCGTCGGCTTGCTCTCCGCGACTGATGACGACATTAATGAATTTATTAGGCAATTTCCATTATCGGCACACCATGTCAATGCTATTAGCTTAAAAGGATGCACCATAACAGATAGGGGTTTGGAAGCTGTTTTGGATCATTTGCAGGTTGGTCACCTGTCCTATCTTAACCACTTCTTAACTTTCTGCCATATCTCCATCATACTGATAAATAATTTCATTTTTTAGGTTCTGTTTGAGCTAGAATTAACTGGATGCAATGAAATAACTGAAGCTGGTCTGTGGGCATGTTTAACTCCACGAATTGTCTCACTCACGCTTACTGACTGCATTAACATTGCTGACGAAGCGGTAAGTAAAAATGCCCAAATTCATCTTATACATGTAATGAAACTAGTTTTAGTAAGCATAAAAGTAGTCCTTATTTGCCAGTACAGAAAGTTCGCCCTGCGAGACATAAGTCCTTTCTCTTTCATCCCATAAACAGGAAAAACTCCAAAAACTAAAAACAAAATCCTAATTTCTGATAATACTTTTCTTCTTAGGTGGGAGCAGTGGCCCAACTCCTGCCATCACTGTACGAGTTTTCCCTCCAAGCGTACCACGTGACAGACGCAGCATTAGGATACTTCTCACCCAAGCAAAGTTCCTCACTCAGTGTACTACGGCTGCATAGTTGCTGGGAGCTCACTAACCACGGCGTCGTCAATATAGGTGAGTTATACATCGCAACGCAAATACTTTAAAACTTTCCTGCTTTAAAATTAACCTGAGGTGTCGTACGAGTACGGGGCTACTAGGGTTTGTACCATACGACAGCAGCGCCTAAGTCAATCGTCTTTGATAAAAACTGCGGTTACCAACCGGCCTGCCTGGTGTGGTCATCATGAATATTTCCCTCTATGGCAAGCAAGAAGTAACCACGGCCTGATATAAGCTTATGATGATTCAGCGCTAAGAGTTCCCCACTGCTCAAATGGCCCTTGCCTATGCAAACTGTAACGTTCGATCTAGGAATTTGCCAATATCTAAATTCTATAGTTTCTCTTAGACAAAACCTAGTGGATCGACGGCGACTTTTGTAAGAAAACAAAGTATTTATGGTATTTATTTCTCTTTTTTTTTTATTCCTCGTGCTCTGTCGCCATGAAATAAAAAATGAAAAACCGTAATCGGTCCGCTGACAAAGAATCAAATTTGTTCTATTCGTGTTCACGTGACAAGGAGTAATCTGTGCTCGTTTCTAGAGAGCACACAGACCCAATTATTTGCCGAGAGCCGAGTGGCATACAATTGCAAGCCGCAGTTGGCACGGCTATATGGGAATCTAGACTCGCATTTAGGTCAACAACTTGTCCGCTGTCTCGTCTAAACTGCACAGAGATAAAGAACGTTGCCATTTTTTTCATATTTCGTCCTATGTTCCTTGGGGAAAGTTGTTCAGTTTCATGGGCTGGAATACCCCTTAAAATATTTGCAACTAACATTTTTACATTCTGTATATGCTGGTGCCCTCATCGCATAAAAAAAACATACCTTGATGAAATCTTAGTTTATCGAAAATCCGCTGGAGCATGTTGAATTATAGATACTAAAGCTTATTTACAGAATTTTTAAAAGGGTTTTATAAATACGAGCACGTAAAACATGTCAGGCTGACGTCCCAATAAGATTCTGTTTTAACCCCTTCTTGCGTGTCTGTAGGCAACTACATAGAACGTCTACATCCATCTAATCTCGATTTTACCAATTCAATTCTATCGATCCCGTTCGCTAACACCGGACACGTAAACAAAGCTCCAATAAAGGATAAAGCACAAAGGGACGTATGCATAGAACCTGTCGCCAACACAGGTTTATGTTTTGCTTTGTGGGCCGGCACAGTGCCAGCAAAGCCTTATTGTACTTTTTACCAATTTTCTACGCGGTGTGTATTTTCCATTAACGTTTGAGTGCTTTTATAGATACGCTATTGAATTATTGATAGCTAAAAGCTTTAATTCTCGTTTGCAAAAATAACATATAAGGTACCGTTCGGTATTTCTCTTGCAAAAAATGATCAATAGAGTTTTGGCTATCCTTTATCTTATTTAAAATATTTAAAAATGCCGTATGATGCCGGCATAGAATAGCATCAGCCCATTTCTTTCCCGTGGGAGTCGTAAAAGGCGACTAAGGGACTTGAGGATGTGTATTGCAATTTAAGGCAATGGGCTGACAACCTGGCAGTATGGCGCTAAACAACTTTCCGAATGACCCTCAAATGTTTGTCAGACGTGGCGTAAAGTCCGTTTTTACGACCGTTTACGCTCTGCCTACTTCGCAAGGGATTATAGGCGTGATATGTGTTTGTGTTTATCTTATTTAAAATATTTATAGATTAGATTAGATTGGCACCGTCCAAGCCAGGCATAATCCAGTCCCCAGCAAGCTGGATAATACCGGGGGGTGCAGTTTCGCTCTGGGATGGGAGAGGAAGATCAGCAAATCGCAACTCAACTGATCGCTTAGAATTACCTTAGGAGATGTGCTATCAAAAACGAGGCCAGTAAACCTATAAATTATTTCGATTATAATTATTCAATGTTTCTCCCCCAGTGCATTCATTACCGAATCTGACGGTGCTGTCTCTGAGCGGGTGCAGCAAAGTGACGGACGAAGGCGTGGAGTTGGTCGCGGAGAATCTGCCGCGGCTCAGGAGTCTCGACCTGTCGTGGTGTCCGCGCGTCACAGACAACGCGCTGGAGTACATCGCCTGCGACCTCAACCATCTCGAGGAGCTCACACTAGATAGGTAGATTCATCCTTTTCGTCCAGTCCAGTATGGCCAAATAAGGACTATAAAATATAACGCTAAGATAATAAGTTACACGACCCAGTGGTTGCTCGAGTTAAAAATATGTTCCTATTTCCGATGCCGTGTGATGCCGGCTTAGAATAGCATCACCCCATTTCTTGCCCGTAGGAGTCGTAAGAGGCGACTAAGGGACTCGAGGTGTGTGTATTGAAGTTTAGGCGATGGGTTGACAACCTGTCACTATGGCGATACACGATTTTCCGGATGACCCTCAAATGTTTGTCAGACGTGGCGTAAATGTCTGTTTTATGCTGCTATTTATGCTCTGCCTACCCCGCAAAGGATTATAGGCGTGATATGTGTATGTGTGTGTGTATTTCTGATCAGCTGCGAGAACTATCGTGCCTCTTGCCTATAAATGTAAAAGAGAACTGAAGATTTCTCCTAAAAATCATCTATATTTGTTCCTTCAGTAAAGCAACCGTCTTTAAACACCCATTCAATATTTGTAGATAGATAGATAGAAGAACACTATCAACAACATACACAAGAAAAACAAAACAATACAGAACGGAAAACTAAATTGTAATTGTATGTTAACGTGCAGATGCGTACACATAACGGATATAGGTGTGGGCTACATCAGCACGATGCAGTCGCTGGTCGCGTTGTACCTGCGCTGGTGCTCGCAGCTCAGAGATTTCGGCGTCCAACATCTCTGTGGCATGAGGAACCTTCAAATGCTCTCTCTGGCTGGTGAGTTCAGACTATTTCACTAGCTCATTAACACGTGTGACACTTTCAGGTTTTTATTGCTACAAACGAATCTAAATCGATTCTTCTTTTGTCGTTTAGGACACCGAGTTGTCGAACGACCCGATTGTTTTTGTTGAAAAATACGAAAAAGACACTTAATTAGCATAATATTTGGAATGATGCACAGGTATTCTACTGCTCTATCATCTAGATTACCCGCCGTGCCAAACACGGCAAATAAATAAAAATATTATTTAATGCCGCCTAGTCGCTATATCCAGACGGTACGACGTACGACTACATCCCGGCAGAGCCTGTTGGTTTAGTGTGTAGTAGTAGGAGGCATAATTTTTTTTTTTTTTTTTTTTTTTAGTTAGCCTTTTCTGTGTCCCACTGCAGGGCAAAGGCCTCCCCTCTTTCACGCCACGAGTCTCGGTCTTGGGCTTCCAAATGCCAGTCTTGTAGAAAGGCTTCAAAATCATCACGCCATCTTCTCCTAGGCCGACCACGACGACGACGCCCATCCTGTGGTATCCATTTTGTGGCAATTATTGCCCATCTGTCGGGATGCATGCGACAGACGTGTCCTGCCCAATCCCACTTCAGCCATGCGGACTTTTTGCCGACGTCTATGATGCCAGTTTTGGAGCGCAGGGTTGTGTTCCTGATCCGGTCGATCCTTTTAACACCCAAGATGCTGCGCTCCTAGGAGGCATAATATAAGGTGTAAAAAAATTAGCTAAGAATATTTTAAGGGGTGAACCAGTACGTGAAACTGAACAACTTTCTCCAAGGAACATAGGTCGAAATATGAAAAAATTATTTGACCCTCCCATACTTAGTGTGATACCCGGGCGGGATAATTTGTATGGGAGGGCCAATTTTTTTTTCATATTTCGACCTATGTTCCTTGGGGAAAGTTGTTCAGTTTCACGTACTGGTTCACCCCTTAAAATATTCTTAGTTAATTTTTTTACACCATGTATAAATTGAGTACGTGTATTGCGAAACTTTGAAATACGCTTATTTATAATAATTTATTTTTCCGTAAGGTTGTCCGCTGCTTACATCGGGCGGACTATCCAGCCTGATACAACTGCGTCAGCTGCGCGAGCTAGAGCTGACCAACTGCCCCGGCGCGTCACCCGAACTGTTCGACTACCTGCACGAGCACCTGCCCAGATGCGTCACCATCGAGTAGCGGTGAGTACTGACGCTACCCAGCCTGATACAACTGCGTCAGCTAGAGCTGACCAACTGCCCCGGCGCGTCACCCGAACTGTTCGACTACCTGCACGAGCACCTGCCCAGATGCGTCACCATCGAGTAGCGGTGAGTACTGACGCTACCCAGCCTGATACAACTGCGTCAGCTAGAGCTGACCAACTGCCCCGGCGCGTCACCCGAACTGTTCGACTACCTGCACGAGCACCTGCCCAGATGCGTCACCATCGAGTAGCGGTGAGTACTGACGCTACCCAGCCTGATACAACTGCGTCAGCTAGAGCTGACCAACTGCCCCGGCGCGTCACCCGAACTGTTCGACTACCTGCACGAGCACCTGCCCAGATGCGTCACCATCGAGTAGCGGTGAGTACTGACGCTACCCAGCCTGATACAACTGCGTCAGCTAGAGCTGACCAACTGCCCCGGCGCGTCACCCGAACTGTTCGACTACCTGCACGAGCACCTGCCCAGATGCGTCACCATCGAGTAGCGGTGAGTACTGACGCTACCCAGCCTGATACAACTGCGTCAGCTAGAGCTGACCAACTGCCCCGGCGCGTCACCCGAACTGTTCGACTACCTGCACGAGCACCTGCCCAGATGCGTCACCATCGAGTAGCGGTGAGTACTGACGCTACCCAGCCTGATACAACTGCGTCAGCTAGAGCTGACCAACTGCCCCGGCGCGTCACCCGAACTGTTCGACTACCTGCACGAGCACCTGCCCAGATGCGTCACCATCGAGTAGCGGTGAGTACTGACGCTACCCAGCCTGATACAACTGCGTCAGCTAGAGCTGACCAACTGCCCCGGCGCGTCACCCGAACTGTTCGACTACCTGCACGAGCACCTGCCCAGATGCGTCACCATCGAGTAGCGGTGAGTACTGACGCTACCCAGCCTGATACAACTGCGTCAGCTAGAGCTGACCAACTGCCCCGGCGCGTCACCCGAACTGTTCGACTACCTGCACGAGCACCTGCCCAGATGCGTCACCATCGAGTAGCGGTGAGTACTGACGCTACCCAGCCTGATACAACTGCGTCAGCTAGAGCTGACCAACTGCCCCGGCGCGTCACCCGAACTGTTCGACTACCTGCACGAGCACCTGCCCAGATGCGTCACCATCGAGTAGCGGTGAGTACTGACGCTACCCAGCCTGATACAACTGCGTCAGCTAGAGCTGACCAACTGCCCCGGCGCGTCACCCGAACTGTTCGACTACCTGCACGAGCACCTGCCCAGATGCGTCACCATCGAGTAGCGGTGAGTACTGACGCTACCCAGCCTGATACAACTGCGTCAGCTAGAGCTGACCAACTGCCCCGGCGCGTCACCCGAACTGTTCGACTACCTGCACGAGCACCTGCCCAGATGCGTCACCATCGAGTAGCGGTGAGTACTGACGCTACCCAGCCTGATACAACTGCGTCAGCTAGAGCTGACCAAGCCCGTTGTACGCATAATCGCTGAAGCTAGTAGGAGGTATAAGGTGTTAATTGAGAAAATTGCTATCCTCTCTAAGTCATTCAAACAAAATTTTAAATCTTTTAATTGAACATACATACATACTTGCGGGCAGTTGCGGGGTAAGCAGAGCGTAAACGACCGTAGAAAAACAAACATTTACGCCGCGTCTGACAAACATTTGAGAATGATTCGCAAAATTGTGTATCGCCATAGCGATAGGTTGTTAGCCCATCGTCTATAATTGCAATGCACACCCTCGAGTCCCTTAGTCGCCTCTTACGACACCCACGGGAAAGATATACAATAATAAACGTGGTCTATTTAATGTATTGATATCAAGCTGGTTAGATACTTCGATTTGATGATGCGAGAGGATTTCTACAATATGTTAATATCATCAATCTTGTCCCCCAGTCCAGTATCAAAGCAAGTTTGCCGCTACGGCAATGGCGGCCGGAAGCGTCGATTGGATCACTACAACCGTTATCTACTGGGCTTATTCAATCTAGTCACTTTCTTCTTGTTTTTAAATCGACTCTGCGTGGACTATTTTATTAATATAAATTGATATTGAATGGAACCTTTTAGCTATCCAGTTGAATGGGTGTATCCAACGTTGTTGAATGTTACTCTTTTGTTAAGTGTGACCCTTATGTAGATTTAAGCGGAGTTCTTTGATAAAGTTTGTTTAATCCCCTCCGAAGCATTTAAATAGTTCGACAGGAATCTTTTATGATTGACTTTTACCTTTATTTATGTACCTCTTTTATTCTACTTTATGTAGATCTATTTCAATAGCAATAATTTTTTGTTGCACGATTATCGTAATATTGTTGAGAATCTTTCTAACGTTTGCTCAAATTATTTGATACGTCTTTGGGGAACAGTGTTTTTAAGATTTACAAATATATATTTACTTATGCAGAGTATGTTAACGTATGTGTGAGTCATATTTGGAACAGCATGTTAAGGTTATTGTAAAAGTTTCTCATACTGTTTGCTAATACGCTCCATAGTGTACGATTTATCTACAAAAGCTAAACTAAATCCAACACAGTTAGCATTGTTGCCAACTTATTGGTGTTTGATTTTTGTATCTCACTAAAACTAAGTATACTTACTTGAAAATAGGCAGTATTTCTAATTCACTTGGAAATGGTACGTTTGTATGTATTTATTTACTTACATATGAGGTATATTATTATTTCTTATATTTTTTACTGCCTAGCTAGTCGACCACACTTTATATCAGTGCAACAAACTGAACGTATTCGTAGAAATCACGAATATTTTTCATGATATTTTTTTTGTTTAATAAAGGTTCTAGTCAGGTTTGGATATTTTTGTATTTTTGGAAAGGCGACAAGTATTCAATCATAAAATTAATCATTTGACAAAATAATCATCATACATACCTAATATACCTATTCAATAAAAGAACTCTTGGAACATAATAGCATAATATCGACTACTATATTATTCTATAGATCTATCCCTAGGCTCGAACTATATACGTCTGCTGGCCGCAGCCGCGCCGCGAGCCGGGGCGGCAAGGCATCTCCCTCAGTACAAATTAACAAGAAAATGCTCACCCGCCAGCGAACGAATATAATTCGAGCTTTATAGCATTTATCCGTAGTTTAACACTTTCGTATCAGTTTCAAAATATTTCATGGTAGCTTAGTTGATTTATTTAGAGGTATTACAAGAAGCATGTCTTTTTTGTTGTAATTATACCGTCCGAATTAGCGTGGTGTGAGGTGTGTGCTTGAGTGTGTGTTTAAATATTATTTAATTAGATTATAGAGTTTCCCCTATGTTCAAATAATTGACTATAA
This sequence comes from Tuta absoluta, assembly GCA_027580185.1. Lineage (NCBI taxonomy): Eukaryota > Metazoa > Arthropoda > Insecta > Lepidoptera > Gelechiidae > Tuta > Tuta absoluta. Next base: position 9,476,246 of record JAQAHW010000023.1, on the reverse strand, counting down.
GTAGATATCTTAGGATACCAATGTCTAAAAAATCTGTACTTTAAAAGATCGGTTGTACAGCACTATAGAAGATGAACAAAAAGTATTAATCTGGAATCAACTCTGTGAGATCATGTATAATTTATAGCCAACAAAATGCCTTCTACCTTAGACTTTTACTATCATACAAGTTTGTTTCAATCTGATGTATTTCCGCCCTCGTGAAGAGATATTCAATCTTCGACAATGATCTTAACATAACAATTTGGAACAGCGTCATTTGTTGAGTACCAAATTTTAAAACACTTCCCGTGTTAGGTATACAATTTTTGCGAACTTGCAAAATTTTCTCGCAAAATCCTGCCCGCACTCGAAAATTTTGCAAGTTCGCAAAAAAAAAAGCGTCATTTGTGCAATAAAATCACGTGTTGAAACAAATTAGTATAGTTCTTTGCCTAAAATGTGCTTTATTTATCTAAAGACATAAATTATATTCTTGTGCAATAACTTCGTTCTAGTACTTACTACAACAAATACCGTGTTAGCCGTGAAGAAAAATATGGGAAGAGCGCCTTTATACATCTTAAATGAAAATATATGAATAACAGCCTTAGATAACAGCCTAAGAATAATATATCTATTAATTTCAAGTTGCCTTTCACTCTTAGATCCTAATGTAAATTATCATCTATGGTGTCATCTACTATTTATACAGAACATTTTGGCTTCTTATTTTAATACCTAGTACAGAAGACTTGTCAATTGAAAATGAAATTATGATTTTCATTTGTAAGAAGTTAAAACCATAGATGATTTAAGATATTCACGTTCTTGTACATAATAATAAATCGTCATGAAGAATGTAATAATAGAATAATGATATTATTATAAAATATTGTTGAAGAGATCTGACTTCTCCATTATATTAGGCCTCTGAAATTATAGCTCGACTGAAGTGACGTTTTAAATGGTATTAAATTGAAAAAAGTCATTAATGTTAAAAACATGGCCATATCTCAAACACTATAAACCATCGTAATGTATTTTTTTATCATCTCAATCAAACATCCACGGCAAACAACTAAAGCAAAAAGCCATGGTAGCAAAATGTAATCATTACCAAAATATATATAAGTGTTGCTGAACCGCAACCGTTTTGAGGTTTCAATATTGTCGAAACTAGGCATTCCGAGTTTTGGTCATTCTAAGCGCCAGCGCTACGTCAAGTGGGTTGCGCACGGGATATTTGAGATTTGGAAACAAAACTTGAGTGTTTCGTATGATAATTATTGTAAGAAAACTCACTTTCAGACGTGCTATCAGTTTCTGCTGGCCTACGAGACATGCGGTTGTTAATTAAATCTATACAAGCAATAAGTACACTGTAAAGACTACAAGTTAAGTATTAGTTTAATGTACACTTTTGTGTCATATTTTCACAGGATGGTCTTGTCTTTGCTAAGCTTGATAAAGATAGTATTATGAATTATCATGAATATTTTTGTACAGCTTCAATGAGAATCAAATTAATATATTGGTGTTTCTTTCTATTCGTGTAAGCTAATTTCTGATTGGTGTACCTATCTTTTGTGTAAGTAATGTTTAGCTCGTTTCCCATACTTTTATATAATTCAAAATGTATTTACTTCTTGTGTAAGTAAATCCCCATGCCAGGCCTTTATTTGGCGATTTATGTAATAATTTGTGTTGTATTCTTTTGTCCAATTGCGTAATGACACCCCGATTTGTACATTATTATGTGAGATGTTATAGTGCAATATAGATGTACTGTTTTACTTTGTGTTTTTAATTCATACATTTCTACGGTTTGGTATCTGTACTTATATTATAAATCTGAGAGTTGGTGTGTGTGTACGTATGTTTGTTACCTCTTCACGCTCAAACGGCTTGACCGATATGGATGAAATTTGGAACGCAGGTAGAGTATAACCTGGAATAACACAATGACCACTTTTTACCGCGGGAAAACAACGATTAACGATTGCTACGGGAAAATGAGTGGCAGCGGGTGAAATCGCTGGGCGAAAATCTAGTAAATACATACACACATCACGCCTATAATCCCTTGCGGAGTAGGCAGAGCTTAAAAAGCCGCGAAAAACGGCTATTTACACCACGTCTGACAAATGTTTGAGGGTCATTCGGAAAATTTCGTATATTATAAATAATAAACGACGACTAATGTGGCGCAGTGGTAGTGTGACTGCCTGCGACGCAAAGATTCCGGGTTTGATTCTCGGTGGGGTACTCACTTTAGTTGATGTATATCACTTTGTGAATATGTTCCCAGTCTGGTTAGGATATTGCAAGCTTAACCGCCTGATTGACCGAAAATAAACAAGGTTCCGGGCTTTGGAGGACACGTTAAGCCGTCGGTCCCGGTTGCTTAAGACGGCGGTCGTTAGACAACCATGTCAGAGGCCTACTACTAGTAGAAGACGGTTAAAAATACTGACACTAGGGTTCATCGAGTCGTCGGAAGACTCGGTGTCCCACACGAAAAGAAGGAGAATAATAAACATATATTCTTGTACGATTTTATTGCGATAACACAGTCTTACAAAACATAATTCATTGATGACAACAAATAAGACACTAATGCAAAATGTAACGGTAACTTTGAATTACTTTTATAGCCCATACATTACATCACATAATTTTGACTGAGCTTGCACTACAATGCAAGCTTGGAATACCTAAAACGAATCGTGATACATACCTATAATAAATGCTGTAATACTAAAGATTTTACATAAAGAATGTTAGTGTTACAAGCGTACCTATTTACGTTAGAAAATAATACCTCTCCTCAGGTTGGAACCAAACAAAATGAATGCACACAGCACCAATTTCATCTTTCGTAAAATTATCTAAACATAAATTAAAATTATATTTATACACATTTACATAGGGTTGTATGTATACTCTTTTATGATGAAACATTGGATACAAGGGATAAACTCCATGTTATATTAGTGGAGAACAAATTGTAGCTCTAGTAGGTACATTCACTTTAAATCTAGGGTCATCACATCACACTTCAGAATTTTTATTTAATAGTAAGAAATTAAGATATTTGAGACGAGTTTACAGGTCTAGAAAGTTTCTGCGTTTGTTCTGATTGGAGTAAAAAATCCTATGTTGTTAAATGTGTGTAGAACCCATTCAAATACGCTTTGATCACTACGTAACAAGGAATCTTCTAGTCTAGTACGTCAAATACTACAGTGAAATGCACTGCGCAATCTAAACCATATTACTAACAACATACGAGATTATATTTTCTGTCACCAGACTGACTTTCAAAATGCGCACACTACGTAGTGTTCTCATAAATACAATAAAGTAAATTATAATACAATAACTCCCGTAAAAATTTACAATAAGAATGTAATTGAAAATAAATAAGGCTAGCGCCAGGCAGCTAACATCTCTGATTGAAACGTAACAGTGGATTTCGTTGTAGTTTCAGTCTTGTGTCATTTGGTCCTGAAAACGAAAGAAAACGCTACATTTTAAACCTTGAATCTGGAAAGGAGTGACAGTGGTTGTATGTTCGGGGGTTAGGTAGTACTAATAGTAAGTATGGACTTAAAGAGTTGAAAGTGAGCAAGATTGAGAGACAATAAGTACTTATATGTATGTGTGTGAGAGTCAGTGTGTGTATGTTTGAGTAAGAGTGTACTTGCGAAGTGAGTAGAAGTGTACTTGCTAGGTGATTAGAAGTGTATTCGGAGGATGAGTACAAGTGTATATTTTGAAGAGTGAGTGAGTGTTTATTTAAGCTGTGCGTAAGTGTATTTTTGGGGTGTGAGTAAATGCGTATTTGGGGGGTAAGTAAGTGTGAATTTGTATTTGGAGAGTGAGTTAGTGTGTATTTGGGAGTAAGTAAGTGTATATGTAGGGGGGGTAAGTAAATATGTATTGGATATTGTGCATTTGCAGATGACTAAGTGTGTGCTTTAAGATCCGTGTGTTTTTGAGGATGAGCAAAGTGCAGTATGGTGCCGGCTGAGAATAGCATCACTCCAATTCTATCCAAGGGAAAATTCTACCAGGGAATGGGCAGCAGCGTTTCCTGTTCTGCGCTTACCAATTCGCTTGCCAAGCATGGTGAATATGGCAATACGCTCAAAAAGGAAGAGGCCCATTTCCAGCAGTGGGTGTATTGTACGTAAAATAAATCATAGTGTGTTCATGTGAGATATACATACGTACCGGTGGGCATGTGTGTCAGTGGTAGGGCTGCAGGTAGGCGGTGGCGGAGGCGAGGTCGCGCCGCAGCCAGGCCGCATTCAGCCGCACTGTGAGACAATAATAATTACTTATATTAAAGACGGCCTATGTATACGACTGCCTGCGACGCAAAGGTTGCAGGTTCGATTCTCGGTGCAGCTAATATCTCTGATTGAATCGTAACAGTGGATTTAGTTGTAGTTTCAGTCTTGTGTCATCGAGTCTTGCTCGGCACTCACATAGTTGATATTTATCACTTTGTGAATGTGTCCCTAGTTTCCTTAGGACATTGCAGGCTGATTGTCCAAAAAGATGATGGTTCCGTGCTTCGGAGAGTTCTTAAATCCGTCGGTCGTTACACATACACAATAAACTCTAAACACCAGGGTTTAACGGGTCGTTGGACGACTCGGTGTCCCACACGAAGAGAGAGAGACTTATATATTTTTTGTATACGGACGATTCTTTAATTCTGTTGTGCAAACTGAAGAGATTATTATGGATGATTGATTAGCTGTGAAAAGATCTAAAAATATTACAGGTTTATATATTGTGACTGTAATCAATAATCTCTGAAACAACTGGTTTAATTTGGAAGTATTTACTGCTATTAAACTACATTATACTTGAGTAACACACCTTGTGTCTTCAAGAAAGCGTCGTAGCAGCGGATTAAACTTTAAGGTGGGACATTTTTCATACAAATGCTCAATGGACTTATGTCTATAAAGGATACAAAATTCTGATAAAAAAAAACTCTATGTGAAGTCCCGTATTTATATAACATCTTCACAAAATTAATTTTTTAAATTATATGATTTCCTTGTCAAAATGTTGTATACCAAATACTCTTTATCTTTTGACCAAAAGTAGTATTGCGCCAAATTAACTAGGGCCTTCATCATCCCGCATAAGCACTTGTTAAAAAATTGCTCTTCATCGCATGTACAAGTCCATTGAATTTCAGTGTTTCATCACAATAAAACAATTTTAAACGGATTTAAGTTATGTTTATTTTGGATTTTACAATTCCTACGTATTTAAATCCGTTTAAATTGTTTTATTGTGATGAGTAATAGTTGTGCAAACTCAAGAAAATATTATTTCAGTTTTTCGTTTGTATGTAAAACGGACCACCTTAAGCCAAGATAAGGCCCTGGCTCAGGGCTCCAGTCTGACCTGTCTCGAGCGCTTGCTGCACGGAGCGCTCGGTGCCGGGCGAGTGGTGCGTGTTGAAGAACTGCTCGATCTCCTGCGCGGCCGCCTCGGACGCGAAGTTCTCCGTCGTCGACTTCACCAGCCGCGCGAGGAGGAAACCGCCCTGCAAAAACAAGAACAATTTCGTTTAGTTTCATTCATTCATCTATACATATATCACGCCTAGAATTATGGGGTAGGCAGAGCGTAAAAGTCTGCCAAAAACAAACATTAAATCCTGTACCGTTATTCGAATCCTATACATAATTAAATGAGAGCAGCGCCTTCCGTTTCCCCTGTCGTATCGCGAACTACGCACGATTTCCCGATTGGCTGAGGCTTCCCGCTCCACCGACACGGCAGGCGAACCGGTCCGATCGTACTCGGAGCGGCCGGCTCGCTTTGGTTACATTAGCGTCTGTGTCCCCGTCACAGACGGTCGTGCGCAGAAATCTGTACCTGTCACTTACAATTTCAAAGTCGACGACCGAATTGGTATCGCAGTAAGATATTTTCACTATAGTTTCAAGCTTAACTAAAAGTTTTGCATACCTCTGGTAAGTACCTTGATAATTTTTTACTTTTGAAGTTAATGTTAACGATTTATGTCGTTCGTTTATCACTTTTACCCTCGAAGTTTTTATACTTTTTCTCGAGGTCTGATTAGATTTTCCCGTGTGTAATTCGGTTGTAATTTGCAGTAAAATGAGTGATCCGAATAAAAAGAAGCGTGAGGCAGATAAAAAGAGTGATCCCGAGCCAAAAAAGGTCACAAACCCGACCAAGCGGAAGTCACGACCACCGCGACGCAGAAGTTCCAGTTCGAGCTCCAGCTCGTCGAGCTCGGGCTCCTCCAGATCAAGTTCCAGCAGCTCGGACGGATCAGCAAGGAGACATCGTCGCCGCCAAAACAGTATGTTACAAAAGAGTTTTCTGATTTTCGCAATCAATTTCGAGTCCCAAATTCTAGTACCCCTGAGCATATTACGTGTAATAATCAAATGCCTGATTTTATCGATGCTAATGTAAGCGGTTCATTATACCGGGATCACGAGTGTATTAATAATGACGATGTTGTGCCCAATGTTCCAATGCAAGATCCCCCGACCGGTTCGAACTCGATTCTTATAAACTCCGGTTTTAAAATTAATTTCGGTACCACCGTCAAAGAACCTTCAATTCCAGTCACGCCCGAGCCTTATTTGAACACGTTAAAAAGTATTCAGAGATTCGAAGAATCATCGTGGTGTGATATTCGATATGCAGATGTGCAAAAAGCTTACTGTCACGCGCCTGGTTTTATCGAGTTAGAGGCAAACGATGAGGTTGATCAGTACGAGTTTTCTAAAAGCATGTTGTACGCAGAAAGGTCATTCGCGGCGGCTACTTTTGCGTTATTAAAGCAAAAAGAGGTACTAGAAAATGGGTTATCTGATTTCTTGACTTGGACTCAAGAATCAGAGGGCATCACACCCTTTGATATCAAAAGTAAAATCGAAGAAATTTTTGTCAATGGTGATTTTCACAAAGTGTCGGTAGATCTTTTACAACTAGTGTGCGGGCACAGGGCGGATCTTATCCAACAAAGAAGGGAGGTTATTCTAAAGCAAATTAAAGATCCGCTGGTCAAAAGTACGCTTAGAAAAATTCCGCCGTCCTGTTCAAACTTGTTTACACCTGCTCTTTTTACGGCGGCATTAGAGAAAGCAGGAGGTGTTCGAAAAAACTTTTGGCCGCAAGCCAAATCTAGCTCCAATGCACCTGCTGCGCAAGCGGGCCCCAGTGGAACACGACAACCTCAACGCCCTGCGCAAGGGTGCCTAAACTCATGTAATTTGCCTGCGCAAGGCAATATAAACCGACGAGTACCTGCGCAAGGTAACTCATGTAATCAGCACAATCTACCCGCGCAGGGTAATTACTATCAAAACCGTCAATGCTGTCCTGCGAAAGGACCAAACAATGGTGGGTACAATAGAAGGGTCCCTGCTCGCAATGGGGGCCCATTTCGAGCAAGACCTACATCCTCCTTTCAGGAGGCAAGAGGCGCCGCCAAGCGACCCTCTTCTCCCAATAGTAAATTTAAATCCAATAAACGTCGATAATATTGACTCGCGAACATTCCGGGCGGGGCAATTACAAAACTTTGTACATGTGTGGAAGGAGATGAAAGCGCCACAATTCATCGTAAAAATAATACAGTCGTATCGAATACCTTTTGTAAAGAAACCACCGCTTTTAAGACCCGGTGCCAAGTTTGCTGTGCCAATTACGCCCGAAATGACAAAAGTCATCAGGACAATGAAAGATCAAAGTGTTCTCGAATGTGTTCCAAAGAGCGCCAGCTTTTTGTCAAACCTTTTTCTCGTTGCAAAGACCGACGGTTCGCTAAGGCCAGTATTCAACCTCAAGGCTCTGAACAAATTTGTATACACAGACAAATTTCACTTAGTAAATGTTCACAAGGTTCCAGACTTTTTACAGACCAAAGACTGGCTTACAAAGATAGACCTCTCACAGGCCTATTTTCATCTGCCGATCGCGAAATCTCACAGGCGATTTTTAAGACTTGTGTACGAGAACGAACTTCTGCAAATGACTTGTCTGCCATTTGGCTTGAGTTCGGCACCAAGAGTTTTTGCCACAGTCATAAACTGGGTAGCACAACATTTTCGCGACCAAGGGATAAGGATCCTAGTCTAATTAGACGATTTCTTGATGGCACACCAAGCTCGCGAAGTTTTGATAAATCATACGAAACTGGTTACCGAAACACTTTTTCGAATGGGCTGGCAAGTCAATTGCCAAAAGTCAATTTTCGAACCTCAGACTCGTATCGAATATCTAGGCATTTTATGGGATCCGGGGAACAACAAAAATCTTCTTCCCATGGCGAAAATCGACAAAGTGGGTCTTCTTGTTCAAAAGGCGGAAACGCATTTAAAAATGAACCTCAAAGAAGTCCAAACACTGTTGGGAGTACTAAACTTTGCAAGTTTTGTTGTTCCTCGGGGACGATTACATTGTCGACAGCTTCAGCGTTTTCAAAACGCGATTCTCAAAGGGCATTCGAGGAAGCGCTGGCCCTTGCCACCAGTAGTTCTCCAGGAACTCCTTTGGTGGAAACAGAATTGCCAAACTCCGTCGCCCTTACAAATTCAGGCTCCGACTCATTTTCTCACAACCGACGCGTCCGATATGGCATGGGGCGCAAGGCTGAACAACCTGAGCCTATCAGGTTCATGGAGCGGAACGGAAGGGTCTCTACATTGCAATCAGAAAGAACTACTAGCTGTAATAAAAGTCCTAGAGCAAGCCCCAATGTTAGACCTTCACAAAGCATCTATTTTGCTACAAAGCGACAGTCGCACTGTAGTAGCTTACTTAAGAAGCGAAGGAGGCACTCATTCGGACACTTTAATGAATTTGACATACAGAGCTTTTACCTTACTGGATCATTATCAAATACATTTGAGAGTGTATCACTTACCCGAAATTTTCAACTGCGAGGCAGATCATCTGTCGAGATTGAAACAACCACCGGAGTGGCACCTTTTGTCGAAGGCAACCGAGACGATCTTTTCGAAATGGGGAGTACCCGAAATCGATCTGTTTGCCTCACAAATAGCCCACGTGGTACCAGCTTACGTGAGTCTAGACCAGAACGATCCGCAAGCCATCTTTCACGATGCTCTGAGCAGGAACTGGTCATTCGAAATGGCGTGGATATTTCCACCCCCTTGCTTAATCCCGAGAGTCCTACACCACTTGAATCATGCACAAGGGATTTACCTAATAGTTGCCCCAAAGTGGGAGAAGGTTTTCTGGCGCGCAGATCTGAAGGCCAGGGCCCTAGCTCCTCCACACACAGTATGGAACCTAGACAAAGTTCTGATAGATGCGACAACGCAAATGCCTCCCCCGAATGTGAAGGAGATGACTCTCGAAATTTGGAAATGTGGGGGTGGAACAAGGATTTGACAAATTGGTCTCTTGACCAAAAGACTTTATTGTTATCCAGTTGGCGTGCTTCAACGCTAAGAACCTATAAAGTCGCATGGACAAGATGGTGTAAATGGTCAAAACTGCATAATGTTGACAACGGCAATCCAAATGGCTCTAACCTAGCCAGATATTTAACTGATCTTCACCAAAAAGAAGGCCTTTCCTACAGTACCATCCTATTACACAAGTCTGTGGTAGCGACTCTCTCCAAATCCGACGATAAGTCATTGTCGAGCCATAAATTAGTCCGCCAGGTGTTAAAGGCAATTTCGTTGCAGCGTCCAAGAGATCCAAAACCTCCTATTTGGGATGTTTCAGTATTAACATGTTTTCTAGTATCTAGACAAATGTCTGAATATAGCTTATTCGAAGTTTCAAGGCATACCGCTATATTGCTTCTCCTCTGCTCCGGCAGAAGGATTCATGATTTGACTCTGCTATGCGTCGATGCACAACACATGTGCGAATCCGAAGACAGTATTACTTTATGGCCGACTTTTGGCTCCAAAACGGATTCTGCAGATCATAGGCAGTCCGGTTGGAAATTGTTGGATTCGGGACATCCTTTAGCTACAAATCCAGTGTATTGGGTAAAACAACTCATTTCTATGGGTACCCAACGTAGAGACGCTTGCAAAAGCTCAAAGCTTTTTATAACTGCAAGAGGAGAGCCACGGCCTGCTTCACGAACCATTTTAGCAGGTTGGATAAAGTCCCTATTACGCGAGGCTGGGATAAAGGCTACACCTGGTAGTGTTAGAGCAGCTGTAGCCTCCAAAAATTGGATAGACAATTTTCCTTTAGATCAGATCCTGAGTCAAGGAAACTGGCGTTCTGGGAACACTTTCCGGAAATTTTATCGCAGAGCAGTGCAACAGCCTACGTCTGTCAATACTAATAGTATGAGTAATTATTTTCAACCTCTATAAGAATAGATAATCAGCTATCCTCTGAGAAAATAACTTAAATTATACATAATTTAATAAATACAATTTAAAGGCTAAAGCCCATGACTGTAAAACTATTACAATTTCTTGTTGATTCGATTGCTTTTGTGGTTAACCATACCTTGTTAAATGTACCTTAACTTAAGTATGTTTACTAAGAACCAGGTAATAGATATACCTTTATTTGTGATAAGGTACGGTTGAACAATAGGTTCAATAATCTGTGGTGAAATAATAACATGTCTAATTAATTGTGATAAGAATTTATTTTTTGTTGCATAATAAATAGTCTGGTTGATTAACATGGCATTTTTCTTTTAGTTATATAAAAAATACTATTACATAAGTAATTAAAATATCACATTAGCGTCTTGATTGATCCTCCACCGCCAGGCGATATCAAACACATCTCATTTAATTATGTATAGGTTTCGAATAACGGTACAGGATTTAATAGACGCGTTTTACCTTACAATAAAACGCATATTAAATACTTACCTTATTCGAAACCTATACAATAAGTCCTGCCTGGCAGACTTCAGCCGTAATGAAACCAAAGCGAGCCGGCCGCTCCGAGCACGATCGGACCGGTTCGCCTGCCGTGTCGGTGGAGCGGGAAGCCTCAGCCAATCGGGAAATCGTGCGTAGTTCGCGATACGACAGGGGAAACGGAAGGCGCTGCTCTCATTTAATTATGTATAGGTTTCGAATAAGGTAAGTATTTAATATGCGTTTTATTGTAAGGTAAAACGCGTCTAGTCACACCACGTCTAACATATATTCGTGCATATATTTGAGGGTCAATTGGAAAATTGTGTATCGCCATAGTGACAGGTTAGACTAGAATTGCTATACACACCCTCAAGTCCCTCAGTCGCCTCTTACGGCTACCACGGAAAAGATCTGAGGTGATGCTATTCTAAGCCGGCATCACACGCAGAAAAAACTTAATAAATCAATTTAACAACCGTTTTATTTCTCGATTTTTTTCCTCGTAGGAGTGTATTTAGTGCGAGTTAGTGTGTATTAGGGGGTGATTAAGTGTGTATTAAGGCGTGAGTTAGTGTGTATTAGGGGTGTGAGTTAAAATGTAAAAAGGGGTGAATTGGTGGGTATAAGGAAGTGATTTAGTGTGTATTAGAGGGTGCGTTAGTGTGGGGTGAGCATGTGTTTATTAGGGGGGTGAGCAAGTGTGTATTAGGGGGTAAGTGTGTATTAGCGAGTGAGTTAGTGTGTATTAGAGGGTGATTAAATGTGTAAGAGGGTGGGTAAGTGTGTATTAGGGGGTTAGCAACTGTTTATTTGGATATGAGCAAGGTAGAGGGGAATAAGGACTAGCGCAAATCGTGAAGATACATACAAACATTAACAGCCAAAACAGTTTACTGCTAGACATAGGTCTCCCCTTATTGGGGGGTACTGCTATACTCACTGCTATACTCACCACGCTTATCGGTGCAAGATGTTGCATTCACAGTAAACGCTTCTGCCTATACTCTGGTCAAATCTATCACTTAGTCGCATTTTAAGACACCCATGGGTGGAATTGGGGAGATACTATTCTTGACCTAAAAGAGGATATTCACCTAGTAGCGGTCGATGAACTCCTGCTTGTGGTCCTGGAAGAACCTCCAGGCGAGGTCAGTGACCCTTGCCACCCTGTCTTGACCTAGGAGAGGTTATTCACCTGGTAACGATCGATGAACTCCTGCCAGTGGTCCTGGAAGAACCTCCAGGCGAGGTCGCGGCCGTTGCGCGACACCGCCACCGACACTATCACGAACACTGTGTCTTGAGCGCGGACCTCGTCCTAGAAAAAGAAACACAAAATTAAAATAAATATTGACCTCATTATCAAGACTTGCTGTGGTGATCCATGCGTCCTCCAGCGTTTTATAAAAAAGAAACATTACAAAAAGACGGAAAAAAACTCTGGTAAAGTTTGGCAGGCAGGTGTTAGCAACCGTAGCAAGATGATGCACATTAGAACACATTCCCTGGTTATTTATAGTCCTGAAACTTCCACTTACGTTTTTATTAACATGTTTGTCTATTCTAGACAGGCGAAGTTCAGAAGCCATACTCAGCAGTGAGAGACTATTGTTATTTATGTTATTAAATGTGTACGCTTTCAGTGTTTTATTCTTCTCCTTCCCTCCATTCGGTGTGTTTATTCTTCTTCTGTATCTATGATTTGCACGTCTGCTACCACTTATGAGTAGAAATAGTGGAATGCTATTAGAACCCAGCAATACAGTCCGATCCTGCATGGAGTATTGCAGTCACCTTTGGGATGGCTCAGCCAAATACCAACTTGCCGCTCTTGACTCGGTGAAACGCAGGGCCAAGAGGCTCATACATACACACACATATCACGCCTTCCCTTGCGGGGTAGGCAGAGCGTAAACGGCCGCAAAAAACAAACATTTACGCCACGCCTGACAAACATTTGAGGGTCATTCGGAAAATTGTGTATCGCCATAGCGACAGGTTGTCAGCCCATCGCCTAAAATTGCAATACACACCCTCGAGTCCCTTCGCCGCCTTTTATGACACCCACGGGAAAGAAATGGGGTGATGCTATTCTAAGCTGGCACCACACGGCATCATCCAGCAATACAGAAATATTATTTTCATCAGGTAGCGAACTTACTGAGACAGCAAAGTCCAGCACTTTTTTCAGCAGCTCGGTGTCATTGACAGCTCCCAGCGCACGCGAGACGCGGTCCTTCTCCTCGTGAAGGTCCGCGGCGCGGTACAGCTCCAGGAACCGCTGGAACTGCGCCTCGTCTGCATCCGCCAGCACGGCGCGGTAGCACGCCGACCGCAAGTCTGCCGGCAGCGTCACCGCGCCAGATATGTGCTTCTCGAAACTGACGGGAAAACATTACATACCCATATCACTTCTATAATCCCTTGCGGGGTAGGGATTATCACGCCTATAATCCCTTGCGGGGTAGGCGGAGCGTAAACAGCCGAATAAAACGGACTTTTACGCTAAGTCTGACAAACATTTGAGGGTCATCCGGAAAATTGTGAATTGTAAACAGGTTGTCAGCCCATCGCCTAAAATTGCAATACACACACAAATAAAAAAAAAAAAAAATTGTCACACCACTAGGGAATTATTCGGAAAAAAATAATCGCGAGCCCGCTTATATGCGTTTGTCTTTAAGCTATTACATAACTAGATACCGTGCACTAACAAAACACCTGGCGTCTACTTTATTTAGATGGACGCTTCCTGCTACGCCACCGTTTGATTCGATTCTGGCGAAGATAAATTCACGAGGCAACGTACGGCCTAAATGTTGCTTTGGAATACACCGAGGTTTGGTAGGTGATTTAAGGTGGTAATATTTAACATGAATAGAATAGAGGATCAAATATGCTGCCCTGAGGAACACACCAACAAATTATTAAGTTGTACGTTTGTACAATTTATTTTGTTTGTAATTTAATTTATTTATTAGTTGTTTACTTCATTTGAGACTTCATTGTCTTATTTCACAAGATAAGAAAGAATTAAGATTTGTCAGCTTTATCAAAAGCTTTCGTTAAATCATTGGCATGAGTAAGAGAGCACTATCTTTCACTATCCGAGTAAATTAGGTATATTATAGCTATGTATGTATTATAGTTAATCATGTTTAGTTCAGTTTAGGTAGTATTCATATAATATATGTATGAAATATATTATGTATGTTTATTTATGAAAGTATTTATATATTTTTATTGGCATTTATTTAAGTAATTGTGCACGCCCAATCCGCCTGTCTTGTAGAAGTCTCACTTTCTGTAGGTCAGCTGGAAGAAATTTCTTAGTAGAAATAAGTTGTCCTGTTGTGTCGTCATTCTTTGTATATTGTGTCTTGTAATGTTTCTTGTGTGCAATAAATGGTTAATAATAATAATAATGAAATTTACACGCAAACGAATAAACAATGCGTAATTATAATTACCGGCTTTTAGCCTCCTTAATCGTCTCCGGGTCCTCAAAGCTGATCATCTTGTTCAACACGAGGCTCCGCAACAAGGTGTCGAGATGGCTCTCCTTCTCCTCGGCGTCCCAGCCCAGCCTGCGCGTGACGTTAGCGAACAGCTTGCGTCCGTAGTTCTTGAGCGGCTTGTCGAGCGCGGTGTGCGAGAACAAAGCGGTCAGCTTCGACATGCAGTTGGATATTGACGACCAGACAGTGAAGTTGTTCTCGTTGCTGAACGCTTCCATCAGTTTTAGGGACTGTAACAAGCATTATAAATATATAAAAAAAAAACACAACTGAGATAAAGCCTAGCATATGACAATCGGGATAATGTAAGGATTCTTCAGATACAATTCCCATTCGAATCTGTTCAGTGATTAACGAGTTTCAGTCCTTAAAGAATCGCATATACATGGTGTAAAAAAATTAGCTGAGAATATTTTAAGGGGTGAACCAGTACGTGAAACTGAACAACTTTCCCCAAGGAACATAGTTCGAAATATGAAAAAAAAAATTGGCCCTCCCATACAAATTATCCCGGCCGGGTAACACACTAAGTATGTTACATGAACTCTAAAAACATTACACTCCTTTTTTGGTTTGGCAGTCGTGTAAAAAGAATATGAATTATTAATTTTCCTTTTCTTTAGTTGGAATCCAATCTTATATTTCTTAGTAATGTGCCGAGTCATATTAAGCCGATGGCTACACCTGGCACAATTTGACGCTTTTAGTAGCACATTAAAAACTAGATTTAATTAAAATGAAGTTAACTTTGGCTGGTATGATCCGTATCACCAAGACTGGTTTAGATTTGCTAATTAAAAATTGCACGTTGGCCGCCGATGTGTAATAACTTTATTGTACCACCAGATACATTTAAAAGAACAGTAACAGAAATAAATTTAAAAACAAGAGGCACAAAGGCGAATATTGCTCTAAATACTTCCGCGGAAGTATCATCGCGAGTGAGTGTTTACACGCTGTCGTTATACTATTCTCGCATGAAAAGCCGACATTCGAGGGAGCACGGGAAGTGGCAGCGGCATGACGAGTAGCAGTGCGAGTAACTTGTTCACACATTCGCGCTGCCCACTTCCCTTACTATTTCCCTGCCCACATTGGCATTGTGTGAACGTGCTATAAAAGCCGATTGCTCAATTTAAACCCAGAGTATAGACAATAGATTACCGTAAATGTAACAGCTGTAAATCGAATGGAAGGAGTAGGTTCATTGACCGATTTCGGACCGGAGCAGATATCGGCTAGTTACCTAGCGATGTGCGTCTTTCCAGTAGTCGAGCAGTATGCAGTGTGTAGTGGTGTGTGTGTGTGTATTACCTCGGCGGTGTGCGTGTGTCCAGCCTGCACGAGCGCGAAGCAGTCGTCGAGCAGTATGCAGTGTGTAGTGGTGTGTGTGTGTGTGTGTATTACCTCGGCGGTGTGCGTGTGTCCAGCCTGCACGAGCGCGAAGCAGTCGTCGAGCAGTATGCAGTGTGTAGTGGTGTGTGTGTGTGTGTGTATTACCTCGGCGGTGTGCGTGTGTCCAGCCTGCACGAGCGCGAAGCAGTCGTCGAGCAGTATGCAGTGTGTAGTGGTGTGTGTGTGTGTGTGTGTATTACCTCGGCGGTGTGCGTGTGTCCAGCCTGCACGAGCGCGAAGCAGTCGTCGAGCAGTATGCAGTGTGTAGTGGTGTGTGTGTGTGTGTGTGTATTACCTCGGCGGTGTGCGTGTGTCCAGCCTGCACGAGCGCGAAGCAGTCGTCGAGCAGTATGCAGTGTGTAGTGGTGTGTGTGTGTGTGTGTGTATTACCTCGGCGGTGTGCGTGTGTCCAGCCTGCACGAGCGCGAAGCAGTCGTCGAGCAGTATGCAGTGTGTAGTGGTGTGTGTGTGTGTATTACCTCGGCGGTGTGCGTGTGTCCAGCCTGCACGAGCGCGAAGCAGTCGTCGAGCAGTATGCAGTGTGTAGTGGTGTGTGTGTGTGTGTGTGTATTACCTCGGCGGTGTGCGTGTGTCCAGCCTGCACGAGCGCGAAGCAGTCGTCGAGCAGTATGCAGTGTGTAGTGGTGTGTGTGTGTGTGTGTGTATTACCTCGGCGGTGTGCGTGTGTCCAGCCTGCACGAGCGCGAAGCAGTCGTCGAGCAGTATGCAGTGTGTAGTGGTGTGTGTGTGTGTGTGTGTGTATTACCTCGGCGGTGTGCGTGTGTCCAGCCTGCACGAGCGCGAAGCAGTCGTCGAGCAGTATGCAGTGTGTAGTGGTGTGTGTGTGTGTGTGTGTGTGTGTATTACCTCGGCGGTGTGCGTGTGTCCAGCCTGCACGAGCGCGAAGCAGTCGTCGAGCAGTATGCAGTGTGTAGTGGTGTGTGTGTGTGTGTATTACCTCGGCGGTGTGCGTGTGTCCAGCCTGCACGAGCGCGAAGCAGTCGTCGAGCAGTATGCAGTGTGTAGTGGTGTGTGTGTGTGTGTGTGTGTATTACCTCGGCGGTGTGCGTGTGTCCAGCCTGCACGAGCGCGAAGCAGTCGTCGAGCAGTATGCAGTGTGTAGTGGTGTGTGTGTGTATTACCTCGGCGGTGTGCGTGTGTCCAGCCTGCACGAGCGCGAAGCAGTCGTCGAGCAGTATGCAGTGTGTAGTGGTGTGTGTGTGTGTGTATTACCTCGGCGGTGTGCGTGTGTCCAGCCTGCACGAGCGCGAAGCAGTCGTCGAGCAGTATGCAGTGTGTAGTGGTGTGTGTGTGTGTGTGTGTGTGTGTATTACCTCGGCGGTGTGCGTGTGTCCAGCCTGCACGAGCGCGAAGCAGTCGTCGAGCAGTATGCAGTGTGTAGTGGTGTGTGTGTGTGTGTGTGTGTATTACCTCGGCGGTGTGCGTGTGTCCAGCCTGCACGAGCGCGAAGCAGTCGTCGAGCAGTATGCAGTGTGTAGTGGTGTGTGTGTGTGTGTGTGTATTACCTCGGCGGTGTGCGTGTGTCCAGCCTGCACGAGCGCGAAGCAGTCGTCGAGCAGTATGCAGTGTGTAGTGGTGTGTGTGTGTGTGTGTGTGTATTACCTCGGCGGTGTGCGTGTGTCCAGCCTGCACGAGCGCGAAGCAGTCGTCGAGCAGTATGCAGTGTGTAGTGGTGTGTGTGTGTGTGTATTACCTCGGCGGTGTGCGTGTGTCCAGCCTGCACGAGCGCGAAGCAGTCGTCGAGCAGTATGCAGTGTGTAGTGGTGTGTGTGTGTGTGTATTACCTCGGCGGTGTGCGTGTGTCCAGCCTGCACGAGCGCGAAGCAGTCGTCGAGCAGTATGCAGTGTGTAGTGGTGTGTGTGTGTGTGTATTACCTCGGCGGTGTGCGTGTGTCCAGCCTGCACGAGCGCGAAGCAGTCGTCGAGCAGTATGCAGTGTGTAGTGGTGTGTGTGTGTGTGTATTACCTCGGCGGTGTGCGTGTGTCCAGCCTGCACGAGCGCGAAGCAGTCGTCGAGCAGTATGCAGTGTGTAGTGGTGTGTGTGTGTGTGTGTGTATTACCTCGGCGGTGTGCGTGTGTCCAGCCTGCACGAGCGCGAAGCAGTCGTCGAGCAGTATGCAGTGTGTAGTGGTGTGTGTGTGTGTGTGTGTATTACCTCGGCGGTGTGCGTGTGTCCAGCCTGCACGAGCGCGAAGCAGTCGTCGAGCAGTATGCAGTGTGTAGTGGTGTGTGTGTGTGTGTGTATTACCTCGGCGGTGTGCGTGTGTCCAGCCTGCACGAGCGCGAAGCAGTCGTCGAGCAGTATGCAGTGTGTAGTGGTGTGTGTGTGTGTATTACCTCGGCGGTGTGCGTGTGTCCAGCCTGCACGAGCGCGAAGCAGTCGTCGAGCAGTATGCAGTGTGTAGTGGTGTGTGTGTGTGTGTGTGTATTACCTCGGCGGTGTGCGTGTGTCCAGCCTGCACGAGCGCGAAGCAGTCGTCGAGCAGTATGCAGTGTGTAGTGGTGTGTGTGTGTGTGTGTGTGTATTACCTCGGCGGTGTGCGTGTGTCCAGCCTGCACGAGCGCGAAGCAGTCGTCGAGCAGTATGCAGTGTGTAGTGGTGTGTGTGTGTGTGTGTATTACCTCGGCGGTGTGCGTGTGTCCAGCCTGCACGAGCGCGAAGCAGTCGTCGAGCAGTATGCAGTGTGTAGTGGTGTGTGTGTGTGTGTGTGTATTACCTCGGCGGTGTGCGTGTGTCCAGCCTGCACGAGCGCGAAGCAGTCGTCGAGCAGTATGCAGTGTGTAGTGGTGTGTGTGTGTGTGTATTACCTCGGCGGTGTGCGTGTGTCCAGCCTGCACGAGCGCGAAGCAGTCGTCGAGCAGTATGCAGTGTGTAGTGGTGTGTGTGTGTGTGTATTACCTCGGCGGTGTGCGTGTGTCCAGCCTGCACGAGCGCGAAGCAGTCGTCGAGCAGTATGCAGTGTGTAGTGGTGTGTGTGTGTGTGTGTGTATTACCTCGGCGGTGTGCGTGTGTCCAGCCTGCACGAGCGCGAAGCAGTCGTCGAGCAGTATGCAGTGTGTAGTGGTGTGTGTGTGTGTGTGTGTATTACCTCGGCGGTGTGCGTGTGTCCAGCCTGCACGAGCGCGAAGCAGTCGTCGAGCAGTATGCAGTGTGTAGTGGTGTGTGTGTGTGTGTATTACCTCGGCGGTGTGCGTGTGTCCAGCCTGCACGAGCGCGAAGCAGTCGTCGAGCAGTATGCAGTGTGTAGTGGTGTGTGTGTGTGTGTGTGTATTACCTCGGCGGTGTGCGTGTGTCCAGCCTGCACGAGCGCGAAGCAGTCGTCGAGCAGTATGCAGTGTGTAGTGGTGTGTGTGTGTGTGTGTGTATTACCTCGGCGGTGTGCGTGTGTCCAGCCTGCACGAGCGCGAAGCAGTCGTCGAGCAGTATGCAGTGTGTAGTGGTGTGTGTGTGTGTGTGTGTGTATTACCTCGGCGGGGTGCGTGTGTCCAGCCTGCACGAGCGCGAAGCAGTCGTCGAGCAGTATGCAGTGTGTAGTGGTGTGTGTGTGTGTGTGTGTATTACCTCGGCGGTGTGCGTGTGTCCAGCCTGCACGAGCGCGAAGCAGTCGTCGAGCAGTATGCAGTGTGTAGTGGTGTGTGTGTGTGTGTGTGTATTACCTCGGCGGTGTGCGTGTGTCCAGCCTGCACGAGCGCGAAGCAGTCGTCGAGCAGTATGCAGTGTGTAGTGGTGTGTGTGTGTGTGTGTATTACCTCGGCGGTGTGCGTGTGTCCAGCCTGCACGAGCGCGAAGCAGTCGTCGAGCAGTATGCAGTGTGTAGTGGTGTGTGTGTGTGTGTGTGTATTACCTCGGCGGTGTGCGTGTGTCCAGCCTGCACGAGCGCGAAGCAGTCGTCGAGCAGTATGCAGTGTGTAGTGGTGTGTGTGTGTGTGTGTATTACCTCGGCGGTGTGCGTGTGTCCAGCCTGCACGAGCGCGAAGCAGTCGTCGAGCAGTATGCAGTGTGTAGTGGTGTGTGTGTGTGTGTGTATTACCTCGGCGGTGTGCGTGTGTCCAGCCTGCACGAGCGCGAAGCAGTCGTCGAGCAGTATGCAGTGTGTAGTGGTGTGTGTGTGTGTGTGTGTATTACCTCGGCGGTGTGCGTGTGTCCAGCCTGCACGAGCGCGAAGCAGTCGTCGAGCAGTATGCAGTGTGTAGTGGTGTGTGTGTGTGTGTGTGTGTATTACCTCGGCGGTGTGCGTGTGTCCAGCCTGCACGAGCGCGAAGCAGTCGTCGAGCAGTATGCAGTGTGTAGTGGTGTGTGTGTGTGTGTATTACCTCGGCGGTGTGCGTGTGTCCAGCCTGCACGAGCGCGAAGCAGTCGTCGAGCAGTATGCAGTGTGTAGTGGTGTGTGTGTGTGTGTGTATTACCTCGGCGGTGTGCGTGTGTCCAGCCTGCACGAGCGCGAAGCAGTCGTCGAGCAGTATGCAGTGTGTAGTGGTGTGTGTGTGTGTGTGTGTATTACCTCGGCGGTGTGCGTGTGTCCAGCCTGCACGAGCGCGAAGCAGTCGTCGAGCAGTATGCAGTGTGTAGTGTGTGTGTGTGTGTGTGTATTACCTCGGCGGTGTGCGTGTGTCCAGCCTGCACGAGCGCGAAGCAGTCGTCGAGCAGTATGCAGTGTGTAGTGGTGTGTGTGTGTGTGTGTGTATTACCTCGGCGGTGTGCGTGTGTCCAGCCTGCACGAGCGCGAAGCAGTCGTCGAGCAGTATGCAGTGTGTAGTGGTGTGTGTGTGTGTGTGTGTATTACCTCGGCGGTGTGCGTGTGTCCAGCCTGCACGAGCGCGAAGCAGTCGTCGAGCAGTATGCAGTGTGTAGTGGTGTGTGTGTGTGTGTGTGTGTATTACCTCGGCGGTGTGCGTGTGTCCAGCCTGCACGAGCGCGAAGCAGTCGTCGAGCAGTATGCAGTGTGTAGTGGTGTGTGTGTGTGTGTGTGTGTATTACCTCGGCGGTGTGCGTGTGTCCAGCCTGCACGAGCGCGAAGCAGTCGTCGAGCAGTATGCAGTGTGTAGTGTGTGTGTGTGTGTGTGTGTGTATTACCTCGGCGGTGTGCGTGTGTCCAGCCTGCACGAGCGCGAAGCAGTCGTCGAGCAGTATGCAGTGTGTAGTGGTGTGTGTGTGTGTGTGTGTATTACCTCGGCGGTGTGCGTGTGTCCAGCCTGCACGAGCGCGAAGCAGTCGTCGAGCAGTATGCAGTGTGTAGTGTGTGTGTGTGTGTGTGTGTATTACCTCGGCGGTGTGCGTGTGTCCAGCCTGCACGAGCGCGAAGCAGTCGTCGAGCAGTATGCAGTGTGTAGTGGTGTGTGTGTGTGTGTGTGTATTACCTCGGCGGTGTGCGTGTGTCCAGCCTGCACGAGCGCGAAGCAGTCGTCGAGCAGTATGCAGTGTGTAGTGGTGTGTGTGTGTGTGTGTGTATTACCTCGGCGGTGTGCGTGTGTCCAGCCTGCACGAGCGCGAAGCAGTCGTCGAGCAGTATGCAGTGTGTAGTGGTGTGTGTGTGTGTGTGTGTATTACCTCGGCGGTGTGCGTGTGTCCAGCCTGCACGAGCGCGAAGCAGTCGTCGAGCAGTATGCAGTGTGTAGTGGTGTGTGTGTGTGTGTGTGTGTATTACCTCGGCGGTGTGCGTGTGTCCAGCCTGCACGAGCGCGAAGCAGTCGTCGAGCAGTATGCAGTGTGTAGTGGTGTGTGTGTGTGTGTGTGTATTACCTCGGCGGTGTGCGTGTGTCCAGCCTGCACGAGCGCGAAGCAGTCGTCGAGCAGTATGCAGTGTGTAGTGGTGTGTGTGTGTGTGTGTGTATTACCTCGGCGGTGTGCGTGTGTCCAGCCTGCACGAGCGCGAAGCAGTCGTCGAGCAGTATGCAGTGTGTAGTGGTGTGTGTGTGTGTGTGTGTATTACCTCGGCGGTGTGCGTGTGTCCAGCCTGCACGAGCGCGAAGCAGTCGTCGAGCAGTATGCAGTGTGTAGTGTGTGTGTGTGTGTGTGTGTATTACCTCGGCGGTGTGCGTGTGTCCAGCCTGCACGAGCGCGAAGCAGTCGTCGAGCAGTATGCAGTGTGTAGTGGTGTGTGTGTGTGTGTGTATTACCTCGGCGGTGTGCGTGTGTCCAGCCTGCACGAGCGCGAAGCAGTCGTCGAGCAGTATGCAGTGTGTAGTGTGTGTGTGTGTGTGTGTATTACCTCGGCGGTGTGCGTGTGTCCAGCCTGCACGAGCGCGAAGCAGTCGTCGAGCAGTATGCAGTGTGTAGTGGTGTGTGTGTGTGTGTGTGTATTACCTCGGCGGTGTGCGTGTGTCCAGCCTGCACGAGCGCGAAGCAGTCGTCGAGCAGTATGCAGTGTGTAGTGTGTGTGTGTGTGTGTGTGTATTACCTCGGCGGTGTGCGTGTGTCCAGCCTGCACGAGCGCGAAGCAGTCGTCGAGCAGTATGCAGTGTGTAGTGGTGTGTGTGTGTGTGTGTGTATTACCTCGGCGGTGTGCGTGTGTCCAGCCTGCACGAGCGCGAAGCAGTCGTCGAGCAGTATGCAGTGTGTAGTGGTGTGTGTGTGTGTGTGTGTATTACCTCGGCGGTGTGCGTGTGTCCAGCCTGCACGAGCGCGAAGCAGTCGTCGAGCAGTATGCAGTGTGTAGTGGTGTGTGTGTGTGTGTGTGTATTACCTCGGCGGTGTGCGTGTGTCCAGCCTGCACGAGCGCGAAGCAGTCGTCGAGCAGTATGCAGTGTGTAGTGGTGTGTGTGTGTGTGTGTGTATTACCTCGGCGGTGTGCGTGTGTCCAGCCTGCACGAGCGCGAAGCAGTCGTCGAGCAGTATGCAGTGTGTAGTGGTGTGTGTGTGTGTGTGTGTATTACCTCGGCGGTGTGCGTGTGTCCAGCCTGCACGAGCGCGAAGCAGTCGTCGAGCAGTATGCAGTGTGTAGTGGTGTGTGTGTGTGTGTGTGTATTACCTCGGCGGTGTGCGTGTGTCCAGCCTGCACGAGCGCGAAGCAGTCGTCGAGCAGTATGCAGTGTGTAGTGTGTGTGTGTGTGTGTGTGTATTACCTCGGCGGTGTGCGTGTGTCCAGCCTGCACGAGCGCGAAGCAGTCGTCGAGCAGTATGCAGTGTGTAGTGGTGTGTGTGTGTGTGTGTGTGTGTATTACCTCGGCGGTGTGCGTGTGTCCAGCCTGCACGAGCGCGAAGCAGTCGTCGAGCAGTATGCAGTGTGTAGTGGTGTGTGTGTGTGTGTGTGTATTACCTCGGCGGTGTGCGTGTGTCCAGCCTGCACGAGCGCGAAGCAGTCGTCGAGCAGTATGCAGTGTGTAGTGGTGTGTGTGTGTGTGTATTACCTCGGCGGTGTGCGTGTGTCCAGCCTGCACGAGCGCGAAGCAGTCGTCGAGCAGTATGCAGTGTGTAGTGGTGTGTGTGTGTGTGTGTGTGTATTACCTCGGCGGTGTGCGTGTGTCCAGCCTGCACGAGCGCGAAGCAGTCGTCGAGCAGTATGCAGTGTGTAGTGGTGTGTGTGTGTGTGTGTGTATTACCTCGGCGGTGTGCGTGTGTCCAGCCTGCACGAGCGCGAAGCAGTCGTCGAGCAGTATGCAGTGTGTAGTGGTGTGTGTGTGTGTGTGTGTATTACCTCGGCGGTGTGCGTGTGTCCAGCCTGCACGAGCGCGAAGCAGTCGTCGAGCAGTATGCAGTGTGTAGTGGTGTGTGTGTGTGTGTATTACCTCGGCGGTGTGCGTGTGTCCAGCCTGCACGAGCGCGAAGCAGTCGTCGAGCAGTATGCAGTGTGTAGTGGTGTGTGTGTATTACCTCGGCGGTGTGCGTGTGTCCAGCCTGCACGAGCGCGAAGCAGTCGTCGAGCAGTATGCAGTGTGTAGTGGTGTGTGTGTGTGTATTACCTCGGCGGTGTGCGTGTGTCCAGCCTGCACGAGCGCGAAGCAGTCGTCGAGCAGTATGCAGTGTGTAGTGGTGTGTGTGTGTGTGTGTGTATTACCTCGGCGGTGTGCGTGTGTCCAGCCTGCACGAGCGCGAAGCAGTCGTCGAGCAGTATGCAGTGTGTAGTGGTGTGTGTGTGTGTGTGTGTGTATTACCTCGGCGGTGTGCGTGTGTCCAGCCTGCACGAGCGCGAAGCAGTCGTCGAGCAGTATGCAGTGTGTAGTGGTGTGTGTGTGTGTGTGTGTATTACCTCGGCGGTGTGCGTGTGTCCAGCCTGCACGAGCGCGAAGCAGTCGTCGAGCAGTATGCAGTGTGTAGTGGTGTGTGTGTGTGTGTGTGTATTACCTCGGCGGTGTGCGTGTGTCCAGCCTGCACGGGCGCGAAGCAGTCGTCGAGCAGTATGCAGTGTGTAGTGGTGTGTGTGTGTGTGTGTGTATTACCTCGGCGGTGTGCGTGTGTCCAGCCTGCACGAGCGCGAAGCAGTCGTCGAGCAGTATGCAGTGTGTAGTGGTGTGTGTGTGTGTGTGTGTATTACCTCGGCGGTGTGCGTGTGTCCAGCCTGCACGAGCGCGAAGCAGTCGTCGAGCAGTATGCAGTGTGTAGTGGTGTGTGTGTGTGTGTGTGTGTATTACCTCGGCGGTGTGCGTGTGTCCAGCCTGCACGAGCGCGAAGCAGTCGTCGAGCAGTATGCAGTGTGTAGTGGTGTGTGTGTGTGTGTGTGTGTATTACCTCGGCGGTGTGCGTGTGTCCAGCCTGCACGAGCGCGAAGCAGTCGTCGAGCAGTATGCAGTGTGTAGTGGTGTGTGTGTGTGTGTGTGTATTACCTCGGCGGTGTGCGTGTGTCCAGCCTGCACGAGCGCGAAGCAGTCGTCGAGCAGTATGCAGTGTGTAGTGGTGTGTGTGTGTGTGTGTGTATTACCTCGGCGGTGTGCGTGTGTCCAGTCTGCACGAGCGCGAAGCAGTCGTCGAGCAGTATGCAGTGTGTAGTGGTGTGTGTGTGTGTGTGTGTATTACCTCGGCGGTGTGCGTGTGTCCAGCCTGCACGAGCGCGAAGCAGTCGTCGAGCAGTATGCAGTGTGTAGTGGTGTGTGTGTGTGTGTGTGTATTACCTCGGCGGTGTGCGTGTGTCCAGCCTGCACGAGCGCGAAGCAGTCGTCGAGCAGTATGCAGTGTGTAGTGGTGTGTGTGTGTGTGTGTGTATTACCTCGGCGGTGTGCGTGTGTCCAGTCTGCACGAGCGCGAAGCAGTCGTCGAGCAGTATGCAGTGTGTAGTGGTGTGTGTGTGTGTGTGTGTGTATTACCTCGGCGGTGTGCGTGTGTCCAGTCTGCACGAGCGCGAAGCAGTCGTCGAGCAGTATGCAGTGTGTAGTGGTGTGTGTGTGTGTGTGTATTACCTCGGCGGTGTGCGTGTGTCCAGCCTGCACGAGCGCGAAGCAGTCGTCGAGCAAGCCGAGGCGGTCGAGCGGCGGCAGCGTCCCGTCCCGCACCGCGCCCACCAGCTGCGCCAGCATCGCCGCCGGGTACCGCGTGCGGTAGTACTCCACCTGGTATAGTAATGTGTTAAGTATATTCTTCACTCGCGATGAAAGAGACCGATTAGCGATTACTAACGAGGGTGTAGTTTGACTCAATACACACGAGTTAGCAATCATTCATTCTTCAAGTGATAGATAGTGTTTTACACCACACCTACGAGAGTAAAAAACCATAACAACAGTTTAATAAACCTCAAATTAATGCCACTCAAAATCCAAAGCTAATTCGCGTGTTAGATTTTTTTTTTTAGTTGTGGACCCTACGATTTTTAGCCCCGGGGCTTTTAATCTACACCTGACTGTATGGTGGGGAGCAGGAGCTCACCCGGAAAAGCTTGTGGTTGTTCAAACAACCAGCTCAATTGGGCTTACGAGTTGTTCTGGGAAGAACGTATTGGACTGAATCTACCCGGCACGTGCCGGTAGTTCCCAAAGTGGGGAGCAAATGAGGGACCTCCGCGCCCCCGCCGGCGGGGGCGTCGGTTGCTTGAGGAGCTTGTGGAGTGTGATCTACTCGCAATGGTTCGCGTGTTAGAGTAATTATCTTTCTAAAGCAAACGCAACAAGTCCATTCAGCAAAGTCTTCCATTATGTCTGCTATAAGGTTGACTAGATTGAAAAAGAAAGACACATTCCGTTTTACGAAAGTTTTGACAGTTGCAACTTTTACTCTCAAGGAAAGAAAGTGATCTGTATGGATAATGCCCTCCCGCTTATTTGAAACATGCACAATGACTAACATTCCTCTCTATGTTTGGAAAAGCTATGTGGACTTTCTATGTAGGTGTAGTATAAAATATAATCTTTTATTATAGAGTCGTCGGGATCCCACTGCTGGGCAAAGGCCTCCCTCCCCTTCTTCCACTGATCACGATCCTGTGCCTTGACATGCCCATTCTAGAATTCGTCTAGTTCGTCTCGCCATCGTCCGCGACCACATCTCTCGGCTTTTCGATTCCAAGAGGTAGTGATAAAGCCCATAAGGCGTGAGATAAGTAGGTTCGGGAGATATCAATGAAACGTCTAGCTTCTAGGACGACGAGTATATTTGTGCACTGGTGATCGACCAGGCATAATAAAAGAGTACATAGGTATATAATATAAGTATTTATATCTAGACGCGTACGTACACTACTTCACCTTCGGGGTGATAAAAAATAAAAATGTTGCTTACACATTTTTGTTTTAATACTTATGTTACTCAATATATAGTTTAGTATTATTCTTATGAACTACAGTTATTTTATTGTTTCTAATAATTTTGACATTTGGTCCCAAGTCCTCTATAACAATAAACGGTCCTTCATACAATGGTTGCAATTTTGAAACATTTTCTGACTTTAGTAAGATACAGTCATTTTCTTTGTAAGTCACAGGGTTTGTGTATTTATCATATTCTAATTTTCTTTTCTCCTTACTAGAAATTAAATTATTTCTAGCATCTTGAAAAGCATTCTGTAAACGATATTTTAATTCTAGTGCGTAATTATCTGAGTTATACAAGGGTTCTATTTCGTTTGTGATTCTACTTGGTATGTTACAATTTCTGCCAAAAACCAATTCGTAAGGAGTGTATTTCGTACTGCTATGAACTGTATTATTGAAACTGAATGTCCAGTATGGTAACCAGTGACTCCATGAGTCAGGTCTATTTTCGCAATGTATTCGTAAGAATGCTCCCATGTGTTTATGCATATTCTCTAGTGATCCTATTGATTGGTGATGATAAGGGGTTGAAGAAATTTTTTCTATATCTAAAAGTTTACATACTTGTTCCATTGTCGCTGATATAAACTCTGTTCCACGATCACTCGCCAAAACTTTTGGGATTCCAAATCTCAAAATAAAGTTATTAATTAAAGCTTTTGTTTCCGATTAAAGTTTCCTTATTTTGTAGAGGATAAGCCTCAATATACTTACTTAACTCACATTGCAATGTCAACACGTAGCAATTGCCATCATAGTCTTTTGGTAAAGGCCCAACAAGATCTAAGAATATCTTATCAAAAGCATATGATGCAGTTGTTGTTATTGACATGGGTTCACGAACATGTCTAGAGTGTTTCATCTTTTGACACTTCGTGCACTTTTGAACATACTTGGCAACGTCATTTTCTATTCCTGGCCAATAGTATTTCCTTTTGATGTTATTTAACATTCTGCTCACACCAGCGTGTCCACTAGTGGGCAGTAAATGAAAGTCATTTAGTATTATAATTTTCTCACTATCATCTATTATTTTCTTTTTTCCTCGTAAGATACAAATCCGTGGACCGGTCCATTGTTCTCTATTTTTTATTTCATCACACATTTCTTTCAATGTAGATTTATTTTCTTCATTTATTAGTATGCATACTCTATCAATACAATTTTTCTCACAAAAATTGCTCAACTTTGTCACAAATTCGGCTCGCGATAATTGTGCCCTAAAATTGAGATTTATGTATAGAATTTTATCTTTGGCATTATATGAAAAACACTCTTTTATGTCATCTAATCTACCGTCTCTGGCTAGTTTATCTATCTTACTCGCTTTTTCCCATAACATTTCTATACTATCACACGGTTTTCTTAATAACTCTACAACCCTAGGCTGTACACACCTGTCGTTAGTAGGTTTATTAGGAACTAGTGGACTATCTGTAACATTTTTACTTTCTGATCTTTCCATCTCTTCCATCCTTTTGCGTTGCGCTCGGGTCATCACACAAATCATCTGTTCATTCATGCTTTTTAGTTCATTCGATGTTAACACTATTCTAGATAAAGCATCCG
Organism: Tuta absoluta; assembly: GCA_027580185.1. Taxonomy (NCBI): domain Eukaryota; kingdom Metazoa; phylum Arthropoda; class Insecta; order Lepidoptera; family Gelechiidae; genus Tuta; species Tuta absoluta. The sequence continues at coordinate 9,448,188 of JAQAHW010000023.1, read as the reverse complement.
CGATGACGTTGTCCTGTCCTTTTATGTACTTAATATCAAAACTATATTCTTCTAACACTAATCTGAACTTTAACAATCTGCTCGATGGGTCCTTCATGCCAAATAAATAAATTAGTGGTTTGTGATCTGTTAATATTGTAAAATGTTTTCCGTAAAGGTAAGGCCTGAAGTATTTGATAGCCCAGACTATAGCAACTAGCTCTTTTTGAATAGTAGGATAGTTAAGCTCTGCCTTATTAAGCGGCCTACTCGCGTAAGCTACGGGTTTCATGTTGCTGTTGCACAGCACAGATCCAATAGCTATGCCGGATGCATCAGTAGAAAGTACAAATTGATTTGTTTCTGAGAAATCTGGGTATTCTAATATTGGTGGGGTACTTAATGATTTCTTAAGTTCCTGAAATGACTGTTCACACTCATGTGTCCATTCAAAGGGTTGGTTTTTTCGGGTAAGTTTATTTAAAGGTATAGTTAATGTGGCAAAATTTGGAATGAACTTTCTGTAGTAATTACTGAAAGCTACAAAGCGTTTAACTTCATCACAGGAAGTTGGTGTGGGGTAATTTTGAAGAACTGATATTTTTTCCGGATCTGGTGATATTCCTTTCTCTGATACGACATGCCCTAAATATAATATCTCTTTCTTTAAAAACTGGCATTTTTGGGGATTTAGCTTTAGCTTGACTTTTCTAAGTCGTTCCAAAATAGTCATTAAATTTTTATTATGAATTTCAAGGTTTCTTCCAAAACAAATCAAATCATCTAAGTAAACAAAGCATTTCTCGTAATTAAGTCCCGCCATTGCTAAAGTCATAGCTCTCGAGAAACTACTAGGTGAAGTTTTGAGACCCATCGGCAGTCTCGTCATCTGATATTGTCCTGATGGTGCAGTAAAAGCTGTATATTTTCTACATTCCTCTTTCAGATTTAATTGATAATAACCAGAATTCAAATCTAGGTGACTAAAATATACTGCTCCAGAGAGGGAATCCAAAATATCGGTTATATTCGGCAGTGGAAATTTATCATCCAAAACCCTTTCATTTAACTTCCGAAAATCGATGACTAATCGCCACTTTTTGTTGGTATCTTCGCTCTTTTTAGGCACAAGTAATATGGGACTAGACCAGTCACTACAAGCTGGTTCTATTATTTTGTCATTTAATAATTTTTGAAGTTGAGATTCCATTTCATTTTTTAAGCTATGTGGCATACGGTACGGTTTTATGTAAACGGGAGTGGCATCTGGCTTTAATTTAATTTCTGTTTCACAAATATTTGATACCGATAAGGAATCGTCAGGAAGATAAAATACGTCATTATATTTTACACATATATTTTGGATTGACTCTCTTTCTATGCTATCTAAATGATTTAAATTTAAAATTGAAAGTAAATCTCGTACCCTTTTTGAAGTATTTCCATTTTCATTAAATGCACAAATGTTGTAACCTTGCAAGTATTCAACTTCCGGTTTGAAATAATTAAGACGTACCTCGCTATTTCGGGTATTTAATATTTGAACGGGTATTTTACCATTCGAAGGTTTCGTAACACATCCTGCCAAAAATACACCTTTGCACAATTCTTTCGGTACTATCATACAATCTTGTTTCGCATCTGACTCTAAATAAAATATTTTTTCGCATCTTTCTGGTATGATTAAGTTATTTCTAATACTGTTTTGCCCTAAGTGTAAAGGTACAGTTAAGTATTCATTTTGATCTGAAAATGTTATTGTGAGCAATTCGTAATCGATTACCGATTTATATTTCAGAAGGAAATCTTCGCCTAGAATTCCATCACACAAACAATCTAAGTTCTCTAAAACATAGAACTCGTGACTCAATTCTGTTCCATTTACAGTTATGTTTAGAGAAACAAATCCTAATGTTTCTTGTTGTCCACCGATACCTCTAATGAGTAATCGATGATTGTTGATCGGAATGTTCAAGTGTCGTACTAGATCGTATTTCACGGCACATAGCGATGCGCCGGAATCTATCATCCATCTATAATTGTTGTTACCTACTGCTAATTCTACATAATTGTTGTTGTTACATGCAAAGATACAATTTCTATGATGATCGAAAAAACGTGTTAATATCGCGATTGTCACCGTTTTGTGGAAAAGTTGAAGGCATTTCCGGATTCATTGTATATATCCTATTATAATTATTACGCCTTGAATAATTTGACCTACCTCTGTTCCAGTTGGTATTGTGGTTGCCCGGGGTACCGAAACCTCGACTACGCGGAGCGCCTCGGTTTTCCCTGCACTGGTTAGCATAAACTTGATGTTGGAAAGGGGGTTGCGATCGGCATCTCGGTCCGCCATGGTTAGGTGGTGCACGCTGGTTGAAACCGCCACCACGACCTCGACCAGAGTAATTACGTGCGTGATTGTACCTACCGTGACTCCCACGTCGACCGAAGTACATCGTTCCTTCGCCCTCTCGTTGTGTAGTTGACAGTTCCTCATCTTGGGCTGCGCGAATAACGTCCTTGAGCTGGGTATAGTTCCTAGCTGTCAAAATCACACTTAGCTGACGATTTCTCAAACCATCTGTGAATCTTTTTATAGCTAATTTCTCATTTATGGGTTTCAAAACAGTGTAACTAGAGCTTACACCAGCGGCTTGAGTAATTGTCAGATCAACAAACAATTCCTCGATCTTTTTGCCAAATTCATCAATAGTAGACGACCCCTGGGTCGTTCGCATTAATTGTGAGTGAATAGCATTGCTTGATTTAGCCGTAAGCAAATGCAAACGCATATCCTCCAAAAGTGCGTCACATGATGCGTAAGTGTTTTCTAAACGCAGTTTGGCGCTTTCTGTAAGACGTGTTTTTAAAACGAACTGTATTAATTGCGGTTTAGTAGTTGTATTCAGCATCGAATCATACAACTCGATAGAACTAATTAATTTTTTAGTAACTTCTTCCTGACCTGTCATCACAGGGAGCAGTCCTACGGCTGTTTTCAAGTCAAAGGCTGCCATTGTACTCGTACTTTCAGTTTCAATATTTTTTTCAGTGTCAGTTTTAATATATTTTTTACTGAAATCTATGATTTTATTATATTCTGTATTAATCGATAAAATTAACTTATTAATTATCACTAAATCGGAACCTTTTATTTCATTATTTTTTATCTGTTTTTCTAACTCAGTATATGTAGAACTAAATTCAGAATAAATGTCACTCGCTTCGGCAAGTTTCGGCTTGATAACTGTTTCCACTTTCTTTAGTCTACTATCTTGATTTAATTTTATTAGATCTTCTTTATATATTTTTGACAATTTTTCATTAAATTCTAATAATAACTCTGCCATCAAATTGTTAAATCATGCATAGAATGACATTTATTCTTAAAAATATATATTTAGGACCCTATATTATTATTTTATTACTTACATAATACCGTCACTTAGATTATATTTTCATTATTATTATATTTTTATGTATATTACGCTTATTAGAATAGTTTAACGGTTAAAATTTTACGTATCGCACTTTCACTTATAAGCCCGGAATTAAAATACGTGTAAATGTATACTTGCGGTTTACGATTAACTTGCTCACGATTGTCCGTAGACCCTTCCAGTAGACACTTTGATCGGTTGTATCCAGTCCATCACTTGCACATCACAGTAGAGTAAAAAAAAAAAAAACAGTCCCCGAAGTAGTAGGTGCCGTAGTCCTCCTAAAAGTTGCGTCATCTAAACCTCTCTATTGTCTTCTTTACGCCTGAAGGTAACGCGCTGAACCGTGTCGTGGTTAATCTCACGACGTATCATCTGGACGTGGCACTTCTTATACAAATTGTAGACCACCAAACAGCCACCGCAGCAGCACAACAGCAGTGCAACACCTAAAATCAAGTTGATCAGCCCCAGATGAAACTTGATATTTTCCATGCCACCAGATTCATGTGCGTTATTTTCGCCGCCACCACCAGCATTTTGAGCGATTATTACTTCCTTTTGCTGTTTAGATACTTCCTTGCCCATGGTGCGGTCTCAAAAAAAAAACTTAACTGGATCACTAAAAACACGATGACACTGGAGCACGAAGCGCACACACAGTTCTAAGACTCGGTATACTAATTCATTTTCGATACATAGTTCAGAGTCCAGTTGACCGAACGCGAACACGACACGCGCGAACCTTCTCAGGCGTACCCTTATATGGCAGGGTCGCCATGAGATAAGTAGGTTCGGGAGATATCAATGAAACGTCTAGCTTCTAGGACGACGAGTATATTTGTGCACTGGTGATCGACCAGGCATAATAAAAGAGTACATAGGTATATAATATAAGTATTTATATCTAGACGCGTACGTACACTACTTCAGGCGAAACAATTACTAGTCCATTCCATTTGAGTTCTGTGGCTAAATGGGCTTCATCAATGATTCGCGTCTTGGAATGCAGTTTAGTATTTCTAACTCTGTCAACTATTGGCAGACCTAGTATACTGCGCTCCATTGATCGCTGGCAAACTTTGAGTCGGGACTTCAGAACTTTTATCAATAACCATATCAGCTGGAAATATTACAAGTGCTGCACAAGCCTATGAAGCTGACCAACTTTCTACAAGGAACAAATATTTTTTCGACATTTATTCGTTCGGAAAGTATGTTTAGTTTTCAGTACGGCGATGACGCCGTGCCATGCTGAAGATATGACTGTTACGCTGTAGGCGCGTATCACTTACCGTTCCAGGGTTAAGCTTCACCCATGACGACTCGGAAACGTTCTCCAAGACGACTTCCTGAGTTCTCTTGTCCAACACCGTAGAAAGCGCAATCTGGATAAAGAAAGTAAGAATATTTTAACTTTGCATTGGACATTGATTCTATGATCATAGATATTTAATGTTTTCATTACGCTACCTAGCTAGCTATACTACTGATAAACCACTTTATTGATATGATGCTAACTACAACAAAAAACATGACTAGTCACAAACTCACAAAGTGTCATAGATCCTCAAATGCTACGAATAATTTAGAGTACAAAAATCGTGTATTTTAACATTATAAAAGTTTACAAGAGACTCGGGATCACGTTGTTTCAAATGGTCATGGTCACTGATGCTTTCCATTCTAGAATCGTTACTCGTATGAACCACGCCGCAAGACATCGCGCCGCATTTCAGATCTTCAGGAGACACTCGGGTCTGGGATAAGAACAAAAATATAAAAACAATCGTAGTTCATATGTGATTATTTCATATTGCCCTCGACTCTGTGGGACATTCCCTTAGCCATTCCTGTCCTCTCCTAATACGGAGGATTAAGGCATTCGACACGATATCGAGAAAAAAAAAACATCACACTTTCTTTGACGTACATGTTCAAGATAACAAACACTTATCAAAACTATCAATGTGTTATTTAGATCGATATCTTTTTATCCATACGGAAATACAGAGAACAGGTCAATGTCAATAATCTTGATTTGGAGAGACAGATGCAACTCAAGGCGATAACATAGATAAAGGCTTCTTTAACATAGATAAATTGCAGCCCTGACCTTGGTTTAGAACCTCACCACAACCACCTTGAATTGACATATAAATGCCTTATGAAGTATGGAATCTAAGCGAGTTAGATACGCAAGATGCAGTGAATATAATTTTTTTACCCTATCCAAGCTAGAATTGTAGGTCGACGTAACTTTGAAATGTCGATCGCATTTATATTATACTTCTCTATAAATTTACACATATTGATAACTAGCTTTTACCCGCGACTTCGTCCGCGTTAGATAGTTTTTTTAGAAACAGGTTCAGGTTTAGGTGGGCTCCTGATGGTACACCTGGTGGTCTACATAAAATACTCCAGATCCTCAATGTCCTTGTGAAAAGAAGCGGCCCATCATACTGAACAACTTTTGTTTTGAACCATGCCTGTATCTCTAATAGTTTAGCTGGGCTCCTGATGGTACACCTGGTGGTCTACATAAGGTACTCCAGATCCTCAATGTCCTTGTGAAAAGAAGCGGCCCATCATACTGAACAACTTTTGTTTTGGAACCATGCCTGTATCTCTAATAGTTTAGCTGGGCTCCTGGTGGTACTCCTGGTGGTCTACATAAGGTACTCCAGATCCTCAATGTCCTTGTGAAAAGAAGCGGCCCATCATACTGGTCAACTTTCGTTTTGGAACCATTTCTGTATCTCTAATAGTTTAGGTGGGCTCCTGATGGTACACCTGGTGGTCTACATAAGGTACTCCAAAACCTCAATGTCCTTGTGGAAAGAAGCGGCCCATCATACTGAACAACTTTTGTTTTGGAACCATGCCTGTATCTCTAATAGTTTAGCTGGGCTCCTAGTGGTACTCCTGGTGGTCTACATAAGGTACTCCAGATCCTCAATATCCTTGTAAAAAGAAGCGGCCCATCTTACTGGTCAACTTTCGTTTTGGAACCATTTCTGTATCTCTAATAGTTTAGGTGGGCTCCTGATGGTACACCTGGTGGTCTACATAAGGTACTCCAGATCCTCAATGTCCTTCTGAAAAGAAGCGGCCCATCATACTGAAAAACTTTTGTTTTGGAACCATGCCTATATCTTTAATAGTCTAGCTGGGCTCCTGGTGGTACACCTGGTGGTCTACATAAGGTACTCCAGATCCTCAATGTCCTTGTGAAAAGAAGCGGCCCATCATACTGAACAACCTTTGTTGTGGAACCATGCCTGTATCTCTAATAGTTTAGCTGGGCTCCTGGTGGTTTTCCTGGTGGTCTACATAAGGTACTCCAGATCCTCAATGTCCTTGTGAAAAGAAGCGGCCCATCATACTGAACAACTTTTGTTTTGAACCATGCCTGTATCTCTTATAGTTTAGCTGGGCTCCTGATGGTACACCTGGTGGTCTACATAAGGTACTCCAGATCCTCAATGTCCTTGTGAAAAGAAGCGGCCCATCATACTGAACAACTTTTGTTTTGAACCATGCCTGTATATCTCTAATAGTTTAGCTGGTCTCCTGGTGGTACACCTGGTGGTCTACATAAGGTACTCCAGATCCTCAATGTCCTTGTGAAAAGAAGCGGCCCATCATACTGAACAACTTTTGTTGTGGAACCATGCCTGTATCTCTAATAGTTTAGCTGGGCTCCTGATGGTACACCTGGTGGTCTACATCTGTACTCCAGACCCTCGAATGGTGATAAAAAGTAGCCTATGTCCGTTCTCGGTATGCTAGCAATCTCTGTGCCAAGTTTCATGAAGATCGGTTCAGCGGTTTGGCCGTGAAAGCGTAGCAGACAGACAGACAGACAGACAGAGTTACTTTCGCATTTATAATATTAGTGTGGATATAACCCATGCACACTACAAAATTAACACATTTCAAATCCAACCCAATAAAATCCGACCGTCAAAAACAGAGAGCTACCTTGGATAGAGTGTAGCTGATCAGCCAGAGCTTTGTTTTCCTTGAATCCTGTAAAATAATTAAAGATGAGTTTTTACCTTAGAAGGCTGCTCCTGAGTGGACACAGTGATGGGGATCATCCAGAGCGCCTTGTCGTCGCAGCTGCCGTCGGCGCAGAACTTCTGCTGGGTCAGCGTCAACACCCGGTTCGGCCCCTTTTGTTCTGATTGCACCTACAAATAGCAACAATTTCAATGTCATCATCATCACCCTGCCTTAATCTTAATTTGTTAGGGATTGACACAACTTGTTTTGTACTCGTTAATCAACAATGCCCTGAATTCGGGATATTAATTATCCTTATAGGCTTAAATTAGTGCTGTCACTTTCCGTCAAACAGGTTTAGAAAAGGATAGGAGATATCTAAGTCCTATCATTTTTAAAAACGTCAATGGTTTTTTCACCTTTTCTTGTCAATTTAGGGTGAAATGATATATTCTGTTCTTATTTTAGGCTGGTTTCTATAGCTTTAGTCATAGTTCTGTGATGTTAACGAAATAAAAATAGAGCAAAAGTGAAAGAATTAGCATGATTTTCACTGCTTCACTTTTTGGAGTGATGCAAATACAACTCCAAAGCGTCTTTTCTGCCTTACTTTGTAATGTCTCACTTCCGAGGGTCAGCTGGAAGAAGTTTCTACTTAGAAATAAGCTGTACCTGTTGTGTCGTATTTCTTTATGTTTTGTGTCTTTCTTGTAATGTTTTTGTGTGCAATAAACTGTAAATAAATAAATAAATAAAATACAATGGCATCAATCCGGGATATAAATTCTCCTCACTTGCCTTAAATTAGTGTTGTCACTTTCTGTCAAATAGGTTTAAAAAAGGATAGGAGATATTTAAGTCCTGTCATTTTCAATAATGTCAATGGTTTTTTCATCTTTTCTAGTCAATTTAGTCGCCATTGTTCTTATTTTGACAGATAACACGTATTTTGCATGAAATTATAAGACATGACACGACTTAAATATCTCCTATCCTTTTCTAAACCTATTTGACGGAAAGTGACAGCACTAATTTAAGGCAAGTAAGGAGAATTTATATCCCGAATTGAGGCCAATGTCCGACAGAATAATAAAAGCATTACAGTGGATCAAATCAAAGTAAATTACGGAGGGGGTGTAGGTGATTAATCTCTGCTTTAAATAGTGTGTGTGATATACATACTTATTGCTGCAAAATAATATCTTATGAATAAATAATACTTCACAAGCTCTTGCAGTTGGCATGGAACTCAAGTCGTGTTCCAAAACGCTGCTAGGAACAATAGTATGAATCAGCTATTCACACATATGAATATCTTTAATAAAAACCTATTGTTTTTTTGGTACCAATGCAAATACATAATGGAATCTATTTCAACCTCAACTTGGGCCACACAATACATACTTGTAATATATTAGTGATCAATTGAAACACAAGTGAGAATTTAAATGAGTTACTATTAGGGCTGTTAACACTTGCTTTCCTGTGGAAGCAAGGCATTTTCCCGCGGGACATTTGCCCTGTACTGACATAGTGTAGCTCTAACATGGTCAAAGTATTCAGCACAAAATAAATAAGAACTTTCATCTGAATAAAAGTTAGAATTAGAAAAGTTTACCAACCTCAACCATAGGGAAGCCCATCTGCTTGGTCCATGTGGACATAACAGCTCCCACAGGCTTATTTGAAGCTTCCTCCAGAGCTGCCCATAGGTCTTCTGTGAAAGTGTTCTTGTACTAAAAGAAATAGATAAGTTTTAGCAACACATACATTCATGCTTTGACAAAATATTATGTATTTATTCTGTAATTTTATGAGACTGTCACATTACTGTAAATTATTTATCAGGTCACTTGATGGTCATTATGCATGATTCATGTGGAACCATTTTCAAGGTAATCTTGATAAACAAAAGTTGTTTTATTCTACTAAATACAAATTTATTATATTTCTTCAGGGATTTTGGATGTGGAAATGATAATTGGCACTTTAAGACAAGCTAGTGCTCTGTTCTAGTAGCTTATTGAGTTCAGACATCTAAACCAAAACTAGGGATTGTATTCACCTGGTGCCTGGTCAGATAGATGTTCATGCCTTTACGGAAGTCGTCGTCGCCGATATATCTGTGCAGCATGCGAATGACTGAGGCCCCCTTGTTGTATGAAATGTCGTCGAAAATCTCGTCGATTTCAGAAGGATGGCCCACTGGCACCTCTATAGGGTGAGAGTTCTTCAGGCAATCTAATTCCAGGGCTCTGTAATTACATGTTATCTATAGGTATAGAGTTAGTTATGTGTATGAAGCAATTCAAACAGCGTGATACAAGAATTTTATCAGATAATAAATAAAGTATATTTTTAATACAACTGCAGTTGAATTTGAATCAGGCGTATTTTAATACATTTCAAGAATGACTTTCTAAATTAGAAGATGTTTACACATTGTTGGTGTTGTGCCAGTAACACATACACATGACATTTAGTAAATGAAGAAGAAACAATTTATTTTCTAAGAAAATTGCAAAATCATGGTTGAATTATGTAGTTAGTAACAAAGGTTTGCAAAAATAGTGAAATGAGACAATTGTCAACAAACTAGAGGAAAATAAACATAGGAATGAACAAATAGTAAATACCATGTAGTATAGATAAGTGTGGAACCATATTCTGAGCTTGACAAAGTAGGTATGTACTAATATGCTTACCTAATGTAGGTCTCAGTGACAAACTGAGTCCAAATATCATACTCTGGGAAAAGATGGTTCACACAGAGGAACTCAACAAAGGAGGCATAACCCTCATTTAGCCACAAATGGGTCCACCACTCCATGGTGACCAGGTTTCCAAACCACTGGTGGGCCAACTCATGGCCAACCACCAGGGCTATCCACTGCCTCCTTACAGCTGAAGTGTGCTCTTCATCCACCAGCAGGCAAGTCTCTCTGTATGTCACAAGACCCCAGTTCTCCATAGCACCAGCTGAGAAGTCAGCTATAGCAATCAAATCAATCTTGGGCAAGGGATATGCTATGTCAAAGTACTCCTTGTAATAAGGCAACACCTTGGCTGCCACTTCCAGTGCAAACATCCCCTGTTTGCTCTTTCCAACTGGAGTGTAAACACGAACAAGCACACCATCACGGGACTTCTTCTCCACATAATCATACTCTCCAACCACCACAGCCACTAAATAGGTGGACATTATAGGAGTTGTGTCAAACTTCACAATCTTTTTGTTGCCAACCATCTTTTCTTCACTGACTGGCATGTTGGACAATGCAACCCGGTCAGCTGGGACTTCCATTGTGATATCAAAGGTGGCTTTGATGGCAGGTTCGTCCCAACAAGGAAAGCAGCGGCGCGCGTCCGTGGCCTCGAACTGGGTGACGGCGGCGTAGCGCTCCTCGCCGGACGGCGTCAGGTACTTGCTGCGGTAGAGGCCCTTCATCTTGTCGTTGATCTCGCCGGTGAACTCGCAGAGCAGCGTGGCCTCGCCGCACGGCAGCTCCTCCTCGAACTCGATGGTAGCGGTCTCGTCCGCCGAGCTGAGCCGCACCGCCGCCGGGCTCTTCGTGCCGCCATCCTTGTACTGCAGCTTCACATTCGTCAACTCGAGATCCAAACTGTTGAGCACTATCTCTTTAGTACTGTTCACGATCTGAAAGTGAATGCGGCTTTAGCGCGTCACATGGAAACGAGATTCGCAAAGATATGATGAAATTTCCTCTTACCGATACTTTCACTGCCGTTTTCCCGTTGAACGTGAATTTCTCTAGGTTCGGAACGAGTTCCAAGTTGTAGTGTTTTGGTACCACATGCTTTGGGAGCCGCTGAAACGGTTTGTTTTCGGGCATTGTCACTTTTTCTTTCGCGATTGTAAATGTGGGACGCGCAACAGAGAAATACCGTAATGACCGAGTGACAGAGTGAACTCTCGTTGCAACCGCGCCGATACGAGCCCCCCGCGCGCGCTCAAGCCCCCACTCCGAATAACGGGATCCGCTACGTAACAACTTGCAATGGCGACCGAAATGAGTATTCCTATATTGAAATGCAAATGAATTACGTATGACGCGCAGCAGCGGTAGCGTCATGGAAAGCAGTTATTATGACGTTGTAAGTGAAAGTTTTACAACAATCCTCAATAGACTTTCATAGGAATTTTAATTAGGTTAGCTGCAAAGTAAGGTTATTTTAGGTTATTTATTTGTTGACAGATTATTAGTAGATTTCAAAAAATTTGACACGTGTCCGATATTATTACCATTTTTTTCCAAATGTTTCTTATTACGTCTTGTGAGTGAGTTTATGTTATGACTTTATGATTATTATGATCAACAAGGAACATATATTACTCCTCTAACGATGATCAAAAATGAATATAAACGAATTTGTGTGATCCTTCGAACCGGATGTATTCCTTTTAAACGAATTTTGAAGCGATTTGCATTATCCTTGCGTGGTTTGAAAGCGAAAGTCTGTTTATTCCGCTTCCACGGTTTTAACTGTTTTTGCGTCTTGTGTAGATCGTAGAATTCAAACGTAACGCGCCTATTACCAAAGTACCTAACTAGACAAATTCTTTTATGAAAGCAACAGTGGGCCAAATGTTTAATTACGCTTCTGTTTTCTTTATTAGATTTCCCGTTTGTTCTACACCGGTATCTTGACTTGAGTTGAAGTCTTGATAGTAAATTTGTTAATGCGAGGCCATAGTGCATTATAATTGCTTTAATAATGCCTTATTTGGATTTACATTGAGAATTCCCCCCAGCTTATTATAACAGACATACAAAACCTACTTATAACTGGGTACATCATCGGCAATAAATAACATCGCAATACTGGTTTTCTTCATTTCCGTTAAACTAAGTCTGGACCGTTACAATAACTCAGTGAGATTTGTTGAATGTGATAATTCAAGCAGAAGAAACTCTTATGAAAGAATCAAACAAAAGCCACAGACATTTGAAAAAAGTGGTCAGTATTTGGTTGGATTTCCAGTCAAGCGTGCCTTTCGCTAATTTGACTAATTTGAGTGAAAATTTGTTCAGCCGGCATTCAACGTGTTAATGAATGAATGAAATAATTATTTATCGGTTATCTAATGGTAGGTTTTAAAAAATAAATATGGCAATGCTAGACACAACTGTCAGTTGGGTCAGGTCAAATCGAATCTGTGGTCAATTTGGTTCATATTTTGCGATTTTGTAGAAAATCCTTTTTCATGATTTTGCAGGAATTCTCTCGACTCTGATGTGGTGTACGTGCTTAAAATGGCTGTATTGAATTAATTTTTATAGTTCATGTAAAAAGTGTAGCACAGAAACAATGAATTTCTTACTTGGATCATGTTTTGTGTTTATAGCAGGTATGTTATTGATTTTTCATGTAATTTGTGTTATTCTGTAAACTATATGGAATTCATATGCTTGTTTGAATGTTTCAGCACTTTCAGAGGTGTCTTCTTCACGTGTCTTGGAACTGAGTGATAAATTCATTGATATTAGTAACGAAGGGCAGTGGTTCGTGAAGTTCTATGCGCCGTGGTGCGCACACTGCCGGCGGCTCGAGCCAGTGTGGGCGCACGTCGCGCAAACCCTCTACAGTACTCCCATAAAAGTTGCCAAAGTTGACTGCACGCGGTTCTCAGCTGTAGCTACACACTTCAAAATTAGAGCTTATCCAACAATACTGTTGTAAGTTTCTTAAGCAAGTGGACACCGATCCAATAAGCCAATAGTCAAGATTCTGAAATTGCAAATTTTGGTATATTTGTTACAGCATTAAAGGTCCATATCAGCATGAGTACACAGGGGAAAGAGTGAAAGAGGAAATGGTGGCTTATGCCATGCGCATGTCTCAATCTGCAGTCCAAAAAGTTACACATGCTGATAGCATTGGATTCTTGAAAGAGTCGCACCCAGTTTTCTTTGGATTTGTGGGAAAACAACAGGGACCTTTATGGGTAAAATGTCTAAACATAAAATTAATGTTTTAAATAATTTTATCAACATTTCAAAACATTTTTTTAAATTTATTACAGGATATCTTCAGTATTCATGCTGAAAAATATCAGCCGCATTCATGGTTCTATGCAATGACCCATGATGTGGTGCAGCATGAGATGAAACCACCCAATGAAACTTCTATATTTGTGTACAAGGAAGAAGAGGCCTATTTCTTTGAAGGTCTGAAACCTCTTTACTACACATGCATGTAATAAATGTGGTTGCTTGAAGTATTTAGTACCGTGTACAGATACATTTATAATTCTATCTTATTTACAGCTACCCCAGAGTTGGTTGATGATAAAGAAACCTTAAATGTGACATTGGATAAATGGATCAATGCAGAAAGGTTTGGCTACTTCCCAAGGATAACTAGGTCAAACATAAATGAGTTAATGGAAACTGAAAAATTTATTGTGATTGTAGTTGTTTCTGAAAATAAACTAAATGAGATCACACAGACTGAAAAAGACTTTAAGGATATGGTAGAAGGGATAATTAAGTAAGTATTTTTTTAATTCTGATAATTAATTTTCTTATTAAAAAAACAAACAAAGCCAATCATTAGTGGTAATGTTACCACTACCAACTGGGATTTTTTCACAACTCAACATCTACTATTTCCAGCCAACAGCCCCTATTTTAGGTACAATAAAATTATAAATTTTCAGGAAAAAGAAAAGAGACCTCCATGACCGTTTCCAATTTGGATGGATGGGATCTCCTGAGCTTGCTAACACTATAGCAATGTCGGAGCTCACTGTGCCACACTTGTTAGTACTTAACTCCACCACCAGCCATCATCACATACCTGATGATGACCCAGTTCTGATGACACCAGAGGCAATTCAGATGTTCCTTGACCAAATCCATAATCAACAGGCACCAGTAAGTATTTCACAAATTTTTAGGGTTCCATAACTCAAAAAGAATAAAACAAACCCTATCTGTCACATCACACACAACCCTTTATCTTGGAAAAGCTTGAACATATCAACTTGAATTAAAAACTATATACTCAAGCCTAAAGCTGCTTGTTGCTCCTTTCTTAACAATGTATGCAAAAAAAATATGTATAGTCATAATTAGTTATTCTATGAATACATATAAAGTGAAATAACAGCATAATCAATATTACTCAATGCTCAAAAGACATCTGTTGATGTCCTGTGTCTCTTTTGTTTATCTATGAGAGTGAAGTAAAACACAGGATGTTAAGAGTCATCCAAGGAAGTGTCCAAGCAGAATCAAGGCCACAAATCACAATTAAAAATTATAAAATAAGTAAACTGTTTTAAACCCTCTTGTCACACATAATGACTCAAAATACTAAAACGGCGATTTAAATTGTCCGATATTACGGCCAAAAATTGTTGTTTTCTTCAGTTTATCGAGTATCACGGTACTCTATAAACCCCGAAGATCCCCGTTTTAGTATTTTGAGTCTCTAAAATAAGTTTTATATTTACAGGCATATGGAGGCAATGGGTGGGCGGTTCGGCTATACAGGGGCTTCTATGAAACAAGGACAACTTTGTCAAACATGTGGCAAGGCAACCCTGTGCTGACTGCACTTGTTTTTGGTCTGCCGCTGGGCTTCTTGTCTCTCATCTGCTACTCAGTCTGCTGCGCTGATATACTCGATGCTGAAGAAGAGGATGAAGCTTCTGGTAATTATACTTAGGCCCAACTCGCGCGTGCTAAATTGGGCATTCCGCCACAACGCGCAGATATTACAGCTACTTAGGCACAATGCGCCTTCTAAACTCGAACGGGTTATAATGCCAAAACGTACCCGCGCGTGCGGCTTGCTTAACGCAGAAATAGTCAGTCAGGTGCAGACAATAGTCAGGTGTAGATAATAGTCACGTGTAGATTTCAAAGCCCTGGGCCAAAAATTGTAGAGTCCAGCCCTTAAAAGAAAGCAGCGTTGGGCCTTACAGTAAAGTGGCTAGCATCTACCCAGACCCGATGTCACCTGTCACATACAAATAAAGGCCCATTTCTGTGCCCTCTAGATAATGCAGCTTTTATTGAATTATCGAAATTGTTCCATTGTTTAATGATCTCATAAAACAAACTAATCTTTCCTCTTTATAATATTACTAGCTGGTGCCCGGCGTCTTCGTGTGCGCGGCGTGAATTCAATTTCCCGTAAGATTGATAGATTTTCCTGCGGTAAAAATTAGCCTATGTCCTTCCTTAGGTTCCTGTCTATGCTAATGCCAAATTTTATCAAAATCGATTCAGTGTTTTAGGCGTGAAAACGTAACAGACAGACGGAGGTACTGTCGAATTTATAATATTAGTATAGATTGTAGTAGCTGTAGATGTAGATAAAATTTTAACTTTGTTTACATTTTAGTGGTGTATAGTGTTAATTAATATTTTGTTTTGTTGCAGATACCCATGAAAAGAAAGATTAAACAGGAGGAAAGAAATCTCCTCGAAATATGAGTAGTCACTTAAATTACCATAAAAAAATGTCCTATATAATTTTTTTGCATTTAAGGTAATTTGACAGAGACTTGTAAGATTAATTTTGAACGCTGTTCTTGAAAATATATCAGTTAATTTTGTGAGAATTGACGTCCGGCTTGTCTAGTCATCAGATGTGAACAAATAGATACTTAATCAATTTTACATGATATCTTTAAGGCGAGTGTAGTCGTGAACGGCCTCGACAGTGGCGCCACTTCAGAAAATAATATTTTCTCTTCATACACACAATCTATCAGAATGTCAGTTGCGAAGTTTTTAGTATTATCCTTAAGTAACATTAGAACCTGCAAACTCAATGAAATATTCGTTATTAGTTGTTGTTAGTATTAATTGCCATAAAACTTGAGCAACTAACATTTTGATTGTGTGTATAAAGAGAAAATATTTTTTTGTGAAGTGGCGCCACTGTCGAGGCCATTCACGACTATACTAGCCTTAATTCTATTTGATGCTGTTATGCATTTCCTCAACTTTATATGACTTCTTCTATTTTCCGAATTTTTATTTTGTGATGTTGTGTTTTGTATTTATTGTTAAGCAGTATTATAATAATAATGAGGTAGTTTATGGTGTAAGAGGTGAGTTTTTATTAAAACAATAAATTAATTGATCCTGTTATTATTTTATGCACTAACATTGAATATTAAAAGCTGTTATAAGATGTGACAATAGATATGAAATTACTTAAGGTTTACACATTTCTTCAATATAAATAGCTTGTTCAACTTGTTTTACCCTATATTTTAGATTGTTGTACCAGTTAATGTAATTGGAATGTGTTGCACTATCACTCTCTTCTGTAGAACTATCACTGGAATATTCTGTTTCAGATTCATATGCATATGCGAATTTGTTTGTTTTATTTGGTTCACTAAAGTTAGATGTATTGCACCCATTATCATAGTTTTCATTATCCACATCATAGCCAGATTCGAAGTTTGCTTTTTTGTATTCACAATGCTTCCCTCTACTTTTACTTTTACAATTAGTATTTTCTTTTCTTATGTTATAAAAACCTTGACTTGTGTCTGAATCTTCAGTTTCTTTATAAGACAATCTGTTTTTTCTATTTTCTTTTGAGATCTCATCTAGCTCTAAAAGGTTATCATCATTCTGACAGAATTTATATTCATATCTTGATGTCTTCCCTCTAGCTTTTTTCCCTCTTGATTTTTGTTTACCAAAAGATGTTGGAAGCCCAGCTTCTTTTAAAGCTTGTGTTGCAGCTGAATCTTCAAATTCATCATAATAATCATCTATAACTTCCTTCTTACCTGGAACACTCTTATATTGATCATCTTTTGCATTAGATTTCTCTTGTGATTCACATGTGTTTCCAGACTTGTTATTATTTACTTCTAAATTTTTAGAGAGGCTTTCTTTGAGATTCCTCTTTGTTTTGACTAAACTATTTAATTTTAGATAGTGTGGTAAAGAAGGATTCTGCATTTCATGCAAGGTCCCGGTTTCATTTGAATTTTGTTGATGAACCTCAAGGGAACTTATTAGATCAGAAAAAGACTCGACTTTGTTTTCCTGTTCAAGAGAGTTGCACAGATGTTCAAAGTCTTCAACAATAAGATCATTATTTCCTTTGTTATCTCCTGTTAGTAACTCCCACAAATTTTCACACTTTTCTTCTGATTTTGGAAATTCTGTAGGTGGTTTACTTGTTTCAGATATTGGAGATTTTTCCATTGTGATTGTGACTTCATTATCTTTCCACCAATTTGTGAAATTGATGGGTGCTTTTATAGCACTTATAATAGCTTTGAACTTCTGTTCTTCTTTTCCCTTGCTAAGAATGGTTATAGCAATTCCATATGAGCCAAATCTCCCTGCTCTTCCAATTCTATGCAAGTATGTTTGCCAATCCAGTGCAGGCTCAAAATTAATAACTAGGTCCACATTTGATGCATCAATCCCTCTTGCTGCTAAATCAGTAGATATGAGTATTCTGCATTTATATTCCTGCAATGACTTCAGTGCTTCTAATCTATCTAACTGTTCCTGTTGGCCATACAGTTGCTCTGCAGGCCATTTGTGCTTTTTCAACATTTTGTGCAATTCAGCTACTCTTGCTTGGTAATTACAGAAAATTAGGCATTGTTTGAATGGCTGCTTTGATAAGATTTTCAGCAACTCTTCAAATCTAATTTTAGTTTGTTTGACAATGTTTACATTATAATCTACAAGTGTGACACTCTGTTTGATACCCAATAATATGCTGTTGCTGTCTGGACAAATGTGCTGAGCACTTTGTACATATTGCTTAATGAATGTTACAGTTTCACTAGGGTAGGTAGCACTGCTCATAATGACTTGCTTTTGTTTGGGCAAAACTGAAAAAATGTAGTTGATATCAGCCAAGAAGCTTTTCTCCAATAATTTGTCAGCTTCATCCAATACTAAAAGTCGGACACCAGAAGTGCTGATGTACTTGTCTTGAATCAGGTGCCTAAGTCGCCCTGGGCTGCCAACAACAATGTGAACCTTATCATTTTTGAATTTTGCAATATCCTCTTGCACAGGAAGTCCACCCATAACAACTTCGACTCTTAGATCTGAAAAATATATTTTCTAAATTAATACACCATAATAATTTTCTTCACAAGGGAGCTGGTACATTATTCTAAAACAAAAACTCACAACAAACAAAATATTATCATACAAAACTATGGAATACAATATAAATTTCATTATCACTTACTTCTAAAATTAGAGCCTATTTGCTTCAAGACATCACATATCTGGGAAGCAATTTCTCTAGTTGGAGCTAAAATTACCACTTGCAGTCCAACTGCAAGATTCAGCTGCTCTAAGGCGATGACAGAGAACACTGCTGTTTTACCCGTACCAGACTTTGCTTCAAGCAGCAAATCTAGAACAAAGAATATTCATCAAAATGTGGTTTGGTGAATTAATTATTAGCAGGGTTGGTATGGTAGGTCATAATAGCACACCAAGAAAATGAAAAGAAAATAACTTACCAAAACCACATTTTCCTAGTGGAATGCCGTGTAGTTGAATTGGAGAAGGTTTGTAAAAGCCTGAATTTTTCAGACCTGTCAGAGTATCGTCGTTGAGGAGCATGGATTCGAAGGTAACACCTTCGGATATTTGTACATCTTGAGTTCGTACGCCATCTTCAACGTTGTGCGCTAGGACCATCGCAATTCCAAAGACGTAACAGTACGATTAAATGATTTGCTTGGTACGTTTCTTTCTCAACACATCGGTTTTTGCCTAATCTATTTCCTTTCAATATTTTGTAAATTTTATTTTATTGTAGGTTGTTTTTTTTTCGATTTCTTGACAGATTACCTAGTCTAAGGATTCAATAGCCTATACAGCCACATTGATGTGAAATGAGTGGTGGTTCCGTGGGTTCCGCTCGCCTCGAACACGCGTTTGGGTGTGACCTAGCCTTTAAATAAAAACCATAGACAATTTCTGCGTTGACGTTTGTAAACTACGTTCAGAAATTATTTTTTGTCAATCTTTCTTTGGAAAGTTTCAGAATCATAATTATCTATAAAATATATTATTTTAATTACATTTTTATGCTGATTTAAATCAAAATCAATAAAACAATTTTCATTGATGATTAAAACTTGCGATTATTCAAATTCCGTGAAAATTTCTTTTATGATTTTCTGAAACGTAAAAATAGATGTCGTTTATTCCTAAACGATAATTTGTGAAATGGCGAAATTGTGATTCTTGAATCAATCTATTTTATGTTCGATAATTACACTTTTATATCTAAAATAATGCCATTTTATAAATATTCTTATGCTATTTATCATTGTTTATTTTGAGAACATGTATGTGCCTCATTGACTTCATTCAAATTATGGTTTATGAAACCAATCGAGTGCGTTTTGCTTCAGTGTTGGTTTTCATTGCTGGACTTTGAATAAATAAAATTTCACTCAGGTATGTTTTGCTATCCACAATTTAAACTGAAATAAATCTATTTTTTCCCACTTGATATCCATTTGGCGTAATTACACTTGGCACTATTTATTAACATTCTTCACTATGTAGGTCATGAAATCAGTAAATACTGGGCTGATTTTATTTTATAAGTAAACAAAATAAGTAAGTTGAATTAAGAAACTATTGTGCTGTAACAATAATTGCTCTCATATACTTTTCTAATAAGAACCTACAACATGTAATTACAAAACTCATTAAAATCTTGTTTACTTTTGATTTTAATTGTGGGAAGTCATAATAAGGAAATATTGAAGTTGACATGATTATTATAGGTTGTTATATTGAAATTATTATGTTTTCATTTTGTAGGTATGAATAATTGTGGTTCTGGGGTAGCAGAGGGCGGGGTGACCATGGCCGGTGGGCCTTATGATGCCAAGATAGCAGGCTTGTATGACCTGCTGGACACACTGGGCTCTGGACACTTTGCTGTTGTGAAGATGGCCAGACATGTCTTCACTGGGGAGAAGGTTGCAGTCAAAGTTATTGATAAAAGCAAACTAGACAATGTCTCAAAATCACATTTATTTCAAGAGGTATGTTTACTTTGATTAAATATCACAGTATTGTATACTAACAAAACAAATTGAATAGGAATCCATTTTGTTCTCAATCTCCATTTTTAAATGTATATTAACTTTTGAATGTTTTTATATTTATTTATTTAGAGAGTAACTTCAAAGTAATAATAAATAAGTTGTCAAATTAGTAATGAATATTTTTTTATATTCTAGGTACGCTGTATGAAACTAGTACAGCATCCAAATGTAGTCCGTTTGTATGAAGTAATAGACACACAAACAAAATTATACTTAATATTAGAATTAGGTGATGGCGGGGATTTATATGACTACATAATGCGGCATGAGTCTGGTCTCTCAGAATCTCTCGCACGCGACTACTTTCGCCAAATCGTCCGTGCTATATCTTACTGCCACAGGTAAATAGAGAATACATTAATCATACACCAGTTGTGTGTGCCAGTTTATTTTTAGCCATGTACTTTACAAATTGGATTGAGTCAAGATCTGCATGTATAGAAAATTTATAAATATTCAATGTTAAAGATACTTTTTGGTTTAGATTTTGTGAAAACAGTTTAAATGTTCTAGACCAAATAATTTAGTTCTTTATATGTTTTTATGTTATTTTTATCTTGAAGGTGACATCCCCCTTCAGTGAGGGGTCCTGTTTCTTTGGCTATTTATAACTTGGAGGGGTCATATTCCCTTCTATTTCAATGTTGTTATTAAAAGAACATTCTTTCTTTGATTCGTTCGTTGCTTTTCCGTAATGGCGGATGTGATTTGGTTATAATTTAGTTTTTCTTGTTTATTTGAGTGTTTGGTGAATAAATCTGATAGTGTTTTAAGCAACAAACTATTCTTAAACTGAACATTAAATAGGAAATTGTAATTAAGGCACATATCTGACATTGTGTAACAGTGACGAGCGGATCACCACGTGGAGCAGAAAATTTTACTATCAGTTTTCTGTTGCTACACAAACTGCGCAACACAGCCCCTAGTCGTAAGACTAGGATCTCTGTGTTGTGGACTCTCCCTCGGCGTAATGCCACATACCTTACTGACTTACGACTTTTAACCCACAAAACTAACCTTACTTAGATGGCAAAATACGACTCTACAATAGAGTTGTGGCGCCAGTGGCTCTGCCACCATTAAATAATAATAATTCTTTCTTTTTCAGATTACATGTTGTGCATCGAGATTTAAAGCCAGAGAATGTAGTATTTTTCGAAAAGTTAGGTGTAGTTAAATTGACTGACTTTGGTTTTAGCAATAAATTCTGTCCAGGTCAAAAGTTAGAAACCTCTTGTGGGTCTCTAGCATACTCTGCTCCAGAGATTCTTTTAGGTGATTCTTATGACGCGCCAGCAGTGGACGTTTGGTCCCTGGGTGTTATACTGTATATGTTAGTCTGTGGCCAACCTCCTTTTCAAGAAGCCAATGATAGTGAAACACTGACTATGATAATGGATTGTAAATATAATGTACCACCCCATATATCAAATTCATGTAAAAGGTATGTATCTAAATAAAATTATTTATGCTTGGTACAGTAGCTCCATTAAATTAAATTTCATTTTGAATACCCTAATGTTTTTTCTAAGTGTGTTTTCTTTTTTTCAATCGATGATTATTTTCAATAGCTAATAAAGAATTATAGCTCCTTTCGCGTTATTTGTACTTGTTGAGTAGCAATTGTTCGATAGTTCATAGCAATCGGCGTGTCGCCATTCAAAAGTCGCAACGGTCTATTGCAACAACATGACTGCGCAAAACTTTAAGCATTGGCACAAGATATTTATTTTTCATTTCCTGTTTTTTAGGCTAATAGCAAGAATGTTAGTAAGAGAGCCAGAAAAGCGGGCGATGTTATCGGAAATAGCCACAGACCCGTGGGTGACGGCCGGCGAAGGAATCGCCATTCAAGACTTCGACACTCCACTCGTAGCCAAAGAACAGTTGCCTGAAGAAGACCGCAACGCGATCATACAGAGGATGGTGAACGGCAACATCGCCACTAAAGAACAAATTGTAGACGCGTTAGAAAAGAACGAATACAACCACGTCACAGCTACGTATTATTTGTTAGCTGAGAGGAAATTGAGGGCGAAAAGGTGAGTTTCCATATTTTTTTGTTCATCCAATGTATAGTAAATAAAAGTATTGTAAAATGGTGAAGTGATGGATTGATAATGAGGTCAATTCGGGATTTAAATTTTCCTTACTTGCCTTAAATTAGTGCTGTCACTTTCCGTCAAATAGGTTTAGAAAAGGATAGAAGATATCGAAGACCTGTCATTTTTTAAAACGTCTAGGGATTTTTCGCCTTTCCTAGTCAATTTAGTCGCCATTGTTTTGATTGTCGCCTTATTTTGACAAATAACACATATTTTGCATGAAATTATAAGACATGACACGACTAAAATATCTCCTATCCTTTTCTAAACCTATTTAACGGAAAATGACAGCACTAATTTAAGGCAAGTAAGGAGAATGTACATCCCGAATTGTGGCCATTGTATTCTTTTCCAACACCAGGGTAAGGTCCACAGATTAGTGCAATGAACAAACAGAGAAACTTCGTGATATT
This sequence comes from Tuta absoluta, assembly GCA_027580185.1. Lineage (NCBI taxonomy): Eukaryota > Metazoa > Arthropoda > Insecta > Lepidoptera > Gelechiidae > Tuta > Tuta absoluta. Next base: position 9,425,117 of record JAQAHW010000023.1, on the reverse strand, counting down.
TGTAGTAGTTTGAAGTACTAAATAAGCTCGGTTTTTTACTCAATTAAGAAACCCTACCAGAACTAGATTAAGTGAATGAATGATGTGATGAAACCATGTTCACAAGGATTTAATCCGTAATCTTGTACAAATTAACTAGCAGTGCAAGGGCTTCAATTGCTTGCTTGAAAGTATAATGACTTTTAAAATCCAATAATCAGCGTGAGCCGTAAATCATCCTCGAACACAACGCCTACACATCTATTTGCATCTACTTTAATGAATAAAATGAAATGTATTCCCTTTAATAAATAAGATGCAATCCATTCTTATCCCTCTACTAATACTCGGGTATACGTCTGCAGGTGCCTATGTTATGAAACTACAGGCTACAAGTCTACAGGTGAAATTCGTAGTACATTGCGTAGCGGGTTCATATTCCTGGTATCATAATGGCTCACCAACTACGCTATGAACATCGAATTTCACCTGTAAAATTGTAGCCTGTAGTTTGATAATATCGGGTACAGAGATCGCAGACGGGTGATCAGCTCCACTTGATGGGAACTATTACTACTTATTATAAGTATCTTTAACTCACCGATGCTCAATATGCTCAGTACAATACCTCTTGATCTAAAAAAATGGGCACCAGGGACCATCGGTTCAGGGATAATCGGCCAAATAGTTACTACTTACTATGTTTCCAACATTATTGGATTTTCGTTATTCGTATCGTAGGCAAGAAGAGCGTGCGTTGGCGCGCCGGCCCGAGGCGCTAAGTGTATCCCGTTCTGGTCCTGGCTCTGGGCGTAATCTGCTCGCGCCGCCGCCGCACCCCGCTGCGCCCAGGACGCCGCAGGATGTGCCGCCGGTATGTAACTGTACACAACAACAAGCCACTCACAAACCAACTAACCAAGCGTCGTGGCATGCATCACTCGGGCCCTGGCTCCGGGATTCTGTTACACGGCTCTACAGCACCGCTGAAATGTTAATAGTGACTGATATTAAAAACTGAAGATAAGGAACAATTTTGTTTTCTGTTGAATAACCATACAAAAATAATGTTTATAACCCTAAACATAGTCACCGACACTCAGCAGTTGCAGTTGTGGGCTTACTAAATGTCCCGCTACTTTAGATTCGGAGCTGATATGCAGCGCATAGCCAACATCATTGGTACAAAACCTTCCGCATGACCTGTGTTATCAAATTGAGCTACACACGGTGGCAGCAAAAATTAAATTTGATGATCCTATTGTCCTGCAGCGGTCAAGAAAATGCAGCATAGTCCGCGAAGAGGACGACGACGAAGAAGGCGCAGTTGCAGCAACAGGATCGTCGCGGGCAGCCGACGCGCGCAGAGGCTCTCGGTCCGAGGGGCGCTTGCACGTGGCCGCGCGAGCCGCCGCCCCCCGCCCCACCGACCCGCCCCCGTTGCCGCCCCCGCGCGCACACCAGCTCGCCGATAACCTCACCAAAGTAAGGAAAACACTGTGTTTGTTATTTGCGAAAAGGCGCGTCCACACAGGCTGAGTAGCCTCGCCCGCGGCCCGCCTCGCGCGGCAAAATGCTTATGTGCGGGTAATTTGATCCAAACGAATAGAGCGAAGCAGCCTCGGCCGAACAGCGCGAGCCAATTTGCTCCTATTATTTGCTATTTATACAGCCAGTACAGTTACATACAGTTTTCTGGTCTCGCTAACAAAAGGCAAAAACGTCATCTAAACATGCATGAGCCAGTCTCAAATTCCACCTTCACTTGTAGAGCGTGCGGAAAATTATGCCGCTCCCGTATCGGCTTATACAGCCATGAAAAGTCTTGCCTCAGACACTGATTGAATCGTCTGTCACAGACGTGTGAGGCCAATGATGATGATACAGCCATATTTGAATTCCTTATTTTAAATTGTTCTCGTGTTAGGAATAAAATTTTAGGAAACTTGCAAATTTTCTACCGCAGACAGGATTTGAACTTGTGAGTTTCGCTATCAGTACAGGCCATGATTGAGCCGCGGTAGCCCAGATGGAAGAGACGTCGCTAGTTCTGATAGCGAAAGTCGCAGGTTCAAATCCTGTATGCTGTAGAATATTTTGCAAGTTTTCTCAACCTAGCTTCTAGCTTATATAAAAGCTGTTACAAAAGAACCCAAATATGATAATATTCTTTATTATCATCAGACGACGAAATAATCGCATCACTAGTCTAGCTCAGTACTACACTTCCCTTCCAACGAATTTCGATTTGGCATACAATGCTAGTTATCTGCAGTTTATTTAAAATGATGACAATGACACCCATGAATTAACAAGCAATGTAGGTATACAGAATCTCACTGCGCCGCGTTGGCAACTTCAGTTGAACTTTAAGTTGTCAAAATAGCGTTGTGATGCTTTTGTGCAATTTAATTAAAAACATTTTTCATAATTTTCAAAATCGAAACTACGGCTTCAATTTATTGTCAACTATCTGTTACCGGCGGCGTTGCCCGCATAAAATAAAAACTATCTTGTGTGTTAATCCATGTTACCTTCTATAATGTGTGCCAAATTACATTACAATCGGTTCAGTAGTTTTTGCGTGAATCAATCAAACAAACAAACTTTCGCATTTATAATTTCGAGTCTATCCTACTATAATATACCCTTTCTTTCGGCTTTACTTGTTATTCTATATTACCTCTTATGAAGCGATGGCTCATTACTAAGTACCGGATTATATACAACATAAAAAGCCTGTTATATAGTTACAAATATCAACAAAAACTGGTAAAATATGTATCATCAAAATATAACATTCAGGAATAAAATATATTTTTTTTACACTAATTTGATAAAGCAGGATATTTTTGCCGTAAGTAAATGATCCATGATTATCAGCTACCCCGAAAGACACAATTTTTTCGAGAGGTAAGGAATAGAACGGGATGGAGACCGAAAAAAAAGCACTGCTTTCGAAATATATTCAAAATGTGTGTATTAATATATTTTATTAAAATATTTATTATTTTTACCATGAAAATGGCAAACAAATTGCATGATCCAGTCTTTACTCATTACAATTACTGAGGAGAGACACCATAGAGAGCTGGTGCTCCGCCACTTATCCAGATACCGCGCAAACAGCAAGCCTTTTCACTGTCATTAAACAGTTTTCTTTCTGTAGGTAAATCTAGAAGATGAAGAGTCGCTACGCCCAGTGACATCTATCTGCGGGGGTGCTCCAGACGCGGCCACCAGACAACGCCGCGACCCGAGGCGGAGGGCGCGCGCCGCCAGCTGCTCCTCATCAGACCTGTCAGGTACCAGCAGGAACTCACCCTAAAAAGATTTGCACAAAATGTAGCAGCCGACCAAGTCTGGTTGTATGGAAGGGCAATATTTTTTATATATTTCGACCTATGTTTCTAGGGGAAAGTTTCAGTTTCATGGGCTGGTTCATTCCTTGAAAGGAACGCAGTACTTTTCTTTACACCTTGCATAATATTTTATTGTAATGTTTGATTTCCTCTTATAGATGACGATTCGGAGAAGAAAAAACGCGCTGCCGAAGCGGCATCCACTGACATACCTGTAGTACGAGCGCGGAGAGACTCACACGACGACTCCAGCGACAGCCAGGACGCCGGGGCGAGGCCCTCGCGCACTGCCTCGTGCGAGGTATGTACTGCTGTATACAGCCGGTGTGTTAGTGTGGTGTGTGGCGCGCGGAGACTCACACGACGACTCCAGCGACAGCCAGGACGCCGGGGCGAGGCCCTCGCGCACTGCCTCGTGCGAGGTATGTACTGCTGTATACAGCCGGTGTGTTAGTGTGGTGTGTGGCGCGCGGAGACTCACACGACGACTCCAGCGACAGCCAGGACGCCGGGGCGAGGCCCTCGCGCACTGCCTCGTGCGAGGTATGTACTGCTGTATACAGCCGGTGTGTTAGTGTGGTGTGTGGCGCGCGGAGACTCACACGACGACTCCAGCGACAGCCAGGACGCCGGGGCGAGGCCCTCGCGCACTGCCTCGTGCAAGGTATGTACTGCTGTATACAGCCGGTGTGTTAGTGTGGTGTGTGGCGCGCGGAGACTCACACGACGACTCCAGCGACAGCCAGGACGCCGGGGCGAGGCCCTCGCGCACTGCCTCGTGCGAGGTATGTACTGCTGTATACAGCCGGTGTGTTAGTGTGGTGTGTGGCGCGCGGAGACTCACACGACGACTCCAGCGACAGCCAGGACGCCGGGGCGAGGCCCTCGCGCACTGCCTCGTGCGAGGTATGTACTGCTGTATACAGCCGGTGTGTTAGTGTGGTGTGTGGCGCGCGGAGACTCACACGACGACTCCAGCGACAGCCAGGACGCCGGGGCGAGGCCCTCGCGCACTGCCTCGTGCGAGGTATGTACTGCTGTATACAGCCGGTGTGTTAGTGTGGTGTGTGGCGCGCGGAGACTCACACGACGACTCCAGCGACAGCCAGGACGCCGGGGCGAGGCCCTCGCGCACTGCCTCGTGCGAGGTATGTACTGCTGTATACAGCCGGTGTGTTAGTGTGGTGTGTGGCGCGCGGAGACTCACACGACGACTCCAGCGACAGCCAGGACGCCGGGGCGAGGCCCTCGCGCACTGCCTCGTGCGAGGTATGTACTGCTGTATACAGCCGGTGTGTTAGTGCGGTGTGTGGCGCGCGGAGACTCACACGACGACTCCAGCGACAGCCAGGACGCCGGGGCGAGGCCCTCGCGCACTGCCTCGTGCGAGGTATGTACTGCTGTATACAGCCGGTGTGTTAGTGTGGTGTGTGGCGCGCGGAGACTCACACGACGACTCCAGCGACAGCCAGGACGCCGGGGCGAGGCCCTCGCGCACTGCCTCGTGCGAGGTATGTACTGCTGTATACAGCCGGTGTGTTAGTGCGGTGTGTGGCGCGCGGAGACTCACACGACGACTCCAGCGACAGCCAGGACGCCGGGGCGAGGCCCTCGCGCACTGCCTCGTGCGAGGTATGTACTGCTGTATACAGCCGGTGTGTTAGTGTGGTGTGTGGCGCGCGGAGACTCACACGACGACTCCAGCGACAGCCAGGACGCCGGGGCGAGGCCCTCGCGCACTGCCTCGTGCGAGGTATGTACTGCTGTATACAGCCGGTGTGTTAGTGCGGTGTGTGGCGCGCGGAGACTCACACGACGACTCCAGCGACAGCCAGGACGCCGGGGCGAGGCCCTCGCGCACTGCCTCGTGCGAGGTATGTACTGCTGTATACAGCCGGTGTGTTAGTGTGGTGTGTGGCGCGCGGAGACTCACACGACGACTCCAGCGACAGCCAGGACGCCGGGGCGAGGCCCTCGCGCACTGCCTCGTGCGAGGTATGTACTGCTGTATACAGCCGGTGTGTTAGTGCGGTGTGTGGCGCGCGGAGACTCACACGACGACTCCAGCGACAGCCAGGACGCCGGGGCGAGGCCCTCGCGCACTGCCTCGTGCGAGGTATGTACTGCTGTATACAGCCGGTGTGTTAGTGTGGTGTGTGGCGCGCGGAGACTCACACGACGACTCCAGCGACAGCCAGGACGCCGGGGCGAGGCCCTCGCGCACTGCCTCGTGCGAGGTAAATTTTTCGTGGCCTGTGGCCTACAAACCTTCTCATTTCGTCTAGAAATTTGCGTCAGTTATGTCTTAGTTTGGCGTTTTCTGTGTTGGCGCCTTAAGGTTTTCATTGAGGTCAATTTCAATAATGCATACCGGTGCATAAATTGATCAATCAATTAACCTTGAAATCTCCGCTCCCCATTAGTGATTTTGGTCAATTCATGCACCGCTATGCACCGGTCTGCTTCCATGAAAACGCGCCCTTACAAAGTTGGTCATATAAATTTTTGTCTATGGTATTTTGAACAAAACAGAAATGATTGCTTGATTGCAAATTTTACAGCCTGTAACGCTCTACTGCTTATCCTGCAGTAGGCGTGATATGTGTACAATAACTAACAAAAACTTACGTATATTTTATTTATTCGATTCCTTTAGGTGACCCGCACTACTTGCGCGGGAACGACCAACGGCGGCACGGCGGGGGGAAGCGGCGCGGGCGCGGGGGGCGACGCGCGGGGGGGCGGCGCGGGCGGGGGCGGCGGGGGAGGGGGGCGGCGGCGGCGCGCGGCGAGGAAGGAGAGCCGGCTGCGGGAGTCGCGCTCGCTCAACCGCATCGCTGAGGTAAATCATACTGTCTCTTTTCGTGTGGGTCACCGAGTCGCCCAACGACCCGATGAACCGATGGCAGACTTTTTCAACCGCCTACTACCACTAGTAAGCCTCTGACATGGTTGTGTTCCAACCGCCGTCTAAGTAATCAATCATAGACAGCAACCGGGACCGACGGCTTAGCGTGCCCTTCGAAGTACGGAACCATTTCTTTTCGGACAATCAGTTGGTTCACCCTGCTTTGCCCTAACCAGACCGGGAACAAATTCACAAAGTTATAAATATCAACTTTGTGAGTGCCCCACCGAGAATCGAACCCGGAACCTTTGCGTCACAGGCAGTCGCACTACCACTGCGCTGCGCCACATCGGCCGTAAATCCTACTTGTAGAATGTTTCTGGAAAAGGTATCATGCTAAATACTGAATGAGATTATCAGTCAGAAGATGAAAGTAATAAGCTGATGAAGCAGTGGGCTGATCACTGTCGTAGAACCGATGAACGATGGAGTAAACGGGTTCTCGAATGGAGGCCATGATTGGCAAGCGCAGCTTTGGACGCCCTTTGGTCTAATAAACCGATGACTTAAAGAGGGCGACTGGTAGCGACTAGATGGCGAAAACGAGAGATCGTGCCTTGAAGCTTACCCTGGGGGAGGTCTACGTCCAGCAGTGGACTGCTTTATGCTGATGTGAGAATTATAATAATTTTCTTCCATACATCGTTTTCCATCCGAAATGTCTATTGCATATAACTGGTGCGCGGTATGTGACCGACACGTGTCGCCCTTATTTCACCCAACATGGCTATCGCCCATAAAATGTAACTTAAAAGTATCGCATCGGATTCTCATACTAACCATAGACAAACTAGAAATGTTTGATGGTTTGTGTGAGAATCCAAAGATCCTTATTAGTTGCGTTAAACCGGCGCATGTTTTTTGCACAAAAGCTTTGCTTTGGGTAAACAGAATTGTCTGCCTATGGTCGCGCCGCAATGTATATCAATGTTTTGTTTTTATGTGAAAAAAAAGACTCTGCCTTTTTAAACATACGTATTGTTGACAAATAATGTTTGTATATAGGTAGAGGAAGCGACTGCAGCTCGCTGGGCGGGCTCGGGCTTCGTGGCGCTGTGCGGGCGCCCCTTGCTGCGCCTGCTGGCCGCCGCTAGGCCTCCGCCCTCCGCGCGCCGCCTGCACGGCCTGTGCTAGCTAACCGGAGATAGCACTCACATTAACTGCTCTACGCCTCTCAGGTAGCGAAGTAGACTAGGCATTTGGATAGTATACACCACGTATACTAAGTAGGGGACGATTCTTTCTTGGCCTGTGCTGGGTGAATCATTTAACACCTTCTCAAAACATTAAATTCTTCGACTCTCGGGTAGCGAATAGAATATGATATGATAATTGTTGACCACGGATTGACGCATTTTAAAGTAATGACTCGGGATTTCATACAAATTATACATTTGGGACACTTTTAATAGTCCATTTTGACAACTTTCAAATGCCTGCTACGGCATTCGATTGGTTTTTGGAATTGAGCCCTTAAGTGTCCATGGTTTGTATGAAAACCCGAAACTAACTCGTTAAGTACCATTTTAAATGCGCAAACCCTTAAATGGTGTTGATATGAGTATAATGACTTTTGTTTTAATAAAGCTACGGAGTATAATTTGACCTCTTGCAACAAATGAACCCTAACAGGTAATCTTTAAACGTTGATACAATATTGGCGTCTATTTTTGGGTGACCCCATGGCTTATTCTTATCTATTCCTGACACTTCTTAACTAGTATAAACAAATTGATATGAAACGGAAAAAAAGAAAGTATACGTGTGATCTTTTGTTCTGTCTTTCATATTTATGGAAGTAGCAGGAAAAGTTCAGAAATGCGTACGCGTAAATCAAAGCTAATATCCTAGCGTAGAGCAATCGACCCAAATGGACCCACTGTGGTCGCCCTACGTCACGCCAAATATTCTACTATTCTAATAGTAGGTATTTTAGAAGAATTTTGTAATGGTGTTAATTCCACATGTTTTGAATCCTTTCGACTTAATCATATGTAATAGCACGTTCACACTATGCCATATCGAGGAAGAAATAGTAGCAGGTTACTCGCGCTGCTACTCGTCATGCCGCTTTCTACTTCCCGTGCTCCCGCTAGTGTCGGTTTTTCTTGCCGAATCAAAAGAACGGCACCACGAGCGCTAGTGGAATGTATTTATATCTCGCTTATTCGTATTGCTGTGAGAAGAGTATGACGGCAGTGTGTAAACTATTAATTGATACTGCCGCGAAAGTATTTCTGGCTAGAGCAGGTACATAGTGTGAACGTAGCTCAAGTAGTTTAGTTCGAGTTGGGTTTCTGTAGTTTGGTCACCAGTCAAAATCAAAGTGTTCCTTCTTATTTGTTGCTCATGAATCTTAAAGATATCGAGCTGATAACAAAACAAATACTGTGACCGAAATGCATTTACTTGCTGAAAGTTGTGACATAAATTCCTATTGGTATGCCAATCAGTTATATCCGTTAGTTTATTTCGGAACGTAGTCGTAGCGTTGTACGCGGGGCCATAACGTTCTTATTATTCATAGCAGTTAAAGTTATCGCATTTATGGAACTTAGGTAAACAGGGTTAGTACGAATTCATTTTCTAGTACAGGGGTGTAAATACAATATACATTTTGAGGATGGTTTCTACCCATTTGATATCTGATCTATTTGAATATAGAAAATATGGAACATTTATAGTGATTTGTCCCAATTCCACATCGTCCCATCATGATGCCAAAAATATCACTTTCCAGATTTTCTAATACCGAAAAGACCAGACCAAAACTGTAAAATTATTGATTTAAAACAACTCAACTTTATAGAAATTGACTACTTTTTTATAAACAGAGGCTACATAAATATATGTAGACCAGATGGGATGGGTAGACCAGGTTTTAAACCATACATGTTTTACACCTTTTGTGCTAATGTCCACGTAGATTGTTTTTAAAGACAGCACAGAGCCTGGTTGCTCATTACGAAAAAGTAATATTCATCAAGTCCAACAGTCGTCAAATCCCAAATTAGTCAAATTAAAAATAACTAGACAAAACCTACAAAATGCAATAGCAAAATGGCAGAGTAGCGAAATGTCATTTTGACGATTGTTTAATCTGACTAATCATGCGTTCTATCGCCTTAAGTGTGGAACGTTTTACGAGTGTCTGTAGGTTGCGTGCGTTTGCTGTCACCCATCTATTGACGAAAATACAAAATTATGATTAATTATATTGTAAAAATACCTGTAAAACTATACAACAAAATAGCCAAGTGACTAATGAAATTAAAAATAAATTTAAATTATGTACTTGTTTTATGTTTTACAAAATGTTGTTTTAGTAGGTATAATACAGTTTTCGGTGGTTAATATACAACAGGTTTTCTGATGAGCTAAATGTTGATAAATACATTCAAAAGTACGTAGGGTAGGTGTTATCATTATAACGAATCACACAGTTCGAAATTGATTGATGATGTGAATTAATGAATCAAAGTAATTCACCCATTTCATACATATTTAGTAATGTTTTTATTTGGGTCATGTTTGCAATAAACTTGTGGTAAAACAAAAATAATTTTAAATCTTTTTATACCGATTTTGGGTTGCGTGTTTGTATGTATTCTAAATTCCTAATGTAATTATATGTTCCTCTGAGCCTTAGGCAAAGAAATAGATCTAGATGTCAGCATTGTTGCCAGCTAAATAACAATCTATGTAATAAGGTTCGACATGCTCGTCTCGTTTCGAGTGCAAATCTGCTTTAAAAATTATAAGAGGCTTGGGCTTCGCAGCTTTGTAGATACATGCTATCCATGTATCTACAAAGCTGCGAATTCTTTACCTCTATGCTATGTAAGTATGTCCTTATGATAACGTACAACTTTTTCACCGGGTTGACATATGAAGAAATATTTGGAGCACAAATTTTTGGACCCATGTTCTGGAAGGGAAAGTTGTTCGTAATCATGAGTCCACGCCATCTTATGCCGATCCAGAAACTTCGTATAACAACATAAGCATTTTGAAGCGGCTGTGAACCTACCTAGTACGCGCGAATATCGTTGTTTGTTAAGATGTAGGCCGGTTTCTCCTTCCAAGCGATGTGTATCGTGCATTGCTACATTGTTGGCTTCTCTATGTTAAACTGCAGTCTGTTGAGCATTTCATGAATGTTAGTGAAATGGTAGTATCACTGTTTCGTTTTGTACATTGTATGCTTCTACAAAATGGGAGTGTTATGAGAAAGTTAAATAAATGTTGTGCATTAAATTTTCTATGTACATAATATTTAAATTGTTGTAAATAAATAGTCTATCACAGATTCTTAAACAAATAGGTTGACTTTAAATTTTTAGTTATAAATTATTATGGATTTTGTATAATGATGGATGATGTAAGTGGGTTGTTAGACTGACTTGTACTCTGCTTTTGAACACAGTTTTGAATGATAATTAGTTAGTTGCACATTTGGTGCTTGATTTCGCAATAAAATAACAAGACCAAAGATTTATAAAATTGTGTATGATGAATGGATGTACTTTATCTACCACATATTGTGCTGTCTGGTGCCAATGTAAGGGCTTTACCACAAAAAAGTTAGACGCGCGGTGAACGCACGTTTAGCGTTATTTCTGTATGGAGTTTTATTTTTCACACGCGTTTAAGTTTTTTGTGGTAATGCCCTAAATGTTTAAGCACAGTTTATTGAAATTATTTTGTATTTTATTCACTGTATTGGTGCTTGTTATTTTGTTCGGGGCGTTATCTATCGCGTTACTAACAAAATATTTTGGTATCTATTTCCTTTTTGATGTTTGTACAATTATTGCTGCGTTTTCTTATTATATATTTCTTATAAATAAACCTTATGATATCGTTATTATTTCGTTAAATTACCGAAAATTATGATCAGTACGTTAATTTATACCTATTAGCGATTTAAAATAGCCTCTAAATAAGCTTGAAACAAAAGTGAACTAAGTATAACAATTTGTCGTAACTGTCCTGTTAGATTGGAAGAGTGTGTGGATGCAATACACCAATCTAAAATAATAATAATAAAATAACAAATAGCGCAACATTTTAAAGGATAAGTAGGTATATCATACATTTCATTACATTAGATCATTTGTAACCAAGCAATACCATAACTTAAATAATATTTAAAATTAAAACTAACATTGCAATTTGCAAAATAAATAAAGGTGTACAAAAATTTAATATTTTTTATTGGTTTGTCTGTGGTGAAATACGTGAGCATCGTAGTGCTCAAGCCGCGCGTGGAGGGCTCATGAATTGGCGAATCTATTTGTGATTAGCGTACTCGCATGGCCGCCACGGTTATGACCTGTCAGGTATAATTTGCAGTTCGGCAGTCTATGACAGTGGAAGGGTGGGCGGCAACGATCAGTACCGATATTATCAAACTACAGGCTACAATTTTACAGGTGAATTTCGATTTTCATTGCGTAGTCGGTTAGCTATTATACCAGGAATATGAACCGGCTACGCAATGCGCTGAGAATTTCACCTGTAGACTTGTAGCCTGTAGTTTCATAACATAGGCACCCGCCTATTCTTTGCCGACTTTATGTTAATGATTTACTATATCTTTCTGTTGTGAGTAATAAAGGGTTTAATTAGTAATTACTTACAAGGTCCCATCCAGCGCAGAATACTGATCCTACCTACGTTGCATTGCAAGTACGTACTTTGCAAGTCGCCTAGCATAACCAAAATGCTCGCCCGTAGGCGCGTCACGTTCCAACTGTCTCCCATCCGCAATTCATACTTAATATCAACACCTAAATGTATTGATATATCAATGCCCAAATGTAAAGATCTTAGTATTGAAAAAAAATAACAATTGATTATCCTATAAAATAATAATAAACGGGGAGATGGCTACGTGAGAAGGTGAACGATTCGACCAGAAATAAAACACAATGAAGGTAGTTAGACAGATTCTCATTACATTGCCGGATCATCACCGGCACGCTAGTGTTATTATCTATTCTATGGCACCGGGCAGACCATAGTGAGGGCTTCACGTATACATAGTTGGGAACGTAGCCAGCTCATCAGCTACAAGTTATCAAGATTTGACAGCTCGATCTTTGGACTGACTGCATTATCTCCCCAGACACCAATTCACTTCTCGTAGTGACTATGCGAAGTGACCAGCCGATTAGTCAGTGCAATATTATAGGAAAATCCGAGAGCTTTGTAATTTATACTTGTATATTTGTAAGATGAAAGTACATCCGATTAAAGAGGATAGCTTATAGCATTTTAATAAACTGATATGTACCTGGTAGCCATCTGTATTTGGCATTAAATAAGCTTGTGCAAGTTGCCCGGGACTTGGCACCCTATATACTCCGTTAACAAGTTTTTGTATACCTTATTTGAGATTCTTAACTTATTGCCAAGATGGGAGTGATTGTAGTGCACATAGGATGCGTACACTGTAACTGTGTGCACTTTATGGAGGTATCACACAGAAATTATGTATCTATCTTTAGGTAGTATTGTGTGTAATATCTTAATCATTATTTTTATTTTGTATGTATAATTTTCTATGGACAAATATTAGCACTATCCTTGTATATTTTTTAAGTTTGAATGTTCTAAAATGTTTGTGTCTCAAATAAACGTAAAATGTATTAGAATTATGTTTCAGTTTAAACCCAGTAGTGTAGTGTTTATATGTTCTTAGTATAGTCAGATTTGGGCGATTTAGGCTCATATGCGGAAAATTAAAAATCCCTGTACGACAGTATTATTGATTTATTTACCTTTGCTAGTTATACATTGGTAAAAATATTAATGCTATGAAACAATTTGACTTAGCATTTGGTTTGTAACAATAATTCACGCATAGTGTATAATGGGGGCTAATGTGGGCAGAGGGAGCTGCAGCGTGCCTGCGCCCGCGCACCGCGTCGCCGCCGCTCGTGACGTCACACCGCGGCCGCTCTACTTCCCCACTGCAGCCCGAATGCATTGTTCGAGTGTGAAAGAAACATACAGATATGATGCAAAGCTTTTCAAGAACCAGTAGTACTTTATCTTATGTGCCTAAGAAATAATAATTTCCTAAAATATTTTACACTTGATCATGTTAACTATGAGGATAACCTAAGCATTTTTTTTCTCTCACATTAATTCAGTATAAGATTAATTAATTTCATACAAATAAGAATTTATTTATACCCATAAGTTACAAAGTGGTAATAGTTTAAAAATAAATATGCTAATAATCATAAACAACAAAGTTTTGGATATTGGACGTTTGTCCAAGAGAGTTTTAGCTAGATTTTAGAAAGTTGTTTATAACTACCGGCATGTAATCACATACCTAAAATAAAGAAGTTGGAAAAACTAGCCTTATTTATACCAAAAGCAAGTTTAACTTTTCAAAGGCCACAATAATTTAGGTAGTATGATAAATAAATGGGCATTACCCTCTATGTGGGTAACAAGAGCCGTTATAAATGATTCTTACGAATTACAAATTACCCAATCTACTAAGACGCTAGAAAAAAAACCTGTAAGATGAGTAAATAAATGCATCATGACATGAAAAACAAACACCAACCATGGAATATGAATATTTTGTACAAAAATAAAGAGGATTTGAATAGAAGATCAGTTGATTGTACTAGATATTGCAAGCAGTGAATCATAGTGAGTAGATTGGGGTGTGTTGACACATGTATATGGAGCAGAGTTAGAAGGTGCTTCCCTCTGGTGGCTGAGAAAGCTTCATGTTCTCCTTGAGTGTCATGAGACGTCTCAGTTCCTGCAGAACTGTCTTGATAGTGTAGTCACGCTGCCATCTCGCAAGGATCGGGACTTGCCTGTTGTCCACCTGGCAATTTTAGTATTGATTGTTATATGGTCAAAGTTAAGGTTCACGATAGAGAAAAATGGAAGATCATTGTTTTCAACAGGGTACCAGAGAATCAAAGAAGAAAAAATTATAAGAGGTCAGCTTTTGTTCATATTCTCTTCAATTTAAAAATAGTAAATAGTACATCAACAGAGGTACCTGCACTTAATAACTTACAATTAAAACTAAAATATTAGATAGTTCCCCCATGATTAGTTTAGAATACTTATAAATGTCTCTTCATATGATAAAAATTTACAAATTTCAGAAATTCTTCGAATGACAGATCTAATGTCGATCGAGTCAGTCGACACCTCCCACTAGCCAAAAACTGGCACATGTACCAGTTGCCGTGCGTGCCACTTACGACTCCACAGTTCACTAGTGGTCAACTCACAATAAGTGTCAAAATATCTAAGAAGCAAAATGACAGACCGAATATGACTCAGACGCAAAATATCAAAGTTGTGAAATGACAAACGCAAACTCACTAACGCAAAATATCAAAGTTGCGATGAGTCACAGTTTTTAAATATTATTCTGTTGAAAAACGTTATTATTATTTGAGAATTAGGGGTTGGTCCTGAGAGACCAACAGCCACTGCGACCTTTGCAGATCTATTGTAGCTTGAAAAACGTTAAGTACACACCCCCTGTCTGCAAGAGACAACATTTACTTTTTGATGGAAATAATTAGTCAAGTTATATATGAAAATTCAAAAACTTAGTTACTAAATGAGAGATTACAAAAAATTACAAAATATCATCATTTCAGACTGTCAGTTTCTTAGAGGAAGTTGTAGGTCATCATGAGATACATTTATGACAACAGCTGTCAAAGTAAAACTCCTTCATCTTCATAAATTAGAAATATGCTTGTTAGGTTAGGTTAGAACTTGTGGGCATAAAGAATATCATATACAGGGTGTTTGGTAGGGAGCTGAACATACGCCTAGGGTAGAAACTAGGGATAGTCTGCTATCTACCCCCGCCCATTACATTGACCTTGGCCTCAAGGGTTTTTTTAAAATTATTTTTAATTTTATTTGACTTTTTTTTGAATTTTCTACTAAAACTACCTGTAGCTCAAAATCTATCCTTAGGACAGGTCTGCTAATGGTCTTGTTTTAATCGTAGAGTCTTAGAATACTGTAAAAACCGCTTCCCCACAGATACATTTATGTGGTTCATTAATTTCAGTACCCAAACGTAACCCAACAATTAGCGACAACGTGCAATCGTCTAACAATGTTCCCAAGTTAGCAGAAGGATGTGCCTGCAGCCATAACCCAGACTCCCTCTCCGACAAACATGCCTTTTTTTCATTAAAAAAAACAAACTCAGGGATATTTTCTATGGGGCTAAAAAAAATTACCAGGGTCGGAGTTCTTCTGTTTTTTTTAAACATCCTCAGTCCATGCCCTTTCTAACGATATGCTAAAAATGAAATTATCACTTTTAGTTCCAAAGTTATTAATTAATTTCTACAACAAAAAATTTTAACTAATGAAAATAATTAATAACTTTGGAACTAAAAGTGATAATAACACTTTAAGCATATCGTTAGGAAGGGCATGAACTGAGGATGTTTTAAAAAAAAACAGGAGAACTCCAACCCTGTCCCTTTTTTTAAACCCCATAGAAAATTGCCCTTATTTTGTATTTTTAATGAAAATTAGTTAATAAATTAAGAATACACATTAGAATTACTAAATAATAATAATTAAAATTTGTCATGTAATTCCTTTAGTCATTACCAAAGTTTTTCTTTCGTTTGCCATCCTTTTACGATCAAACACATTTAATTTCCATTAATTGAAATTTTTGCTTAATTTTCCCTAGTTGCGGAATTTAATTAATAACTTTAAAATTAAAAGTGATAATTACACTTTTAGCATATCGTTAGAAAAGACTTGGACTGAGGATGTTTTAAAAAAATCAGAAGGACTCCAACTCTGTTAGTTTTTTTTTAACCCCCATAACAAGTAGTCCTAAAAATTATTTTTTTACCTTACTACAGTACTTCAGGCCCCATAACTTTTCTTCTCCATAATTTTCTGGTATAAAATATTTTTTTACAGGATTCCAAGACTCTAACGATTAAAACTAAACCATTAGCACAGAATATATAATAGTACTAACGTACAGAAGAATCACTCCCTAAGATATTACATGTTTAGGTATAAATTAATACCTACGCTCGGTGTACCTAACCGCTCACAAACAAAATTGAAACTTATGAACGCGCGCGAACGCTCAATCTCCCTTGCGCATCGCAGTTTTATGACTGAGCCGCCGGCGAACTCCAAGGGTTGTAACTTGTCATCATGTTATTCGTGCACGAAGATTTTTTGTTATTGATTTTGCTATAATATCTTATTTGTTCACTTAATCTACGAAAGGAATTGTAAGATTTGTAAATATTTATAAACCTAAACGAAATTATTAATGACTACTGTTTATACAGAAAAACAATTAATTATCCTTGTGTCTAACTGTTCTTTGTATCGAGTGGGACACCGAGTCGACGACCCGATCGATTTTTTAACGAATAAACGTACTAAAACACAGAAAAAAATCAAGTAAGTGTGCGCGCGAGCAGCACGTGCGTGCGAACAGTGCGGCGGCTAGCGGCACACTGGCGGCAGTGTTGCCAGATATTTTTAGACAATATCTGTATTGAGTGTTTATAAAATCTGTATGAAATCTGTATGGAGCAATTCCAATAAAATCTGTATACATCTGTATGTGACATTTGTTTTCTGTATAATTTAATCTGTATGCAGCTTATATCAAGCCATTTTCAGGGCCATATTTGGCCACAGGATTTGGCAGGCATCAGATCAGCACCGCTATTGCTATGCCTAGATGATCTGACAGCTGTCAAATTTAGGAATGAATGAGAGATTGAATGAAGAGAAATGAAGAGAAATTTAATGAACAACGAACGAACGAAATGAATGAGATAATGAAAATTTAGTCTATGGTAATTCCCCGTGATTTTACTGTCATTTTTTTAAATATTGGGTTTCTGGCCTGGATACAAGTCCTTTAAGCTGAACAGTGTTGCCATTTCGGTCTGAAATCTACAATTTTAGGGAAATCTGTATAAAAAATCTGTATGGTTTTGAAAATCTGTATAAAATTTGCCCCGGTTTTCTAATCTGTATGACATGTCGAAAATCTGTATAAATACGGAGAAATCTGTATATCTGGCATCACTGACTGGCGGTCTGGCGACGACAAGTGACAACCCGCGGAGATTAGTCCCCGTAGGGAACCCGCCGGCGGAACATACCTAAACCGTGGAGTGAGACCCCCCTGCCATTAGCAGACCTGTCCTAAGGATAGATTTTGAGCTACAGCTTTTTTCCCAAGTGGGTAGTTGCAGAGTGAACAACAACTTTAATTTGCTCTTATATTTTTTTAAATAAAATAATATATATTTGCATTAATATATATATTGTTCTATGCAAAAGTATTAAGTAAATATAGTGCTACCTGCCTGCAAGATTTCCTTTCACTTCACCAACAATTGAAAACATCACACAAGATGAGCAACCAACAAGTGATAGACTCTATGGCGGCAACAAAGGAATTTGTTGCTAACAAGATTGCTGAGTTTCAAGCTGAACTTAATCAAGCTGGCCGTAAGCAGCCTTCCACTATTGCGGCTCTAAATGCAGAGTTCCTCAGCTTTAAAAACATAGTGTGCAGTGCCCTTGACGTGCTTCAGTCTCAAGTGAATGTGCTTATTAAGGGCCAGGATCGCCTGGAAATGCATTCACGTCGTAAGATGTTGCTGGTCCACGGCGTTCCTGAAGAGAAGAGTGAAGACACCACATCTCGGCTTGTTACAATTTTGTCTACAAAAATGCCTTCAGTTGCCTTAACATCTGCATGCATCCGAACATGTCACAGAATGGGGGCCTCCAAACCTGATCCTAAAGGTAAACCAAGGCCTATTCTAGTGAAATTCTCCGATTCATCAGCTCGGGAGAAAATCTGGTTCGGTAAGAAGGCGCTCAAGAGCACCGGCATAACTCTGTCTGAATTTTTGACTAAATCTAGACAGGATGCTTTTATGGCAGCTAGGGTCAAGTACGGCATCAAAAACTGCTGGACGCAGAACGGCTGGATCCACATAAAAACTGCAAGCGGTGTGAGGTGCAAGATCGAGTCTAAGGCTGAACTTGATGTACTCGTCGCGGGGCAGTCGTCATAGGTAGCAACCACGTAGCAACACACGTCATAGAACTCGTAATTGTTCTGTCTATTTCGCACTGCTTACCCGCAATAGAACTAATTTTATCGTGTTCACATACAGCAGCTCTCGTGTATAACATTCTACACAATCCTCTGACGCCTGCTTACCTAACTGAACGGTTCAATTTTCTTGGATTTGAGCACAACAGAACAGTCCGTTCTAAATTCGATAATGTTTTGAAGGCTCCATTTACGCGATCGGGTTATTACAAGGAATCTTTCACAGTACAAGCCACTCACATTTGGAATGCGTTGCCACGAGAAATACGTCACTGTACTTCTTTGGATACTGTGGAGCACTGATTCGTTTGGCATAATAAAAAAAAATTTTTTTTGTTTAAACAATTGACCCATTTGATTTACCGAATCCTAAAATTGGTTCTATATTTCAAGACGGGACAAGAAACTTTTTCCAAAGACTTTACGACAATATAAAATGATAAATATACTAGGCTGGATGAAAAAGTAAATCAATTTTGAGGATTGTCAAATTTTTTGAATTGTTTTGACAAGAAGAATATTGGGGTGAGTCATGAAGAAGCGGCGGAAGAGGCAAGAAAACAAGGAAAAAATGGAAGCAAATGTGATAGTTAGTTTTGAAGTTGATGTTCTTTAAAATTAAGGTACATCAACATTTTATGACAAAGTCTGTTCGCTAGTTAGTATTGTATCCTATTGCATTCTTAGATTACAATCCTATCTAACTTATATGTATATACTATATATATATATATATATATATATATATATATATATAAATATGTATTTATACTTATGTATTATAATCTGTATTTATTTATAATATTATATATTGTAGTATATTATAATATGGTATGATTTAGTATATTTATTAATGTACTTACACTGTCTGATCTTACCTTTATTTATGCACTACTCTCTTCTTCCCTTTGATTTCTCCTCCACCCAAAGGTTGTCTGGTAGAGATCGCTTTCAGCGATAAGGCCGCCTTTGCGCATTTTTAGTTTAAGTTTTCCTGTCTTTTATTTGTGTTTTAAATGTGCAATAAAGTGTTTTTACTTACAGGTAGTTTTAGTAAAAAATTCACAAAAAAGTCAAGTAAAAAAATAAAAATTAATTTAAAAAAAACCTTGAGGCCAAGGTCAATGTAATGGGCGGGGGTAGATAGCAGACTATCCCTAGTTTCTACCCTAGGCATATGTACAGCTCCCTACCAAACACCCTGTATATTGTTTATTTTTTATTATACATTCATAAGTATTATGTTATGATAACTATGAGTTATATATTTTCAAACCATTCTTTCTTAATTTTATTTTAATGCACCTGTCTGACTGTTTCCACATGCCTTAGTAAATTTTAAATAACACCTGCCAAAATCAAGTTTAAAATTCAATTCAATTTCTTGGTTTTATGCCATTTTTGTTATCATTTCGCCACAAGTTTGAGATATTTTCTTTTTATGTCATGTCAGAACTTTGTCATTTTGCTTCTGTGACATTAAAAGACTATGCAATTTATGTTAATGTAATTTCACAACTTTTGACATTTTGTGTCTGTGGCATATTGCATCTATGACAAAGTGCATTTGTGGTATTTAGCTTCTTATGACTTTTTGAACTTTTTGCAAGTTGACCACTAGTAACTTACAGAGTTGTAACTGGCATACACATGCGAGGGAGAACCACTAGAAAATTTAAAAATCGCATTTGGCTAATCAAGGTCTCAATTTAAGTCGGTTTTCTATTAGGACAATACAAAAGTGTTATATAAAAAAAGAAAATTGTGTTATACAAATTTCTTTTTTTTACAATGACGTCAATAAGTGTTATTACAATAGCTATCCTACATTGAATAAAGTTATTTTAATTTCATTATGCCTTTATGAAATGGTATCTTAATCAAAATATAAAAATATGAAAAAGAATATGATGGTAACTTAATTTTAAAGTAGAAGGAGTTTTTGGAGCAACAGGTCATAGAGCAAAATGTGAAAATGAAAACTTGTAAGTCCTTTTATTATGCTGTTTTATACTTTAACACTCAGCTCCTATGGCATTTTGCTAACATAACATTTTACTCCTATTATATTTGGTCCTCAATAACAATTTATGCTTTGAGGCTTTGTTGTAATTTTGAAACTAAGAAGAATTAACACTTTGAAAATAGCCATGGCCATTCCAAAACATGTGTTTTTTGCAAAAGTTGGACCACAGACCATGAAGTAAAGTTTGTCGATCCTAACAGCATCAAAATATTGAGAGCTCAAGTTCAATAAATTTAAGAACCTGTACCTGTAAATATTTCATCAAATTTGTAGGGTCTGATTGCACTAAAATAATAGTAAGAACTTGTGCAAAGGACACTATAATGTATTGTTTGCATGAAGACATATGATTTCTTCCACTCATGACCACTAAAGTATTGATGCTGGTATTTTTAATTATTAATGTTAAAGAAGGCATTAAATGACACATATATCCATTCAATATCTCTTGCGGGGTAGGCAGAGCATAAACTGTCATTTTCTCCACACCTGACAAACATTTGTGGGTCATTCAGAAAATTGTGTATCACCATAGTGACAGGTTTCCAGCCCATCACTCAAAATTGTAAAACACATGTGACCCATGAGTCCCTAAGTCACTTCTTATCACACCCACAGAATAAAAACAGCCTGATGCTGTTCAAAGTATCACAGTATCACATGTCATTAATATTGACAATATTTTATATTACTTTAATTTGCTTTGTGATGCACAACACATGTTGAGACCATGAATAGTCTCCTTTTCAATAAAAATAAATTATACTTACAAGTCCAGTCTGACTGTTCACGCAGTTCATGTTGATTCTAGAAATAAATCTAGCAGTAGGAGGTTCATCAGGATATCTAGTACCACACTCAATTTTAAGTGAATACATCCTATTTTCATAAGGAGTCTGAAACAGAAAACAAAGCATGATGATTGTGAAACAAAGAAGATGGAATGCACAGTTCTGAAAATATATTTACCCTAGGGGGGCCAATGATCATGCCAGTCCAGTGAGTAAGGGTCATGTCATCGTCACTCTCGAGTCCCCAAGAAATAGTGCCATCCCCCACTCCCTTTTGGCCTTGCTCAAGTTCTTCTAGAAGACGAAAGTTGCGCGGCACCACTGTGGAGAGAAACAACTCAAAATTATAGACCAAATTACTTGAAAATACGACCTAATATAGTAAAAGACACATTAGCAATTATACAATGAATTCTTGATGATAAAAATAAATCAAAATCTCACCAACGCCTGATGACGGATTCGCCATGATCAGTTTCACCGGCGCGCACTACCGAAAATACTACCTCGTTCAGGGTTCTAAATAAGCGGCATTTAATGTTCAAATCAAGTGCAGGAATTTATCGATTCACTCGTTAGGTATTGATATTTCAAACGGTGCAGAATATTTCAATCTATTTCATAAAATTATTACTCAAGCAAGGAGTAGGTTAGCAAATTTTTTTTGCTGACTTTGACAAATGTCAACGCTCTATAGTCTATGTAATAAGTATTGTCTATGGCATCAACCCAAGCTTTCGATAAATTTTTGCTCTACACAACCGCTTTTATCAATATTTTTTTGGTATTGTTCCTAAGTAAAGGAGCTGGTGTAGTATATTAGTTTATCATTAATCATAGACTATAGAATGTTTAGATAGTAATATTTTTTTCTGTACTCTTCTGTCTTTGATTGGACGTCGCGGGTTGTCGTGGAGGCTACATTTTCTTGTTTCCTATTATTTTGAAATACACATGGTTACTAGAGATCTCATGGATTTCTGCTCTAGATACGTTAGTAAAAAGTGTTTGTGAACCAATTATACAATGTGTTGTGCTGTGATTTGATACCGTGATAGTGCAGTTTTGGAGGGGAAAATGCCCGCTTCCATTTGCGACCCAGTATCAAGCGCATTGCGTTTATCTCTTACGGCAGACGATTCTCAGAGTTCGTCGCTATTAGATAGTAGACTATATTCATCAGCGAAGAGCTCATTGCTATCGAAAATAGAATTCGAAGAGTCTGGTGACTACCAGAGCAATGTTCTCGACGGCCTGAAGTCTAAGTACGTGGTGATTCGACCTAAAAAACCAGTGCTCGACACGAAACTTCTGAAAAAGGAAAGCATTTCGGGCAATCAAACATCAGGTGAGTACAATTGTAAACGATATTTGTATTTCAATAGTCTTGTTTATGATCCATGTCTTGGCGTGCGTGATAAGAGCGAGTTAGAGGTTATATTTTCTGAATGCCGTCAATATTTATCTGCAATATCTGACGCGGAAACGGGTCAAGTGCTGGATATTTATTAACCATGTGATCTCGCTGGCCCATCGATTACTTGGCTGTTTATCATTTGCGTAGTTATTTTAGGTTATTATTTGCTTTCAGATGCCAGTAAAAATGGTGAAGATGGTTTACCGAAGCCAAAACGCGTCTTATTTCCACTGGAAAAAGTGCAGATCGGGTGGCAGAGCGCGTGGGCGGCAGGGGCGGGGATGCAGAACGTCGGCAACACATGCTACCTGAACTCCACCCTACAGGCTCTGTTCCATGTACCTGCTTTTGCCAACTGGCTAGTCTCAGAGGCACCACATGCCGAGAAATGTAATCAGCAAGGTAGGCTTTAGATAAAAACACTGCTTCACATTTATTCTAGTAACTAGATAGCATTATCTGGAACATCAGATGATAACAACTTTATAGGTATTGCATTACTATGTCAGTAATTGTAAATGTAAATATTTTTGTTTACTTAGAATAAATGAAAATTGTAGGTAAACAACAATTTCATATGAATTCATGACCATTGTTTAGCCACTATGTTCATTGTTGTTATAATCCCAAAATTATAAAAAAATTAAATATATCATTGCAGAGGCCTGTGTTATCTGTGGCATGCATTCCACCTTGATGGCGACTCAGAAGAGTGGCGGTGCACCCATCAAACCTTGGCAGGTGTACTCCAAGCTTCGTCTCATCTGCCGCCACCTTACCCCCGGCAGGCAGGAGGATGCACATGAGTTCCTTAGGTAAAATATAAATTCATTTTCTACTTATAATCTGTTGAATAGGATGATATTTTACCCGACTACGGCAAAGCAAAAAGGAGGGTTATGATTTTTTCGATGTATATACAAAAAATAGCACGCACAAAAATTTAAATTTTTTTTTTTTTTCGTTGTATTTTAATTTACGATCAGTGCTGAGACTATAAGTAAATCTTTTGAGAGATGAAAATTTTTTAAATTTGACTGACTTAAAAAAAATTAAATTTGACTGACTTTTTTTCCAGCAGGGTTTTCTTAGAAATACAATAATAATTTAAAAGTGCAAATTGCAAAGAATGCAATATATCTATTATAACATTCTTTTGCCTCTTTTGCACAAAAATACATAGGTATAAATACATATTATCAAAACAAGAAAACGAAAATTTAGAAATTAAGGAATTAATACATAATTAAAAACCACAGAAAACCTGAGCAAATAGGTTTTTTGCTGATTGTTAGGCAAAAAGCAATCACAGATTCTAAGAAGTAAAAGGTGATATTAAAAAAAAAACAATTTTATTTCTTTCGAAGTAACTTATTCTAAAACAGAATGCTTGGGCCTCTTTTTATGCATAAAACATTGCCTGTACCAGGAGAGTCCTGCTCTTCTGTATAATTAATTTATAAACTTTGAAGTTAGAGTAACCAAAATATCTATAACTAAGTTACTTATTCTACTATGTATGTGTTTGGGTAGTTTATGTTTCCTGAGTGTGTATGTGTCTTAGTGTAAGTGTGCATATATACATTTAACATACATACATAATATATATGCACATATATTTATATATATCAGAAAATACAGTATATAATAATCTAAGAAAATGTTTATGTAGTTTATTGTAATAGTTTCTCACATGTATCATAATCTATTTCTGTTAGCCAACTTACTGGAGTAGTTTTACATACATATTTTGTTATTGAATACATATGTGTCAGTGTTTATTAACTATCCCCTAATACTTCCAGATACCTAGTAGAAGCCATGGAGAAATGTTACCTGACGCGCATCCCTAACTCAGAGAAGTTGGAGCAGTACAGCAAGGAGACCACACCCCTCAACCAGATCCTGGGCGGCTACCTGCGCTCCACAGTCCGCTGTTTGGCCTGCCACCATCTGTCAGTCACTTACCAACATTTTCAGGTAAATAATAATTAAATCTAAATCATTTCCATATAATTAGAATTTGGTAAATTGTATTGCTTAAACTTAATAGTATGGTAAAGTACCTCTGACCAGGTATTGGAACTGGTTTCAATTTACCAGATATAGTATATAAACCTGTTTGCAATTAACCAATTAGTTTAAATAGCAGTTAGGAACAAAACCGAAATATTTCAATTACTGGTTAATTTTTAACTTTCCTTAATCCTGAATTAACCCATTAAAGCGACGTCCATTTATATGCCCATGCCGCGGACAAGTATCACGTGTCACTAAATATATGAATAGCTCAGAATAACTGACACTCAAAATAAGAGCCGCCGCACGGTACGAGCCGTTTTGGCGAGCGACAGTTTGAGCACTGTTCACAAAAAAAACCGAAAAGGAACTGAAATAAAGGTTACATTAGTAAATGGCAAAAGGGTCCCACCGGCGTGTCATTCTAGGCAATGTCACCTTTTTATTATTGTTATATCTATTATTTTTTGATTCTTTGATATTATCTGTTTTATATTTTGATTAATTGGTATCATTGTATTGTATTTAAGTTGTAAATGTAACTATTGGGTTTTTTACTGCCTGAAATAAAGAATTATTATAATTATTTTTAATTCAAGTGTTTACAGTTCATTTTCGGATTTCTATGAAAAGCACTTTTGGTGTCACTAGTAAACACGTACGTTTAGCCTGCAACAGTCCTTATAAACAATCGTTTGATTATTGCTCAACATCATATTATATGTAGAAATATTTGTTTCCAGGATTTACTATTGGACATCAGGAAGCACTCGACATTAGATGAAGCATTGGACTCGTTTTTCTCAAGAGAAAGACTAGAAGATTTAGGTTATAAGTGTGAAGCATGTAATAAAAAGGTAAGAACATTTTTGCCACTTACTAGTTAAAAGTATTTTTATGCTTTTTAAGAGAATTTCATAAAAACCAAGAATACTTCACAGACACTCTCTTCTTTAAGCTGCTCAATAACCATCGAAATTAGAACTTTGCATCTTTCCACTGTGCATCAAGATGAAATCACGTGTGGCGACACGGACATTATAAATATATCCGTGTCAGCGTATTGGAACGCTCGATTTAAATGATTTAAATCCCCCACCCCAAAAGCATATCAGCAAGATAAATAGAGCGAGTTATATCCGTGCAGGTGTCGGCGACGAAGCAGTTCCTGGTGGAGCGCGCGCCGGCGGTGCTGTGCGTGGCGCTGAAGCGGTTCTCGCTGGCGGGCGGCAAGCTCAGCAAGCACGTGCAGTTCCGCAAGAAGATCTCGCTCAGCAAGTACATGCACGCCAACACCAGCCAGCCCTTGGTGAGTTACAGTGAGCAGGCGCTGCCAGTGCTGGCGCTGAAGCGGTTCTCGCTGGCGGGCGGCAAGCTCAGCAAGCACGTGCAGTTCCGCAAGAAGATCTCGCTCAGCAAGTACATGCACGCCCACACCAGCCAGCCCTTGGTGAGTTACAGTGAGCAGGCGCTGCCAGTGCTGGCGCTGAAGCGGTTCTCGCTGGCGGGCGGCAAGCTCAGCAAGCACGTGCAGTTCCGCAAGAAGATCTCGCTCAGCAAGTACATGCACGCCCACACCAGCCAGCCCTTGGTGAGTTACAGTGAGCAGGCGCTGCCAGTGCTGGCGCTGAAGCGGTTCTCGCTGGCGGGCGGCAAGCTCAGCAAGCACGTGCAGTTCCGCAAGAAGATCTCGCTCAGCAAGTACATGCACGCCCACACCAGCCAGCCCTTGGTGAGTTACAGTGAGCAGGCGCTGCCAGTGCTGGCGCTGAAGCGGTTCTCGCTGGCGGGCGGCAAGCTCAGCAAGCACGTGCAGTTCCGCAAGAAGATCTCGCTCAGCAAGTACATGCACGCCCACACCAGCCAGCCCTTGGTGAGTTACAGTGAGCAGGCGCTGCCAGTGCTGGCGCTGAAGCGGTTCTCGCTGGCGGGCGGCAAGCTCAGCAAGCACGTGCAGTTCCGCAAGAAGATCTCGCTCAGCAAGTACATGCACGCCCACACCAGCCAGCCCTTGGTGAGTTACAGTGAGCAGGCGCTGCCAGTGCTGGCGCTGAAGCGGTTCTCGCTGGCGGGCGGCAAGCTCAGCAAGCACGTGCAGTTCCGCAAGAAGATCTCGCTCAGCAAGTACATGCACGCCAACACCAGCCAGCCCTTGGTGAGTTACAGTGAGCAGGCGCTGCCAGTGCTGGCGCTGAAGCGGTTCTCGCTGGCGGGCGGCAAGCTCAGCAAGCACGTGCAGTTCCGCAAGAAGATCTCGCTCAGCAAGTACATGCACGCCCACACCAGCCAGCCCTTGGTGAGTTACAGTGAGCAGGCGCTGCCAGTGCTGGCGCTGAAGCGGTTCTCGCTGGCGGGCGGCAAGCTCAGCAAGCACGTGCAGTTCCGCAAGAAGATCTCGCTCAGCAAGTACATGCACGCCAACACCAGCCAGCCCTTGGTGAGTTACAGTGAGCAGGCGCTGCCAGTGCTGGCGCTGAAGCGGTTCTCGCTGGCGGGCGGCAAGCTCAGCAAGCACGTGCAGTTCCGCAAGAAGATCTCGCTCAGCAAGTACATGCACGCCAACACCAGCCAGCCCTTGGTGAGTTACAGTGAGCAGGCGCTGCCAGTGCTGGCGCTGAAGCGGTTCTCGCTGGCGGGCGGCAAGCTCAGCAAGCACGTGCAGTTCCGCAAGAAGATCTCGCTCAGCAAGTACATGCACGCCAACACCAGCCAGCCCTTGGTGAGTTACAGTGAGCAGGCGCTGCCAGTGCTGGCGCTGAAGCGGTTCTCGCTGGCGGGCGGCAAGCTCAGCAAGCACGTGCAGTTCCGCAAGAAGATCTCGCTCAGCAAGTACATGCACGCCCACACCAGCCAGCCCTTGGTGAGTTACAGTGAGCAGGCGCTGCCAGTGCTGGCGCTGAAGCGGTTCTCGCTGGCGGGCGGCAAGCTCAGCAAGCACGTGCAGTTCCGCAAGAAGATCTCGCTCAGCAAGTACATGCACGCCAACACCAGCCAGCCCTTGGTGAGTTACAGTGAGCAGGCGCTGCCAGTGCTGGCGCTGAAGCGGTTCTCGCTGGCGGGCGGCAAGCTCAGCAAGCACGTGCAGTTCCGCAAGAAGATCTCGCTCAGCAAGTACATGCACGCCCACACCAGCCAGCCCTTGGTGAGTTACAGTGAGCAGGCGCTGCCAGTGCTGGCGCTGAAGCGGTTCTCGCTGGCGGGCGGCAAGCTCAGCAAGCACGTGCAGTTCCGCAAGAAGATCTCGCTCAGCAAGTACATGCACGCCAACACCAGCCAGCCCTTGGTGAGTTACAGTGAGCAGGCGCTGCCAGTGCTGGCGCTGAAGCGGTTCTCGCTGGCGGGCGGCAAGCTCAGCAAGCACGTGCAGTTCCGCAAGAAGATCTCGCTCAGCAAGTACATGCACGCCCACACCAGCCAGCCCTTGGTGAGTTACAGTGAGCAGGCGCTGCCAGTGCTGGCGCTGAAGCGGTTCTCGCTGGCGGGCGGCAAGCTCAGCAAGCACGTGCAGTTCCGCAAGAAGATCTCGCTCAGCAAGTACATGCACGCCCACACCAGCCAGCCCTTGGTGAGTTACAGTCAATTGATAATGCGTCGTATTCCAACTTGGTGAAAATAAGATACACCTTGGTGAACATAATGTACACCTAGGTGAACGCAAGTGTATTTCTCTTTTTAAATTTTCTATAAAATTACTGATAATGCCCGCGAAGTTTTCGGTACATCGTCCCTTACACCCTGTATGTTATCCAATTTATGCTTGGCAAAGTTCTCTAGCCTGGACTCATTTTCGCCTGGAAATGGTATCTAGATGCCCCAGTACAGAACTAAATGAAACGGAAGTGGTCCCCACATTTATGTCTTTTATGTTTTATTAAAAGCTTTTATTTAACTTGCAGTGTATGTAAGTATGTAAGTAAGTAAGTAAGTAAGTAAGTAACAATGTTTGTTCGGTGCAAATCTTGCAAGTTTAATTTGAACCACTTCTCGGTATCCGATTGAGTTGAAATTTTGCATGTTGGTCCAGAACCGATGACAATGCATGTTAATCATAAATTTGACCTGATGCTGCTGCCAGGATCGGCTCCGTATGAGAGATCTCCTCAGCGGTTTATAGCTGGGACACAAAATTTTTGTATACGAATTCGTTTATTATAGGCAGTTGGTAGGCCCACCATGAATTAGACGCTACATCCAGGGTTGTCTTCGAACTATGGAACTCCTCAATATTCAACTGCTGGGACTTGCAATTTTGTATACGAATTCGTTTATTATAGGCAGTTGGTAGGCCCACCATGAATTAGACGCTACATCCAGGGTTGTCTTCGAACTATGGAACTCCTCAATATTCAACTGCTGGGACTTGCAATTTTGTATACGAATTCGTTCATGATAGGCAGTTGGTAGGCCCACCATGAATTAGGGTCACGTCAATAGAAGGCCTCCTGATAGAAGAATTAGACTGTTCGAAATTAACTGGGACTCGGCCGTGTAATAATGACGCCATCAATGAAATGAAAAGACTAAGACATATTACAAGCTAATTCTTCTATTAGGGATGCCGGAGGAGTAGGTACCAACCTACTTCTATAGAATATAAAAGAGATAATTATACTTTATCCTAATGTTAGTTTTCCCCGTGCCTTAAGTTTTTCTATTGAAGGTCTCTCCGTTTTTTAGAAAGACTTTCGTATTGATCAATAACTATCGTAACATAAACTAAAAAAGATAAAATAAAATTATGTAAAAAAAACTTTTAAAACAAGCTTTTATTTATGTGCTCTGAAAAGATGAAAATAAAATTTTGAATGACATTAACCACATTCATTTATGACTTTACAGAAATGAAAATATAATAAAAGCTTGTCGCGAAACTTTCAATTTGTGATTGAAATTTTCTAATAAGGTACGCACCTAACTGTAATTAGGTAGTTTCTTCTAGGCATCGCGACAAGCTTTTATTATATTTTCATTTCTGTAAAGTCATAAATGAATGTGGTTAATGTCATTCAAAATTTTATTTTCATCTTTTCAGAGCACTTAAATAAAAGCTTGTTTTAAAAGTTTTTTTTACATAATTTTATTTTCTATTACTTATTGTAGAAAGTGACAGAAGTAGGTACGTACGAAAGAATTGTCACATATCTTATTCGATGATAATAATCTTATTTTATGAATTCAGTGTTATTGTTGTATTTGTTTTCAGACATACAAGCTCGTAAGCCTAGTGACGCACCTCGGTCCGTCGCAGAACTGCGGGCACTACACCGCCATCGGGCAGGCGCCCAACGCCAACTACTACCAGTTCGACGACAGCTGCGTGCGCCCGCTGCCGCTCTCCGCCGTGCTCGGCACCAACGCCTACATCATGTTCTTCGAGAGAGACACCGCCGCCGACGACGGCGCCCCCTCCGCCTCCGCCGCCGCCGCCGCCTCGAGCGCCGTGTACGGTCCGCAGCTCCCCGATAGTATACTCAACCGAGAAAAGAGCCCACTCAAACTGGCCTTTTACAGAAGCGACGAGCGAAAATCTAACCTCAACAGTACGACTACCGAAGCGAAACCGGACGTCAAGCCGATCATACTCAACAGCACTTTGAGTAAAGCCGAAACGAACGACACAAACTCTGAACCGTGGGTCGTGAAACAAAACGGGGAAGTCGAAAAGGTCACGCCTAAGATCCTCAACGGCGACAAGACGTACAGAGCTGAGGACGACAAGAAGATAACGTTCGTGATTAAAAAGAACGGCGAAGACATCAAAACGAAGCATTCTAAAAGCGACGCGGACGTGCGCGCGCTCCTCGCCACCAGCGCCAAGGGGGCGGGGGCGGCGGGGGCGGGGGCTGGGGGGGACAAGCCCGGCTGCGTCACCAAGCTCCTCAAGCACAAGTCCCCGCTAGAGAAGCTAGAGGAACAGATGAACCGGAGCGACGCCAACCATTCACTGAGAAACGGGAACGGCTCCAAATTAGTTCCCTACGATTCTGAATCTAGTGGAGATGAGCGCAGTGATGAGCGGAAAAAAGATTCCACCAAACCTAAACCGAGCAGATGCCAGGGGGAGCAGAGCCTGGTGGTCACCACTAAGGGCGCCTGTCCTTGGACGGTGTCCAGTGAGAAATGCGGGCCCCTACTTAGTCCCAGTTTGAATGGAATCACTAATATTAAAAAGTGAGTATACCCATTGCTAACTGACTTTTGTTTATGATGTAGCTTCGAAATTTATAATTTAGTCTTTTTAGTAGAACTAATAAGGACTTGCTCATTTAAATGATTTTTTATTTTAAAATCAAGCTTTACTTTTCTAGATCCTAGTAACTAAATACTACGGGAAGATTTAAGTCGATCTTATCCAATTTGTTGTAATTTTAACTTCGCGCCTTGTTGTCTATTCTGTGGCACAATTTTGACGTTTTTTTTCTGTATAGTAAATTTTATAAACTCAACCATTGTGAATAAGTTAATTATTTGTATGGCTTACACAAAGCAGAGTTGCAACGCTGGGAGGAAGCGAATCTAGCGTAGACGAAGCGCATCGGAGATTTCAGACGCGTTATAATGAGATGTCCAAAAATATAGCTACTATTTGATTTTTGCGGTGTCGCAACGCAGCACTACATTTGGCGTCCTGACAACGCCCTGTGGACTCCATCCAGTATCGTCCCACACTACGTCATCCATTACATGTCAACCACCGTTCGTCCACAGATTGAAAGAAGAGAACGCGCGACGCACAGAAGCGAGCCCCAACACGAGCGTCAGCAGCATGTCGCCGCTCAGCGACGCCAGCGACGGCAAGGAAGCCCCCAGCGGCGCCCTCACCAACGGCAACACTGCCAGTGCGGCCGCGACCGCCAGTGGGAGCAAGGCGGCGACCGGCGCGGCGGGGCCGATAGAGACAGCACGACACTTGCAGACCCTCTCGCACCGCGGGTACGGCGCGCCCGTCGCCACGTGGAACGGCACCAACAGCAATATGTCGCGCCAGGTGAGCATCGGCTACACGCATACATATATCGAGCATATATCTCTTGCCGTAAAAACTGACATTTCGCGACGTCTGACTAACATTTGAGGGTCATTCAGAAAATTGTATATCACATCACCATAGTATATATGTACCAACATAGTTGTCAGCCCATAACCTAAAATTGCAATACACACGTAACCGAGTCCCTTAGTCGCATTTTATGACACACCCACTGGAAAGAAAAGTATTTAAATTATTACTAAGTTGATACAGTCACTCCACTGTATCCCAACTCATTGTCCTGTATCAGAATGGCTACTATAAGGGTGTAAGCGACAGCCCACAGCCCTCCGAAATGACCATGAAACTGACCATACAAAACTACCATCAGCTGATTACATTTACCATGGGATGTCAAATATTTTTGTTGTTTACTGAAATATTAATAATAGGATTCATGTCATCCATTTACATTCAGTTTCATGGTCCGGATGCACCCTATCAGTATTCGGAGGACTGTTCTATACAACCTGTATTGAAGATGGAAAATTTCCAAGTAGCTGTTTATGAAAGCCGTAAGAGGCTTGGCTCTCAAAGTATCAAAGGCGAAAAATGTCACACATAAATTTCACAAGCCTAAAATGACATATCTTTTGAAAAAAGTTTTTAATAAGTAATTTATGTCTTTTAAAGCATTCGCGATCACTTTCACTCACTTTTACCTAAATACTATCGCGATAGACCCGATCTAATACTTATCAGTGAAAGTAATGTATGTACTGGAAGGCCACTCCAGTAAGTCATATTTCACAGCTGTCAGTTCCATACTAAAAGACATGTCAACAAAGAAAAATTACTCTGCCATAGCATTAGCTTGAATCTGAGAGCTGTCAAATAAGGCTTATTGGGGTAGCCGTATTGTAATGTTATTGATCCTACAACTCTTGTTTTGACTTTCAATAACAATTGATGCAACATGATCAGGTGTTCGAGGAGCGTCGCGAGGAGCGCAAGCGTGCGCTGGACTCCACCGACGAGATGGACCGCGGCCGCGGCAAGAAGGTGAAGCACTTCCACCAGAACTACCGCCCGCTCAACAACCGACCGCACTACAACCCCTTCCAGGTACATCGACATTTGTTGCCCAATCTACTAACATTCATTACCATCACATTTTATTTCATTTTCACTTCTATTATCACCGGGACATCAACACGATGCAATATTATTGTAAACATTTTCAACTTACCAGACGCTTAACTTGGGTTGTCTCTCTGTTCCACACAAAAAATACTGAGATTGTTGCAGCTAATCATAATCACTGATCCCACTTCTGATAACCATGCGAACTATCTTCATAAGTATTACCCTAAAGTTTTTGATTATTTGGCTAACAGTATGAGAGGACCATTTGAAAAGCGCGAATATTCAAATATGATTAGTAAGATTTCTTAACCCAATTGAGCGGTTTAACATAATACTTACATAGATAAAAAATAAAACACGGTGTTTATCTTGCAGGATAAACAGAACAAGCCGCACTGGGGGCCGTTCAACAAATACCGCGGCGAGCGCCGGCCGCAGCACCACTTCAACAAACATCACAACAAATACAAGAGATTCAACAATAACAGGTAATGACTACTTCAATTTATTTAAATTAATTATGGAAGGAAAAACATCACTTTCAGCAACATACCGACGTCGTTAAATGAAACTTGTGTCATCGAATGCTAAACGTATTATTCAAAGCGTAGAATTGTCTTGATGCTGAAGGGCAGGAGCGAACTGAGCGACTTTTGACGCGAAGATTTTCCAGTAATAAAAGCAGACCGAGCAAGCTATTCCGCCGGCGTCCGCGCGAGCTATTTCTCCTTTATTACTTCGGAAAAGTTAATGCGTTTAATGGCGCTAGATGTGCGCCGGCCTTGGGTTTTGTATACAATCCAACAGGACATCTGGTTAGGTTATTCCACTCCACTTTCCTTTGCGTACAATTTATTATCCAACAATTTGATTTACTATTATTGT
Organism: Tuta absoluta; assembly: GCA_027580185.1. Classification (NCBI taxonomy): domain Eukaryota; kingdom Metazoa; phylum Arthropoda; class Insecta; order Lepidoptera; family Gelechiidae; genus Tuta; species Tuta absoluta. The sequence continues at coordinate 9,391,466 of JAQAHW010000023.1, read as the reverse complement.
TTCTATCCGCAGGTACAACAACAATCACCATTACCCGCGGCACCATTGACCCCGGCCGGTCGGGGTGCGTTATTGTGTAAATATATGATATATGTGGACTTACGCATATTTATAAGCCTCTAATACTAGCGGGTAGAAACAGTCGTCTTAACCAGTTGATCCAGATCCCTGATAGGATCCCCAGAGGGTCTAACAGGGCGCCGTCCGCCGCCTCATGCCTTCAGTCCAGAGAATTAGCACGCAACCAATAGATTATATTTCGTGCAACGAAGGGAGTCCCGCAGATAAAAAAATATGAACTAGAAGTAAACTTTCCTTATATCAAAAGCCTATAGTGTTAAATACAGACATTTCTTTATGGACAGCGTCGTGCGCGGATTTATTTCGTGGCGCGAATTTATGAAATAATACCTATACTGCCAGTCAGCCTTTATATTCGCAGTTCATGCCTTTGTAATATATACGGTGGAAGTTGAATCGATACATTCCCTGGAGGAGGTGAGAGTGAGGTTACTTCCAACATATTCTTACATAGATGTGGGATGGAAATCATTAGTCATACAATTATTAGGACCTTTGATTTTGCGTTATGTATGACGGACCAGTATTCAATTGCATTTAAACGCGTACAAACTACATAAATAATATTTATTATATTTTGTTTCATCAGATTACTAAAAAGGTACGAAAATCGTAACATTAAACATCTATCAAAGCAGAAATCGGCGCAAAATCAAATGACAAAGGTCCATTGCACATTCCGCAGCAAATCAAAGGAACATTTTTTTATGATCTCCGACCCTTAGTTCTGCGGAAGAATATGATGGAAATGGCCTCCCTGGAGGTGTCCGAGGTGTCCAGGGAATGTCTCGAATTTCCTTTCACCCTGTAGATATTTATCTACCGGTTAGAAACGGTGTTAGGAAAATAGCATCAAACCCTTTGTGGGTTTACTCAGCTCTTGAAATTGAATAACTTTAACCAAGAAAATATCGTTTTTCATACCAGGCGAAATTGATCCTATTTTTGCGATTTTCATAGTTGTAAAGCTATATTAGGTAATAGTTACTAGTTTACCGTAGGTTGTACAGTTTCATTGGCTAGGTAAATCCATGCGAGATTTAACGGTATTTCCCTAACGCCCTGGTTAGAAGTAATTTACAAATTAGTCTGAATCAACTCCAGAAAACATTTATTTTCACAAACTAAATGTAGTTTACTATTACAATTACTATAGGTAACAGTTCTATTTATTGTAAAACAATAATTCGTCAGCTCAATTTAGTTGTTATTCGTGATTTGATTCTGCTTTATATTTTATTGAATAAAAATGAAAATGACTGCAAACAATTATTTAGTAGTAATGTTGTTTTGTTTATTAAGTGCGCGAACTCGTAGCGAGTCTGTTACCTTAAGATAATTTTTATTTTCTTTCGTATTTTTGATTAATATCGAACAGCTCGATGTGTATACGGAAATTCGTAGACTTGTAGACGTAGGTCTATTTAACTATGAAGTGGTTAGTGACTTAATTCACGGTAAAATGAATCCGTGTATTTATCGACCTGCATCAGTATATTAATTACCATTAGAGCATGTTTAGCGCCATATTCGCGGTGTAGCTGTTTGCCGGAGAGATCGGTCAGACCTCTCTTATGAAGTTCAAATCTACTAATGCAGTCTTGCATGTGCAAAATGTCACACGATCGCAGTGTCATACTTGATAAATTTCCAAATTATAATTGTTTAAACACAATAAAAAATTTACATTTCACTGTTGCGCTATATGTCGCAGTATGTAATTTTGCTTGTATGACGTTTTGATACCGCATGATACTTGAACCAAAACTGCATGCAGCTAGTCCGTGAATAATACACACGACGACGCCGGTTTGCTAGTCAACAGAGTGAGTCTGACGTCGCGATCAATACTAAGGCGCTATGTAAAATAAAGTATAGTTTTAATAGCGGACACTAATTATATTATAAGCATTCACTCGTGGAAGGGTGGGGCATTCTCAGTTTTAAGATTCAGGTTACTTTAAATGTGTTGTTATTAAAAAATAGCATTTTTTATTTTAAGGAAACGCTAACATGTTAAGCGTATGGTGAATAGCTCTTAAAATCTGTAAATTGTGGGCTGTTTTTTTCGAGAAATACCAGTTATTATCATATTCAACATTAAACATACTTATATTAAGATTGTTTAGAATCATGTTTAAATCTAAATTCACAATTAAATGCCGTCGGTGTGTGATAAGAAATTGTAAAAAAGTATGTATATTAATTAAAATGGGTTAAATGAAAAAGTATAATGTGCATGTGAATTTCTAACAGATTATAACTCGGTCTATGTGATGATTATTTTGACCGACGGTCCGGCCCTACTACTAAACTATAGACGCATTGACTGTAGGATGATTGATTAGTAATGGAATGAAAGGGTACAAAACTCGTACAATTTAACTAGGTTTCAATATTTTACAAAACATTGAAACCGAGTTTTATGTATTTCAGCTACCCTTAGCGTAGCCTCGGTTTTCAGTAGTGGTATGATAGGAATGACGAATGGGTTTAAAGTGCGCGACGTCTGAAGCAATCTACTAAATAAATATAATAATAATGATAACTTTACTCGTTATACGTAATTTTCATATTGATAATATGAATGAATACTGAACACTATATTTTATCCATGTAATATTGTTAGTGAGATCTGTTGAATTCGTCAAATAATACGATGTACATAAAAAAACATAGCTCGACAGATCAGTATTATTTTTTCACAGCCAGACGCTTGCTTAGGACGCGTCGCATGAGTAGTTATAAGCTTGTTTAGGCTAGCCAAAACAAATTTTATCCATCGACGTTCTCTTCAGACTTCTGCAACTTATAGTTCCTGGTACTGATGTTTTATTCAGGAGTCAACGGAATGTTTATTGCAATGTTTTATTTATTTTATTAGGAGCAGAATTGGGTTTAATTGAATCTGGAACCTAAGTTTCAGGAACTCTTAAGATGTAAAATCGATGTAACAAAAATATTGGATTTAACCTCAAACATTTAGACAAAATGTAAATTATTTAGGAATTTGTAAGTAAACGTGGAGAATACTGTTACCCACTGAAACAAGTAAATACAAAACATCTACCAGAATACTCTAGTTTGATTTCAATATGGTGTTAAATAAATAAAAACAAAATACCTTTTAACAAATACATTTAATCAGTAATAAAATACCATACTATCAAATACAATAGTTATCATACAGTATACATATACAGTTGCTTGCATTTTAAGATCAAGCGGGTTTTCAATTGGTGCATAGCTTACTCAGCAGGTGAAGCCTGCGCTGCCTGCGCCGAGCGACATCCGACCGCTCAGTGCCGCCCTCTGTTTTTAAATTAATTTTCTCAAATCTGAAACAAATATCTAAGGGTCGCCGCAAACCTAACAGCTGCCGCGCGACAATTGCTCGCGATGGCTCTTGTCATCTCGTGACATTTGTCCTCAGCGGCAGAAGCGGACACGCGCGACAGCTCGAGCTGCCGCGAGCATCCGCGAGCCGGCGGCAGAACTGCGCGCGCGTCCGCTGTTGCGCTAGACAGTGTTGCCAACTACATCATATTAAAATTAAATTCGGTGGTTGGGATGCATCCAGTGACAGGATATAATACCAACACGAATATCTACTCACCACATCTATTTTTATTATGACAAATATTCCAATTTCAGCAGAGTCATATTGAACACACTTATTAAAATAGTTTAGATGTAAAAGGGTCTTCCCCACTAGAAAAATTAAAACAATTGAAATAAAAGTCCTGAAAGTTTTGATTATAATGAGGTTGATCTTAAGGTGAGCTCATGTTAGTAATAGATATATTTTATTTAAAAAAAACAGTATCTTTTTATTTCTACTTTGATGTCCACACCAAAAAATGATCGCTGTCGACCTGTCATCGCCAGACGGACACAAGCGCACTCAAGATGCAACGAACAATGGCGCGCGTACCTGCCAGAGCACTTTAGCTGTCACCGGCCAATATCGCCCATATATCAATTACGTACGGGTGATTTTCGGATTTCTATGAAAAGTGCTCGAGCTGCCGCTCGCAAAAATGGCGGTTTGGTCTGCGGCGGCCCTAAGACGTACAAATTTGTGTCATAAACGATAAGTTTATTTCGAAATACAACAATAGACCCGATTCCACGTTTTAATCATTTTAAGTTTCTAATACTAAAATCACTAAAATAAAATCCCTAAACTTAGAGGTTTTAAGTGTGGCTATTCCAGAAAAACCATGTTTTTGGGTGTCCCTCAAGCTGTAATCCTCACCTATGAAAACTAAACGAAAAGCAATTTTGGTTTTGTCAAAAAATAGTGCTGAAATAGTGACAAATAGTGACATATGCAAGAAAATTAGTGACTTCATATTTCCCAAGATATGGCTATCGTTTGGTGAGGATTACAGATCGAGGCTCACGCTGTAATCCCAACTCTCGTGTGAGCAAACGGTGGGGTATTTTCACTTGGTCTACATTCCAAAAAATAGTGCCTAATTAGTGACTAATAGTGACAAAAGATGAGAAATTGTCGCTTTATAATTCCGAAGTTATAAAGGCATCTTGGTGAGGATTATACCTATAGCAATTTTTGCTGTAATCCTCACCTCATTTCTGCTAAACGCTTAGGTCTTTTGACTCAAATTTAGTATCAAAAAATAGTGCTGAAATAGTGTTCTTAAACTGCATTGATATTTATTTAGTTTATGTAGTAGAAGCAATTAAAAAAACCGTAAGAACTTCTTCATACAAAATGGTCAGGTACAGTCGCGAACAATACTTCGTATTGTCGTACTTGAAGCTCAATACTGGTTTGTTATGTCGGTAGGAACGTAATCAAACAAATTTATTTCCTTCAAGTATTTTGTTTATATCTGACAGTACACAATATTTCTCAATCAGTCAGACGTGGCGATGATAACGACCGTATTTTTTGCGGCTGTTAACGCTCTGCCTAACCCGTAAGAGATAAAAGTGTGATATATGTTTGTATCTATGTAGTACATAAATAAATACAGGTACCTAACTTGTTTGGCAAAAATGGAACAAAAAACATATTTATGTGGTAAAATTCATTTAGCTCATAAATAAATGAAAGTAGGTGAAATCTAATCAGTGACCGATAGCGAAAACCCAAGACGGGCTGGTGATAAGGAACAACTTTCCCCAAGGAACATAGATCGAAACATGAAAAAAAATTAGACCTCCCGTACAAATTGCCGATCAGCTGATTTGGGTTATTCATATTAAAAGTTGTTCCTTATCACCAGCCCGTCCTGGGTTTTTGCTATCGGTCACTAAATAGATTTAACCCTATATAGTTAACGACGTTCGAGGCGAGGACTAATACTTTAAGTACCTAATTATACCTAAATAATAATTTTTGTTATTTTCAAAACGTGCGTTTTAATTTTAATTTTTCATAATAATCGTAAGTGGCGTATTTGTTATTTAAGAAATTTTATATTTGAGTTGTCATAATACTCAATAACGCGTAACGTGATGAAACCAAAAAATACCACGCAGGCGAAGTGCATGCAATAATTTCACTATTGTCTACCCTCTCGCTCACACGCGCGGCGGTCAGTTTTCGAGGCTCGGCCAAACCGGTTTTGTTTAGCGGTGGCTGCTCTAGCCACCAAACAGGGCTTTCAGAGTTAAGAGAATACGATGTGATAAATTAATGCGATGTGTTGATCTGAAAGATATTAGCATAAGTACATATAAATACTTTATTGTTATAAAACCGTTAAAAAGTTCAAGGCGTTGAAAAATATTCAACCAAAATACCTACTCATAAAATAAACCAAAATAATGTCAGTGGCTCAACTTATGTTATAGTTAACACCTACATATATTGGCAGAAATGACATTACCTAAATTAAAGCAAAAATCAAGTCTGTATTCTACGAAGTATTGTTCGCGACTGTACCTGTACCATTTTGTATGGAGAAGTTCTTACGGTTTTTTTAATTGCTTCTACTACATAAACTAAATAAATATCAATGCAGTTTAAGAACACTATTTCAGCACTATTTTTTGATACTAAATTTGAGTCAAAAGACCTAAGCGTTTAGCAGAAATGAGGTGAGGATTACAGCAAAAATTGCTATAGGTATAATCCTCACCAAGATGCCTTTATAACTTCGGAATTATAAAGCGACAATTTCTCATCTTTTGTCACTATTAGTCACTAATTAGGCACTATTTTTTGGAATGTAGACCAAGTGAAAATACCCCACCGTTTGCTCACACGAGAGTTGGGATTACAGCGTGAGCCTCGATCTGTAATCCTCACCAAACGATAGCCATATCTTGGGAAATATGAAGTCACTAATTTTCTTGCATATGTCACTATTTGTCACTATTTCAGCACTATTTTTTGACAAAACCAAAATTGCTTTTCGTTTAGTTTTCATAGGTGAGGATTACAGCTTGAGGGACACGTTTTTGGGAAGTTTTTGACAGGATTATATTTTGATTTTGACAATGCTATTTTTACCAAAATTTAGTGTTACAAATTTAAAAATATATAAAAGTGTTGCAAGAAAACAAATATTTTTTATACACCACGAAAAAGCATTTTCTATTATTTGGTAAAATAATTCTTATATTTAACTACAGAAACAGGCCTGTCCCTGTTGAGGCTTTGGGGGAATTTGCATAACACACAATGCTTGGTACATGGATTGGCGAGCGCAATACGCAATAATGCTTTAATGTTTATTTGGTGCATTTTTGTGTAAAATCGCCAAAAAGAGATGAAATTGATAGATAAACATTCGTTCTGTACCACTCTAGAACTTTCCGACCCGGTGCCAGCCAAGAATATTCTGATCCGGTGCCACTTTAGATCTTTCCTACCCGGGGACACTCTAGGACCTCCCAACTCAATTGATCCCACTTTAGCACTCTCCTATCTGACCGAAAATCACACAGAAAACTCCAACATTGCAACCATTTCGATTTGTTTTGACAGTACTATTTTTAAGCGGGACCTTTTTAGTGGCCGCTATGATTAGTAAATTTAAGCTTTTTAAATATTTAAATTGATTAATTTTGCACCTCCTAGAATTGCACTAATCGGCTTAAGCTAAGTTTAATCCTGTCAGTTATTTTTAGAGATTATAATCCTGTCATTTGAGTTTGACAGTTACATGCAGAATAGGAAACGGTTTTAGAAACGTCAAATTAGACTTAGTAATAATAGAAGTGCGTCTGGAATAAGGTCTAATGGCATGTTATTGTTTCAAATCAATTTAAACGATTGGTTGGCCACCTTAAAGATGCATGACAATGAGGTCAAGTCGGGATTTAAATTTTCCTTACTTGCCTTAAATTAGTGCTGTCACTTTCCGTCAAATATGTTTAGATAAGGATAGAAGATATCTAGGTCCTGTCATTTTTAAAAACGTCAAGGGTTTTTTCGCCTTTCCTAGTCAATTTAGTCGCCATTTTTTTTTTATTGTCGCCTTATTTTGACAAATAACACGTATTTTGCATGAAATTACAAGACATGACACGACTAAAATATCTCCTATCCTTTTCTAAACCTATTTAACGGAAAATGACAGCACTAATTTAAGGCAAGTAAGGAGAATGTACATCCCGAATTGTGGCCAATATAAAGCTTATTGTTGTACCTTTAGATAAACTTATAGAATAGGACAACATTATGTCCGTTTTAGATTTATAATGCTTGATTTAAAAAATAATAAAAAAAAACAGATGAGGGCGCCACTGGACGGTCGACGTTGCCTTAAGTTCCAAACTTGCCATTTCTTAACTCTTCTCTTTCCTCAATTTGCTGCTATTCTTATCTCGTCCACTTCTTAACTTGTCACTTTTCTAATTCGTCCATTTCCTAACCTTCCCACGTCGTCCATTTGAGCATTTCTCACGTCTAGGGCCATCAGCAGCACGCGTGCCAGACGTTAATCTCAGAAACTGCATGTAAAACTATCAGTATCTTTAAGCGAGTTGTAGGTCTTGGCAAGTACTACATTTTAGGTTACAGCTGTCAAACTTGTATCTCGTTTATTTCTCAAGTTAAGCGTGGCAATTGAGGGCGACTCTGTGCCTCAGTATAAGAAATGTCATAGCAACATAAAAAAATGGTTAGTTCACTTTATGCCCACGCCTATCCTCTTTCCGCACAGACTCAAGTAGCAAGTAGTACAATATTTACAGTGACAGAAGTAAAACAGCATACTAGGCTATCTCTTTAAGGAAGCTTTAGGGCTTGGCAAGATCTACAAAAGTTACGAGTTAGAAAGTGGACGGCTTAGGAATGTGGAAGAGTTAGGGAAATCGACGAGGCAGAAAATGGACGAGTTAGGTTCATCATGATTAGGAAACGGACAATGTCGACGATTGTGTGTCAGAGAATAGAGGTTCCCAAAAGAAGTAACCTGTATACTAGTTACTTTACTACCCAATAGAAACCTGTAGTCGGGTTCAACGTTTTTACATACTACTAATTATAATTAATTACATTTAACATTGCCGATAAAACAAGCAGTACATTGGGTGACGGTGGGTATGTTTTCTCGCTTACACCTGTGCATATGTAGATATATCAGGATACATGCAGTCTCGTTCACACACAAACAGATAGACACCACCACTTACATACAGCGCGAGCATCGTCAAGCTAGAACAGCGCGCGTTGTGTTGATGGTTAGGCTGCTCGACATTTCGAAATATACGCATTGACTAGGCTAAGGGGCCGTCCATAAATTACGTCATTTGAAATTACGGGGTCTGGCCTTTGGATGACGGTAACATGACGCTGGATATCGCCAAAAATGCCGTCATTATTCGGAAGTCAAGTAAGCGCTTAGAAGCCCCAGTAATCGAAAATTTGGAGGAATGGGTAGAGTCCCCGTGGGAATATATATATATTTTAATTCGTTTTATTATCCATTGAACCTATTTTAGGGGGGGGGGGGGAGTCGACATTCTGAAAGAAACGATGACGTAATTTATGGACGGCCCCTAACTAGACTCGCTGTTACGTGTGTAGCAGGTTGGCACATGTGGTCAAGTTGACTGGTCGGTTCTCTGCGCACTGATCACGCAAGAAGATGCCCACGACCTTCGGTGTTTTATATGCACGGCGAGCTTACCCGACATTAATTGATACAATATGTGTATAGTATAATGTGTAGACCTCTTTACCCTTTCTTGTTATATTAAAATATACTACGACTGCCTTGTCCGAAAGCTACAATACATTTAAAACGTCTAAAACTAATCAGTTACCTAATGACTTAATTCAAGCTAATAATAATCACTACATAAATACATAAAACAACAGCCTTATACGACTTACATAACTACCACTGGTATTTTAGTGTTTACCATAATTTATATAGGGATGAAAAAGTAACTCGAAACGGCATTATATCTCCATAATACGCAAATACTACGAGCGTGAATTTGACAAAAGATATGCTTTATTTCGAGTCACCTTAGCATGAAAAATATATTCAGTCAGATTACTTAGTTTACGAAGTAATCCTGACTAAATTGTAGAAAAATACTAGATTTTTAAGCACGCATTAAATTTTATGTAGTTTAAAGTTGGCTTCACAGATAGTTATTAGTATAGTATAATTATGTAACATTTTCATTCATTCATTATCACATCAGGACTCACAATAGACTTAACTTCTTTATAAAGACTTAATAAAGACAATAAATTCGTATCTTATTCCTGAACGAGACTATAACACATAGGTATCGAAAACTAGATCCAAAACTTAACCGCCACACAACGGCGTAAAATCTGCGGCGGCGCAGAAATCAGTTAAGTATTACTAAAGTATGGCCACTTCATTCGTTACGCTCTGCGCCGTCGCGGGACAATGCGTGGTTTTGTGTGTCGCGCTCAAAAATAGAGATAAGCTATTCTTTTCCCCTGTGAATGTGAATGCATGCACTGCGCTTGCCAATTCGCCTGCCAAGCGTGGCGAATGGCATTGCCTTCGATAGGGGGAGGCCGATATCCATCAATAGTTTGTTGGGGCTGTTAATGTTTGCCAATGTTAATAGTAACCTAAACCCATTGATTTATAAGAAGTGAGTATGTTATTTTATTTGTTAGGGGCCTCAAAAACCTTATTGATGGCACTTGATTATTAATACTGTTTACAACTACTGCAACAGTCTCAATAAAAAAATCTTAATTTTCAAAAATAGAAACAACTGATAATACACTAAACTACCTATGAGCTTACAGCATCAGCACCCAAACCACCGCACCACCAACTTTAACGAATATAGACGCACTAATGTGTGTCTACTACGAATCATTTAAAACTTATCAGACGGTTTTCGAATTGATTATCACATCACAAATAGTCGCTAATCGATTTGATTTCAATAGTAACATACCTCGGTCAATATCTACAATACAAAGAGCCCGGCCACCGTCACTTGTGAGGCGGCGTGCGGATGTATTTTAGCACCTCGTTGTTTGGGATCTGCCCCGCGGCCGTGCCTTGGCAGATCTTGTGCGGTAATATCCTATAGTGGTTCCGTTTTTGTGCATCTTCAACCAGTGTTCGCCATTGGTAATTTTTCTGTAAAGTGAAAGTATGAAAAGAAATGTGGATATAGTTTTTGTTTTTTGGGGGTAGGGGTATTTGTGGCACACGGCACAGAGATGTGTGTGTAGTGCAGCCTTGTTCGGGGCAGGGGTATGTGTGGCACTTTGTGATGTGTGTAGCCTTGTTCGGGGCAGGGGTATGTGTGGCACTTTGAGATGTGTGTAGCCTTGTTCGGGGCAGGGTTATGTGTGGCACTTTGAGATGTGTGTAGCCTTGTTCGGGGCAGGGGTATGTGTGGCACTTTGAGATGTGTGTAGCCTTATTCGGGGCAGGGGTATGTGTGGCACTCTGAGATGTGTGTAGCCTTGTTCGGGGCAGGGGTATGTGTGGCACTCTGAGATGTGTGTAGCCTTGTTCGGGGCAGGGGTATGTGTGGCACTCTGAGATGTGTGTTGCCCTCTTCAGGCAGGGGTATGTGTGGCACTCTGAGATGTGTGTAGCCTTGTTCGAGGCAGGGGTATGTGTGGTCCTTTGAGATGTGTGTAGCCTTGTTCGCGGCAGGGGTATGTGTGGCACTCTGAGATGTGTGTAGCCCTCTTCAGGCAGGGGAATGTGTGGTACTCTGAGATGTGTGTTGCCCTCTTCAGGCAGGGGTATGTGTGGCACTCTGAGATGTGTGTAGCTCTCTTCAGGCAGGGGAATGTGTGGCACTCTGAGATGTGTGTAGCTCTCTTCAGGCAGGGGTATGTGTGGCACTCTGAGATGTGTGTAGCTCTCTTCAGGCAGGGGAATGTGTGGCACTCTGAGATGTGTGTTGCCCTCTTCAGGCAGGGGTATGTGTGGCACTCTAAGATGTGTGTAGCCATCTTTAGGCAGGGGTATGTGTGGCACTCTGAGATGTGTGTAGCCCTCTTCAGGCAGGGGAATGTGTGGCACTCTGAGATGTGTGTAGCCCTCTTCAGGCAGGGGTATGTGTGGCACTCTGAGATGTGTGTAGCCATCTTTAGGCAGGGGTATGTGCGGCACTCTGAGATGTGTTTGGCCCTCTTTAGGCAAGGGTGTGTACGGCACTTTGTGATATGCTCACTCACCAGCATAGCGTGAGGGTTGAGGCACACGCAGAGCGCGTGCTTGGCCCTGGTGAGCATCACGTTCATGCGCCCCGTGTCCTGGAGGAAGCCCACGCCCTGGCTGCGCGCGAGGGACACCACCACCACGTCGCGCTCCTGCCCTTGGAAGCTGTCCACCGTGTTCACCTCGATGGGAGCTTCATTTCTGTCAAAAAGTAAATAAAACTTCAGTGCAAAATGGTTGCATCGGATTTTCATACAAACGATAGACTAATATAGGCGTGATTAATGCATGTATGTAACGTATACGGTTTGTGTGAACATCCGTGGCGATACGTTTATTTATTTAACTGTAAGCATACAATATAAAACGCAGGAAAATGACATTAAGAAAAAACAACACAACAGGTACTACTTAATTCTAAAAAGATATCTCTTCTAGCAGTCCTACGGTAGAGAGATAGCAAAAAATGATGGTGATAAATCGTGCACAGTTTATGTGCGATAGCCTTAAGTCGTAGCATAAAAGCCGAGCTTCTTTGTTCAGTGCACGTGTATTTAACATTATTTAGGCTGCTTTTACAATTTTACAACACACCCGCGAGCTCCGCCCATGGAACTATAGATGAACCTGGAAGCCGGAGTACTCTCTGTATTGAACAGTGAAGTTAGATTATTTGACCGATACAAAATAATAGAGATCAGTGGATACAAAGCTCAGTTAACCTTCTCTCTGTCTTATTTTCCCGAGTGTCCCCGATGTTTGCCCACGATAGCAGGGTGACCATAACATAATATAAACAGTTTTTGAAATTGGTATGCATACAGCAAAACGAAATGAGGTACATATTCTAAACGAAATAACAATTTTGATATTGAAAATATATTCAGTTTATTGATTGCATCTGTGTGTACTCAATAAACTCTGAACATAATTTATATTTTGTAGATTGACGTTTGAGTCTTTAAATACTATTACTTTCTATAGAGCAATAAAGTATGTTCCTTCTTTTATCTTGTTTGTTTGGAAGAAAAATAGTCTCGGTTACTTCCGACATGAATTAAATTACATGGTCAGCCTACTTACTTCTTGGCTCCGCCCATCTTTGAGGAACCGGCTTTAGTACACCACATGGTAATAACATTTTGTTGACCAGATACTTACAAATCTTGTAGCAGCCGCAAATTCCGCTTGATGAGATCTTTGTGTGCATTATAGGGAGTGATGACGGCCAGACTGAGCTTCAATGGCTTGAGCAGCGCGTCGAGCGCCAGCACGAGTCGCGCCACGCCCCACGCTTCCATCTCGTTTGCTCCCGATGAACCTGCGACGACGAAACATTTTGGTGCTATTGTGGTTAATTTATTTGGGCATATTTTATAGAGGTAGATATGTCGTATCTCGTATTGTAGCTGAGAGTGAAATATACATCTCGATTTTTACCAATATAGTGTGTTTGTTTGACGAATGTACAAACTTTTTTGGATGTTTTCTGGACGTGAAACTGAACAAATTTTCTTAGTACCATATGTTCTACCATACAAAATCACTCGAGCAGCAACAAAATTTGGAGAATGACCTCCAAACCGCTGTATGGTTGATAGCTTGGACTGAAGCTATTTACAGAAAGACATTTGACCCTGTATTAAGATGGAGTATTGAAAATTAATACTTTTTAAACTCGTCGAAGTGCAGCGTATATCATTTAATCGTTCGCGATTTGCTATAAGAAACACCATTTACTTGGTGGCGATACGATCACACGTTTAGAAACAATTAAAGATCTGGGTGTACTATTTGACCCAACGCCAACATTCAATGAGCACATAGTATCTTGCTAGGAAAGATTATGAGTATTTTTTACAAAACATAACAAGTAAGATTGAGTTGGTTTTTATCGTGTGGAGTCCACATGAATATTCTAACATCCTATTATTGGATGGAGAAAATGCAAGAGGTTTTTTTTGTATTCAAAGCTGTACGGGTATTCCCTTTTATCATCCCTTCTAAATTGAAATATGAAATGGTAGGATTTAATTATCTGCAGGTACGTGAGCAGGTAATTATTGCATGCCAGAATCAGACTGTTCGAATTAACTGCCAGAGAATGTGTGCAGTATATTTCTGACAGATATCTGAAGGGTGGTCGCCATCGGCTACTGGCTGGCGAGGGAGCGCGCTCGGTGGCGCAATGTGTATCTCCACTCGTGAATACCGGGACGCAGCTCAGTAACTTCTCGCTATTACACCAGGCTACGACTTGTTTGCTGATCCTTGGAATAAATTGTGATGTACTGTCTATTTTTGAAATTATTTAAGTTAAATTTTCAAAGAACGAAAATAATAGATTCCATATTCTAGTTCAAGTTTGCCAGTGCCTTGACTTGATGCTGTCAAATTATGTTTCAATACATCAATAAATATACTTACTACACAGTACAAATGGCGGGCTTAATACCACGCAGCATTCTCTATCGATTAACCAGAGGGTAAATAGAGAAAAATAGATACGGGTGGATTCGGGTGTGAAATCATAATTAAGGACAAAACCAATAAATAGATAACATAAATACACAAATACTAGGTAAAATAAACTAACTTAGCCTGCTATGCCGGCATGAATGCGGTATTGTTGGGTAATTGCTAATGAGACTTAATATGGTACCTTGCCCTTTATCCCCACTCGAGATAGACACGATGGAATAGGGCGGGATCTCCAGACTGGGCCTCGCGGGGGGCAGCGACAGTATCCTGCTGTTGTAGAAGGCGCGGTTGGGGTAGTCCGCTATGTCGGCGTGCATGCGGTACTGCTGGGTAATTGCTAATGAGACTTAATATGGTACCTTGCCCTTTATCCCCACTCGAGATAGACACGATGGAATAGGGCGGGATCTCCAGACTGGGCCTCGCGGGGGGCAGCGACAGTATCCTGCTGTTGTAGAAGGCGCGGTTGGGGTAGTCCGCTATGTCGGCGTGCATGCGGTACTGCTGGGTAATTGCTAATGAGACTTAATATGGTACCTTGCCCTTTATCCCCACTCGAGATAGACACGATGGAATAGGGCGGGATCTCCAGACTGGGCCTCGCGGGGGGCAGCGACAGTATCCTGCTGTTGTAGAAGGCGCGGTTGGGGTAGTCCGCTATGTCGGCGTGCATGCGGTACTGCTGGGTAATTGCTAATGAGACTTAATATGGTACCTTGCCCTTTATCCCCACTCGAGATAGACACGATGGAATAGGGCGGGATCTCCAGACTGGGCCTCGCGGGGGGCAGCGACAGTATCCTGCTGTTGTAGAAGGCGCGGTTGGGGTAGTCCGCTATGTCGGCGTGCATGCGGTACTGCTGGGTAATTGCTAATGAGACTTAATATGGTACCTTGCCCTTTATCCCCACTCGAGATAGACACGATGGAATAGGGCGGGATCTCCAGACTGGGCCTCGCGGGGGGCAGCGACAGTATCCTGCTGTTGTAGAAGGCGCGGTTGGGGTAGTCCGCTATGTCGGTGTGCATGCGGTACTGCTGGTTGAGCAGCACGACGGGGGACGCGTCGCCCCACTGCTCGGCGCATGACGTCAGCCGGTAGAACAGGCTCTCGCCTAAACCGTGCTTCTTTGCTCGCTGGGGGTTAAAATGTTTGTTGAGATAAACGCAAATAAAATAGTTACATATGGCGATGGGTTACTCGATTTTTTTTTTAAATGTCTCCTGGAATAAATTTTATCTTGTCTTGCTAGATTCCGTCATATCCGTCGCTACGGCCGCCGGACAACTTTTTTTTTTATAAGCCCATCGACTGAATTTAAACGGGACGGCCCAAGCCAAATACGTAAACAAAAACTAAATTCTTGTCATGAACGTCAACGAACAAATGCCAATTCATTCCGAGGAAATCAGCTATGACAATCTTTAAAAACTCAATTTGTTATTAGTGCACGTACTTGTGAACAGATGAAGCCCGGTAGCTGTTGAGGGTCTCCAATCAGTGCCAGCCGCGTCACGTCCAAAGTGAGGGGGATCAGGGTCTCAGGTTCGATGGCTTGACCCGCTTCGTCTATTATGCACAAGGCTATTCGACGTCGCAAACTGCAAGAGAAACCAAATGTTACAACCTGTGTTACGGTAATTTTTTATCAAAACACAATGTGACAATGCACTGTCTTTCCAGAATGCAGAGTGCGGCGTCACAATACGTATCGCGGCTTACAGCTGCTGCGCCGCTTTATATCGGGTGAAACTTTACTAGTGACTTATACCGAAATTTCAAGACAGGCTGGTGATAAGGAACAACATTCCCCAAGGAACATAGGTCGAAATAAAAAAATAATGGACTTACCATACAAAGTCGTCCATCAGCTGATTTGAAACATTTTGTCCTTTTTCAACCTAATATTTTCTTGAGTTTGCACAACTATTTCAAACTATGTTCCTTGGGGAAAGTTGTTTCTTATCACTAGCCCTTCTTGAGATTTCTCTATCGGTCAATAGTAAAATTTCACCCTGTATTGCGTAGTACATTAATAAAACAATAAAAACTTTACCAGGCCAGGAAAATTCGAGAGGTTTATAACTGAAACTGATATTAGAAAAACAGAAGCTAGCAGCGAGTGAAAGTACTATAATAATAATAATATTTAATAAATATCTTTATTTTCTTTCCTTATATATAATAGTTTATAAAACTTATCCAAGGTTAGGAATCGCGCTTGAAGCAGATAAAAATTTGAACAAGGCGATTACATTTCATTAGGGAAAACACGCATTAACGAAACGTTATACACATAACAAAAACAAACTTATAGGAGCATATCAATAATTAAAACTGCAAAGAAAAAAGAACAACTCCCCCAGTACTCACCAGCGCATCTTGTGGTTCTGCGCGCTGGAGAGCGTGGTGACCACGATGTCGGCGCCCTCTATGATCTTCCGCTCCATGTTGAGAAGCTGCTCGGCAGACATCTGCCCACCGCCGGCTGACACGCCATTGCCGCCGGACTGAAGCTACACAGAGAGAGTGATGCCATACATACAATACAGGGTTATTTTTTATTCACCCCGGAAATTTTACAGGGCGATTCTACTCATGATTCTGAATAACTTTTAGTATGGGGTCACCAGCGTAATCGCGAAAAAAAATCCAGCTGTTCCATACATTTTGTTCGAGTAGGTATGAATTTTTCTATGGAACAGCTGTTATTTTTTTTCGCGATTTCGCAGGTGACACCATAATAAAAGTTGTTCAGAATCATGAGTAGAATCACCCTGTAAAATAACCCTGTATAATACAGTCATGACCTATGGAGCCGAGACGTGGAACCTGACAGTAAAACTGGCCCACCGGCTACATGTCACTCGGAGAGCTACGGATAGGTCTATGCTCGGAGCTCTATAATGGATAAAATCCGGAATGAGGCTATCCGCTTATACACCAAAGTAACGGACATAGTCTGGAAGTGTAGCAAACTGAAGTGGCAGTGGGCTGGGCACATTTGTCGTAGAACCGACGGACGGTGGAGTAAGCGGGTTCTCGAGGGGAGGCCACGGCTTGGCAAGCGTAGCGTTGATCGCCCTCCGGTCGGATGTACCGTTGACTTTTTGGTAGCAACTGGATAGCGAAAACGAGAGATTGTGCCCTATTGCGTACCCTGGGGGCGGCCTACGTCCAGCAGGTGACTGCAATAGGCTGATGTATGTATGTATATGCACATACAACGTAAAGGGTCAGCTCAGATTTTCATACAAATCATAGACAAAACTCGAGTAGTGCAGTTTTTATTGTAGTCTATGGTTTGTATTAAAATATGAGGCAATTTAAACGGACATTACGCTTTATTTATGTACTAGCTTTTACCCGCGACTTTGTCCGCGTTAGATAGTTTTTTTAAGGCACAGGTTCTAAAGTAGATATGTATATTCATAGTAAGTATGACAGTGATATTAGAACAGTTCTTATATCTACTGTTTAAAGATGACTTGCTTGCTTCTGTTGTTAAAGGGACAGTTCAAAATTTGCTATCCGGTGTGCTACCCTGAGAGTCCAATTTTTATAACCATTGAATACAAAAGTAAGTAGATAACAAAAAAATCCTCGGTGAAAAGTTTGCCAATATCCTTACTCAACTTATTCCCATCATACTGAACAACTTTTGTTTTGGAACCATTTCTGTATCCCTAATAGTTTACGTGGGCTCGTGATGGTACACCTGGTGGTCTACATAAGGTACTCCAGATCCTCAATGTCCTTGTGAAAAGAAGCGGCCCATCATAATGAATAACTTTTGTTTTAGAACCATGCCTGTATCTCTAATAGTTTAGCTGGGCTCCTGATGGTACACCTGGTGGTCTACATAAGGTACTCCAGATCCTCAATGTCCTTGTGAAAAGAAGCAGCCCATCATACTGACCAACTTTTGTTTAAGAACCATGCCTGTATCTCTAATAGTTTAGCTGGGCTCCTGATGGTACACCTGGTAGTCTACATATGGTACTCCAGATCCCCAATGTCCTTGTATAAAGAAGCGGCCTATCATACTGAACAGCTTTTGTTTTAGAACCATCCCTGTATCTCTAATAGTTTAGCTGGGCTCCTTATGGTACACCTGGTGGTCTACATAAGGTACTCCAGATCCTCAATGTCCTTGTGAAAAGAAGCGGCCCATCATAACGAACAACTTTTGTTTTAGAACCATGCCTGTATCTCTAATAGTTTAGCTGGGCTCCTGATGGTACACCTGGTGGTCTACATAAGGTACTCCAGATCCTCAATGTCCTTGCGAAAAGAAGCGGCCCATCATACTGAACAACTTTTGTTAAAGAACCATGCCTGTATCTCTAATAGTTTAGCTGGGCTCCTGGTGGTACACCTGGTGGTCTACATCTGTTCTCCAGACCCTCGAATGGTGATAAAAAGTAGCCTATGTCCGTTCTCGGTATGCTAGCAATCTCTGTGCCAAGTTTCATGAAGATCGGCTCAGCGGTTTGGCCGTGAAAGCGTAGCAGACAGATAGACAGACAGACAGACAGACAGACAGACAGACAGACAGAGTTACTTTCGCATTTATAATATTAGTGTGGATTTAGTTCCCACAGGGGGGGACCGAGTTTTACGACTTTTAAGGGTGTCGTAGTACTGCGGGCGTAGTGTTCCTCCATAGTTATTCATGTTAGGTCAACAATTGTCGTTATTAAATAGTTGGTTTTAGACAAAACTGTGGAATTGCGTCTTATATCGTACAAATACTACTTTCTTACAGTTTCGATGTGCTGTATGATCAACCTTTTTTTGATGTAATCATAGCTGGAAAACTAACCAAAGTTGATAATAAACTGTTCTTAACACCGAATTGTTCACGTTGTTTTTCCTGTATGAAAGAAAAAGAAAGATGAGGAACTGGATAGAACTTGTCCAGATGAAGAAACGATCTGTAAATGCCTCGGCTGCAAGTAAGCATGAGAGGAAATGCTTCACTAGCAGTGATCTATGTTATAAAACTACAGGCTACAAGTCTACAGGTGAAATTCTTAGTGCCTTGCTTAGCCGGTGAATTTTCCTGGTACCATGATGGCTAGCCGACTACGCAATGAACATCGAATTTCGCCTGTAAAATTGTATCCTGTAGTTTGATAATATCGGGCACTGGTATCCACGACAGCTTCAGTGCAAGATCTTTTTAACAGAAAGACATGTACCTCCTAAAAAAAATAAAAAAATAAAGGCCCTTTGTTAAGGCGAGTGCAGCCGTCAACGACCTCGACAGTGGCGCCACTTCACAAAAAAGAAGTTCTCTTTATATAAACAATCTATCAGAATATCCGTTGCCCAAGTTTTTAGTATAATCCTTAAGTAAAATTAGAACCTGCAAACTTAATGAAATATTCGCTGCAATTAAAGTTGGCAATTAATACCAAAAGTAGCCGTTTTAAGACACTTTTTGTCAGACTTGCAATACAGCGAATATTTCATCGAGTTTGCAGGTTCATTTTAATACAAAAATCTTGAGCAGCGGACAGTCTGATAGATTGTTTGTATAATGAGAAAACTCTTTTTGTGAAGTGGCGCCACTGTCGAGTTCGTTGACGGCTATACTCGCCTTAATAGTCAAGTTGTGTGCGCACGTAGTTACAACATGATTATATGATACAACTTTGCAAAGACTGTGATGTTGTTCGTATAAACTCACCAAGGTGATTCTATCGCAGAGCACCTTGACCCGGCTCTTGCAGTAGGCGGCGCGCACGGGGTCCTTCGCGTCTTGTTCCTGAGTCCGCCACATGTTCACTTTCGCTTGCAAGTGGGATATCTGGAGACAAAGTGAAACTCATGATTAAATTCTATTATTTTACTATTGATACTCGCTTTTTGAAAGCAAAAACGGGTGGAGGTAAAGGGAAGATATCTGACTTGGATCGACCAAAATAAATTGTAACGTAATAAAGAAGCTAAAACACCCATAAAACTGGAATATTTTTTTATAGAAGGTCGCTCACATCCATCACGTTAACACAAAAGATAGGAATGTCTTCACATTTTCGAAAAGTCTTGTTTCTAAAGACATTCTATTATAGTAATCAGTATTTGAAAGGTACTATCGTTTATTTTGCACTCACAGTGCTGTATATGTCGCTACAAGAGTATCAAGAGCTTGAATATTTGGTGGTGGCTGTTCAGACGCCGGTACTTCAGTTGGTAGAGCAGTGGCACGGTCCCCATTTTCAATTTTTTTTTTTTTTTTTTTTTAGTTACCTCTTCGTCTAGCCCTGGTTGGTTTGGCTCGGCGTTGCGCCTGACCGCCGCCGCTTCCCGCTGCGCTAGTTGCTGCGAGCTGATGTCGTGTGCTCGCGGGTGCATCGCCTCCGCGCGACCCACGCGCACCATACGAAACCTTTCCACTGGAAAATAACAGATATTGTATTCGCAATAATTCGCATCACTAAAAAAAGTGAAGCTGTGAAAATCATGATAATGCTTTCACTTATGCTCTATTTTTCTTTCGTTAAGATCACAGACCTATGACTAAAGCTATTGAAGACAGACTAAAATAACAACAGAATATATCATTTCATCCTATTATTAGTTATTGCTCTTTCAATGCGCTGAAAAAGGATACATTTGGGTTATACGTATCGCAAGAAGGTTGTCACAAGTTTCATTTACTATAAGTCAGAATTCAGTTGCCATAAACAACGATATACTTTGACACATAACGCCACTATAGTACCGCCGCCGTGAGAAGTCGGTTTTGACAGCTGTCATTTCGATACTAAAAGAGATGTCAACAAAGGAAAATGGACCCTCTGCCATAGTATTATCACGAATCTGACAGATGTCAAATGCGACTTCTCTCGGCGGCGGTACTATAGTTTTAAACAAAGCGCTAGAACAACAAAGGGTTACTTTAGTTCTAAAATTGTTTAGTTCATAGGACTCCAATGGCAGGAACTGGTGACATGCACGAAAATAATAAAAACAGCCAATCTTTTGCATCTTGCTTATACTTGAACATGCTAATGAAGCAAAATTTAATAAGATATATGTATTTATTTTCGTTCGTCAAGTAAAATATTGTGTTGGATCTATAGCTTTAGTCATAGTTCTGTGGTTAACATATCTTCTAGTATGGGTTTGACACCTGCCAAAACTGAGTTAATGGAGTGACGTGGATGAAGTGTGGCCAGCCAGATGCAAGCTTGACATTTCTGCTAGTTCGTATTATACTTGAAATTAAGTTCATTGACCCCTCATACAAAAGAACTGACGAATATCATGACGTAACAGGTCAGTTTGAATAATGATAAGGTTGAGGGGTAAATAAATTTAAACTAAGAATCCATACTAAAATAAGGCAACAAAGTTACCACACTGCAGCACACCGTCACTCATGTATTGTCAGCGAAGTGCGCTCGACATTTCAAATTAAATAAGGTTTTTCACCGTTTAATCAGCTAATATAAGTTTCCATACTTTTGGGTAGATCCTGCCTGATGCTGAGCAGCCGAATGACGAGCTCGTCGACGGCTGCGTTGCTGGTCGCGCAGATCAGGATCTTGCCTCGGTTCTGCAGCCTCTTGCCGTTCGTGTCGTAGAAGTATGTCAGCACCATGGAACAGATTACGCTCGACTTTCCTACGAACAAATGGGAACTTTCTATACATGGATGATGCATAAACACGCCCCGTTACGTGTGTACTTTGTTACGAGGATAGAGTACTGGGTTTTCGACCCATGCCATACTTTTTTAATTGGAAATTAAATTATTTGTTTGCCAGAGAATACAGTTACATACAGATGTTATGTTATTTTATTGATTGAATGAGATCGACCTTGCTCTTGCAATAAATACCTCTATACTGAAACTGCCCTGAAGCTATGGCACGCATTTAAATTAACACTCTGCATAGAAAAAAGCACAGGGTATGTAGCTTTTGTACAAGCATAAAAATGCTACGTTATGTTCAATAAATTTTTGAACACTAAAAGCAATGTATCAGTAGCCTTTGTCAGTCTTATTTTGAATACATTTCCCCTTAATAATTTGAAGCTTATTGTAAAATGTGATGCACATATAAAACACATGTAACGGCTCGTGAGGAGAGGCGCTATTGGCTGGTGAGATGAGCATTGTAAAGTGAAGTGGTACACATTTTTAATATAGATTTCTTTCAAAAGTGAAGGCTATTATAATGTGTTTTCGCGTCTGCCTAGTCTTCACATATCCTCTTATTTTAAAATATCTTGGATTTTGCTTTCACAAATACATAAAAAACTCTGATATACATGCAAGGTAATGTAAAACAAGGTAATGTAACTAAATATAAAACGAGAAGCTTTTTGAAAAGTGGTCTACTACTTTCATCGTGCCAGGCATTGCAAATTATGCACTTCTTTTGTACCTTAAACGCTTTGTCCACGTCCACCGAGCTCCCCCAACCAATGTATCAAACCGTAACTTGCCAACTCAGCCATGATAGGTTCTTTATGTGGTTTAAACGGGAACTGTTTGTATTAACCTTTTAAATGCAAAAACAAAGCGGCTTAATTTATTACACACGGAAGCAACGTGTTCTTTCCAGTTAAGATTACTGTCAAAATGTATACATACATACATACATACATAAATCACGCCTCTTTCCCGGAGGGGTAGGCAGAGACTACTTCCTTCCACTTACTACGATCCTGGCATACTTCTTTCGCCTCCTCCACATTCATCAATCTCTTCATGCATGCTCGTCGGTTTAGGGTACTCTTGACCTGACCTTTCTTTAGCACGTCCCCGATTTGATCGAGTCAAAATGTATACCTAGCAATTTAAATTTATTTTTATAGGCATTTAATAAGATTACTGGTTATATAAAAATACCTTTCCTATTTAATTCTTTATTGTGAAAAAGTACTTGTTCTAATCCTTAGAAGCTATTCATGTAAAGAGGAAGTGCGAACGGATTCATGTAGGACGTGTGATATGAGTAGTTGGATACCTCGTCGCAGTCTGACCATACGAAATTGCATTTCTACTGATGTTGTAATAATGTTATATAATGTTTCCACTGAAGGTATACAATACCTGTCCCGGGCGGTCCCTGCACCATCTGTATGCTCGGCCGGTCTCCGAGCGCAGCCGTCACCGACGAGAATACTGCAGTCTTCTGACTCGCGTTTAGATGATTCGTCCACTGAAAGTTTGCATTTTTATTGATTTATCTACTCGTCTGTTTATTTACTACTGGGTTGTTTTGTAGAGTGTAGGTAGATAAAATTGTGTATGAAACTGCATATAATTATGCATTAGAATGCTCGTGTCAAACTATTATCACACTCAGCTACACCTCGTGTGATAAACAGATACTAATTATATGCAACTGCATTTTTGAACACAATTTTACCTACACTTTCCTAAAAACAATATTCAGTTATAAATTTTTTTAAATGTCCGCACCGGCGGCGATTCCAAGGCCCGCCGCCCGATACAAAGTCAAATTCAATACGAGAACGTAATATGGCTTAATATGCATTTTTGAAAATTCTATACTTCAGCAGTTTTTCAGATGTCGAGTCAGCAACTGAATAACTACTTAACCAAACAACTGAACAACATAGGAGTCAGTCGCAATGCGCCGAGCGATGCGCACGTATTTGCCGACATCAATTATTTTATTGTGAAATAATAATTCGTCAGCGTAGCAACGACTGCGCTCGGCTTGTTCCAAGATGCCATCTTTCTTGGCCAACGATGTTCTGGCGTTTCTGCAAGATCAACTGACCTTCACAAATGATGCCAGCGCCATCCAGCTGTGTACGACCTACTTCTCGGTGGACGACATATGCAAGGCGAAGGCGTTGCTGTGTGAGTGGCTCAAGCTGAACGCCAAGTGTGTGCCCCATAGAACAGGGGACGAAAATGGGAAGAAAAGCCTTCAGGACATTATCAATATCCTTAAAGAGACCGACTACAACAAAGTGCCAGTGTTCGTGCTCACTGCAGCAGCGGCACAGTATAATTAATAGTACTAGCGTACAGTATGGTCACTCCCTGCCTCCCCCTACAAGCGCCGGCCACCCGCGCTCGGAGGACGCTCAGACACCGGCTAGCAAGGACGCGACGACGAAGGTCATTTCATACTGCCGCACATTGCATTCCCGATTCGCGAACGCAAAATGGCGGCAACCCTGACATGTTGTCTCACACACACAAGCATGGTCCGCGTTCACCTACGCGAGCTTAGACTGTGTGCGTAGCAACGCGTTTGATTCATACATTTGAGCGCCAGTGTCCGAGGTGTGGCAGCGGTAAACAAAAAGGGCATGGCTCATCTATCACTCTGTGAGCCACCCCTTAACAAGCGTTGTGACCAAGTAGACGCGGATGGGTTTACTTTGGTTCAGAAGAAGCGCAGCAGGCAACCTCGCCAGAACAAGTGTGGCACCGCCCTAGTCGAGGCCAATCTACAGCTGCGTGCTTTCACGCCGAGGACATCCCTTTATGTCTCACGCCTGCACGACTCTACTACCAAACAAGACGTGCTGGACTACATCTTCGCGAGGCATAAAGCAGGTGCCTTCAAGGATACGCCAAGACTCGGAGTATACGTGGAGCCGTTGGAGTCGCGCCATTGGGTGGGTTTCAACTCGTTCGTGGTGCGAGTCCCGACCGCTACTGTGAGCGTCTTCACGTCACCGGAGTTTTGGCCGCAGGGAGTCGTGTTCCGCCGCTTCCGAGGGAAGCTACCGCTCACGGCTTCACCGTTAGAATTGTAATATTTTAAAGTGTATTTAAGTTTATTTTAATTGTATAGTCGTATTTTATTTTTATAATTTTATTATTTAGAACAGTTATGTTGGTAAACTGTTTACCTAAGACACAGGAATTACTATTCTTAGTTTGTGAAATAGTTAAGCCTCATAATTGTTTTTGTATAGTTTTACCTATTAGTAATTATGTTTATTAAATAAATAATTTTGTATTTTGTATCTTAAAAACAACTCAACCTTATAAAACAACTGAACAATTACCGTACAACAACATCGAGACAGGTATGGCGGAAGATGGCGATTTGAGTATTGGCAAAAAAAACTTCGTTTCATTTCTCAAATTTATCGAAGTAAGAGCCTTCTCATTAAGACATTACGCTTCTGTGATTTCTATAAGCAGAATGCAAGAATGCATAAAGCAGGTCTTTATACTTTTTTCGAGTTCATAATTCGAACATTTAAAGCCTCCTAATTTATCTGCTATCCGATTTAAAACTAGCTAACGACCGAGCACAGTGCCAGGGTAGACAATACCTAAACTTTTAAACATTACCTACTCCAGCCAGGATTCATTTTTTTACATTCGTCTGAATTGCATAATAATATCTTCTATTCTATGGAGCGATATTCAACTATGTATGATGCATCTCGATGAATAAAGTGGATAAACTACATAATGGTCCAATCTTTATCACTGTGCGTATCCTGTGGCGATGCGAGCAATAGCGTTATCCGTATTTATGTCCCACGCCAATTTGTATTGTTTGTATTCTTTTGGTTACATGTTATTATGGTTATTAATGATACATGGACGACATGTCGCGAAATATAATTACAACGAACAAGTTTACTTAATACATTTTTAGAGAACTTGCGAAATTGCACCGCAGACAGGGTTAAACCTTTAAATAAGCTGTGGTAGCTCAGGCGGTAGAGGTATCGCTACTAGTGAAAGCGAAAGTCGCAGGTTTAAACCGTGCCTGCCTGCAGTGCAATTTTGCAAGTTCTCCAAAATTGAATACCCAACACGTTGAAGTGAACAGCCTGTCTAGATGCGCCTATTATTATTTTTCTTGTACTCAAATGTAATTTTAACAAATTTTTGCTATTTTTGAAAACCTGCAAAATGTTTAAGCGCAGGCAGGATTTGCAAGTTTTCAAAAATTGTATACCTAACACGGGAAGTGTTTTAAAATTAGGTATTAAAATTTTTGCGAGATAATCATATTGATTACTATTATTACTATTAAACAAAAATTACCTACTTCTATGCAATGCCATTCTTTTAATGGAGACTTGTCTTTCATCGAAGTAAGATCTTCCTGAATAGTTACTCACTTGTGTGGGCAGGAGGGAGGCACTAGGATCACACTTGACAAAGTGTCTCGCTTCCGGCTTCAAGATGGCTTCACTGAGCGGGGAGCCGGCTAAATGCTCCATCGCCTCGAACAACATAAGCTCCTTCTGTATGTACGACAAGGTCACACCGATCATCAGCTCGCCCGGCTTCAAGTACTTCATCTTGTCAGTGTAACACGCGTGCAAGGATATGCAGAAGAACGAATTTCTGTTATCTGAAAGTATAAGTTGTGATGAGAGAGAGTGTGAAAGAAAACTATTAGAAATCTCTTAACTAATTAAGTCACCAAAAAACGATAACTTATACATAGACGATTGCGTTGCGGCGAATATGTTTATGCTTTAAACAAGTGAATCCGATTTTGCATGTGGTAATCTATGACGAGTGTTCTGATCTGAATCTGAATGATCAAATAATACAAATAAATGAGTCCAGATAACAAATAGCTGTAAAAGTTATAATATTTTGACTATTGCTTACTTGGTGGCGAAGGAAGTGTCCTGACATTATGGACATAGAAAAATCGCCTGTTTCTACAATTTTCCGCTCCAAATGTGACGAGAATGATTTCTCCCGACCTCGGAACAGTTCTGATTTCAGAATTTGGAACTGAGACTGGAAAATAACATTATTATCTTGTAAAAAAGGAAAAAGTCTGAAGGTCGATTGCGAGGACCTAATAAAACAAAAAAAGAAGTAGGTAATGCTCTAAAAAACCTTACCATTTACACTTAAATTAAATAACTCAAAACAGCGGTCTTGAGAAGAAATCGGCGGTAACGATGCTATCCTCATCTCAACGCTTTTCGCTTGGTTCCGTACCCTCATGTAACCTTGCGACAAACACTCCCATATTTCCATTAGAAGTA
This sequence comes from Tuta absoluta, assembly GCA_027580185.1. NCBI lineage: Eukaryota > Metazoa > Arthropoda > Insecta > Lepidoptera > Gelechiidae > Tuta > Tuta absoluta. Next base: position 9,364,301 of record JAQAHW010000023.1, on the reverse strand, counting down.
GGTCTCCTACCACTCTGAAAAAATTATTGTATAAATAATTAATTGAAATAAACATTGATGGTCTGGTACACTTTTCTGTATGAAGGTTCAGTTCCGAATTTGCAAAGTAATGGATAGTTAGCTGTAAATGTAATGTATATTTGTTCAACTTACTGTATATATTGGCTATGATTGCTGAAAGAATGGAAGATAGCCATCGGGTGATTGTTCGTCCCCAAAATAGGTGGTGGTTCATTATTGTTTATTTGTTCTTCAAGCCACTGGGGGTTCCAGCGAAGAATTCTCATTAAAGTTATCTTTTCTAATGAAAATACTGGCGCTTGTCGGGCGTCCACTAGTGAGGTTTTGACTAAACTGGTCTTCTTCATGTTATTTCCTTCTTCAATCTCAAACACGTGAACCTTTGGTGGTTCTAACGAAAAACGGACACTCTTCTTTGGTTTTTTGTTTTTGGTAGTAATTGTCGGCATTGGTTCTACTTTAGAAAAAGGTTTGCCTGAGAATGAATCTTCACTCTCAGACAACGGCTTCAAGCTTTTAAGAGGAATTCTGACTTCTGTAGAAGGTGGACGAGTTTTACTGTTGATTGGTTTTGCTTTGGCTGATTCATCTTTTTCTATAGTTTTAGAAGATCTGCGTTCCTTACTTGATTTATCTTTTTCTTTGTGTTTTGAGGAGTTGTGCTTTTCAGACTGTTTCTTTTTATTTTCGATGTCATGTATAGGTTCTTTATGATTAGCATCTTTTGATGGCTTATCTGCTATACTATTCCTGCTTTTAACATAGTCTCCAGACTCTTTTACAACTGGCAAATCAGTAGAATTCTTATCATTCTTCTCCTTATTTTTCTCTGATTTAGAAGGACTTTCTTTTCGTTTCATTGGCTTTACAACACCTTGAACAACATCAGTTAAAAATGCTCCTCGGTTGGTACATGTTACTTTTGCATTCACCACAGATTTATCTTTTGAAGTACTAGTACTACTAGATATTCTTTTACCCTCTTCTTTTTCTTTATTAGCAATATCTTTAAGTTTCTTTTTGCGCTCTTCTTTCTGTGAATCTGTTATATGTCTTCTTGAAGATGAATGTTTTTTGTGTTTACCTTTACTGTGTTTGGAAGTGGTTGAAGAATTTTTGTATTTAGCTAAAAAAAGGAAAAAATATAAATTATAAATAAGACAAAAAATTCTTTAGAATGCACTATACAAATATTGTGCAATATTTATACTTACAGGATGTTAGTAAAGAGGTTGTCCGACTGTGGGATGGTTTAGCAAGAGCTTCTATGATTTGAGCTGTTTTGTTTTTGTTTCTTGTTTCTGGAGCAGGAGTTGTATCGCCTTCTAAAATTTTAAGTAAGTATTCCTTTCCTCCATCCACTTCATCTTTACCTTCTGACTGAAATTCCTGTGTTTTATTAAATTGGCTTCTTACATCTAAGGTAGTATATGAAAAAGGTTCTGTAATATTTAATTGATTTTTATGATTGCCATCAACTGCATCCACTTGGACTTCATTTTTCTTAGGTGAAGATTCATCAGGTCTGTTAAGTGATATTAAATCATCTAAAAATTCTTCTTCATCTTCAACATCCATTTTCTGTTCCGAACTTTTGTCCCCTATTCCACTATCTGAACTATGTTTTTGCCTACTGTCTTCAGGTGGTTGTGGTAGTATTGATATTGGATCATCCACATCTTCAAAATCATCTATTTGACTGTAAGAACTTTCCTCATGTTCTACACTGGCTACTGCACTTTCCCGAGCTACTTTGGTTAATGATTTCCCAGGGGAACTCTGTGAAAGTCTCATTAACCATTGTACAGATTCATCGTCACTTTCGCTGTCAATCTGAATGGGTTCATCATCCAGATACTCTTGCTTTACTTTAAAAGCATCATACTCACAGTCCTCTCTTTCAGTTTTTATCTCAGCATCATTTATGTCTGTGGTGGAAGGTAGGTCCATTGGTTCAATTTTAGGTTTTTTAGAGATTGTTTCTTGTATTGGGGAAGCTTCATTTTCACTATCTGATAATATGGTGATTACATTCTCATCAACTTTGTGTTTATTACCTTCTAGTTTGACTTCAACTTTTTGAAAATGTGTGTTATCAATCAATTTCCTCTTGGCTGTTTTAGCATTTTTTTCTGGAGAATTCCCTCCTGCAGCTGATTTGTTTTGGTCAGAGGATATCTTTCTAGGTGTTTGTTTTGTGTTTAGTATGGGTGATAAGGTTGCATTGTTTGAAGGTTTCAGTTCATTTATGATCACAACATCAGATTCAATTTCTTCATCACTTTGAAAGGTGAGTCTACTTGTAATTGGAGGAGGCTTTTCTTTAGTTAATTTGAACATATACTTTTCATGGTCTTTTATGTTTGCAACTGGTGCACCTTTTGTCCAGCCAATTCCTATTATGTCTGAGTCATCTAAACTGAATGGCACATTAGGTGGAATTTTCTTCAACCCTACATAAATACCATTGGAACTCTGAAAATAAAGTTATATAATGAGTATGCAACTTTGTTTAATTTGTTTCTGTTTTGATTGAAATTGAGTGTAATATTGAGTGGAATATCAAACAAACAACAAATTATTTGCTGCCATGTGATGCCGGATTAAAATAGCATCACCCCATTTATTTTCCGTGGGAGTCATAAGAGGCAACTAAGGGACTCGAGGGTGTGTATTGCAATTTTAGATGATGGGCTGACAACCTGTCACTATAGCAATACACAATTTGTCTTTTGTGGCTGTATATGCTCTGCCTACCCCGCAGGGGATTATAGGCGTGAAATATGTATGTATGTATGTAACAAATTAAGGTGAAATTGCCCTTCCGGACCATAAAGTTGAATTCCTGTGCCACTCAGCGAAACGGCACGTCATTTTCCTCATGTAGTCTGTGGCGAAGAGGATTTAGTAAAACCAGACAGGAAGGAAACCATCGTTGCACAACACAGTTTTGTACAACAAATTAGTCATTGGCTCAAGATTGACCCAGAGCCAGACCAAGAAAGTACAGCCGTAAAAGTTAAGTTTATACAAATGACAGTGGGCAAAATTGTATGGAACTTGGTCCAAGAACCTCCACTATTGAGATTTATTGGAAATGAAAGAACACACTTATCAGATTATCCGAGACAAGTATTACCGAAATCTGCACCGGGATTTTTTTTTATAGTCACTTGAAGTAACTATAAAAATATTCTTAAAAATTGATTTTAACAGGAGCGTGATATTTATTTTGACAGGTTTTATTGATATTGCGTGTCTCTCAAATGTGCCACAATGTAAACTCCATGTAACGACACTCCACATAACGTCAAACTCCCCAAAACATTCAAATAACATGACTTTGGTTTGAAAAAAGTGGTCCAAGACCTTCCACTGTTGAGACTTATTTGAAATGGAAGTACATACTTGTCTGTGACACATTAATATTGATATTGCGTGTCAGTCGAATGCAAAACAGTGTAAATTCCATGTAACGACACTCCACTCCATATAACGTCAAACTCCCCAAAACATTCAAATAACATTAACAAACAGTTTACACTATATTACATTCGACTGACACCTAATATAAATATTAATATGTCACAGACAAGTATGTACTTCCATTTCCAATAAGTCTCAACAATGAAAGGTCTTGGCCAACTTTTTTCAAACCAAAGTCATATTATTTGGATGTTTTGGGGAGTTTGACGTTATGTGGAGTGTCGTTACATGGAGTTAAGATTGTTTTACATTCGAGAGTCACCCAATGTCACTATAAATGTGTCAAGAGAAATTGCACGCTCCACTCAAAATTATTCTTAAGAATATTTTTATGGTCACTCTAAGTGACTATAAAAAAAAAAATACCGCAGCCGATTTCGATAAAACTTGTCTCGAATAATCTGACAAGTATGTACTTCCATTTCCAATTAGTCTCAACAGTGGAGGTTCTTGGACCACTTTTTCAAACCATGTTATTTGAATGTTTGTGTGAGTTTTGTATTATGTGGAGTATCGTTTCATGGTGTTTGTTTACACTGTATAACATTCGACTGACACCTAATATCAATATTAATGTGTCACAGACAAGTATGTACTTCCATTATCAATAAGTCTCAACAGTGGAGGTTCTTGGACCACTTTTTTCAAACCAAAGTCATGTTATTTGAATGTTTTGGGGAGTTTGACGTTATGTGGAGTGTCGTTACATGGAGTTAAGATTGTTTTACATTTGAGAGTCACGCAATGTCACTATAAATGTGTCAAGAGAAATTGCACGCTCCACTCAAAATTATTCTTAAGAATATTTTTATGGTCACTCTAAGTGACTATAAAAAAAAAAAACCGCAGCCGATTTCGATAAAACTTGTCTCGAATAATCTGACAAGTATGTACTTCCATTTCCAATTAGTCTCAACAGTGGAGGTTCTTGGACCACTTTTTCAAACCATGTTATTTGAATGTTTGTGTGAGTTTTGTATTATGTGGAGTATCGTTTCATGGTGTTTGTTTACACTGTATAACATTCGACTGACACCTAATATCAATATTAATGTGTCACAGACAAGTATGTACTTCCATTATCAATAAGTCTCAACAGTGGAGGTTCTTGGACCACTTTTTTCAAACCAAAGTCATGTTATTTGAATGTTTTGGGGAGTTTGACGTTATGTGGAGTGTCGTTACATGGAGTTTACGTTGTGGCACATTGGAGAGACACGCAATATCAATAAAATCTTTCAAAATAAATAGCTCGCTCCAGTTAAAATCATTTTTGAACAATATTTTTATAGTAACTTCAAGTGACTATAAAAAAAACCCCCAGTCTAGATTTCGGTAATACTTATCTCGGATAATCTGATAAGTGTGTTCTTCCATTTCCAATAAGTCTCAATGGTGGAGGTTCTTGGACCACTTTTGCCCAGTCCTTTGTACAAATAATTTTACTTGGTTCAGCTCTGGGCCAGTTATTGAACCAATGAGTACTGTGTTGTGCTCAGTCTTGTAGTACAAAAGTGTGGGGAACAATTAGTGTTGTACAGTGATGGTTCCTTTTTTCCAGTCTTGTTTTACTAAATCGGGTCACTGATCTTAACAGACACCTATATATATTATACAATGAAATTTATGAGTGCGGACAGGAAGGGAGTAGCTTCTACTTCTAAGCGGAATGTCCAAGATAGGAATACCTACTCGCTGCTGAGCTCCATAGATGTCCCAAACCGAGGAAGAAGGAGAAGAAATCTTCTTTGATTTCAGTGAAAAGACTTCAGTGAAAAAAATGTCCCGTCGCCGCCGGCGGTTTAGCTGATTGGCGCAAGTGCGGTTTCAAGATAATTGTAATTACTGCCTCTGGGGCACTATTAAATTGTATATTTCCTTCTACACTTTGATACTTAGGTACCAAGAGGAGCACAAAACATTTCGATGGATTCTTTAAAAAACCTGTCAGTAAGTTCAATATTTACCTTCAAATCTGTTATGAGGACTTTGTCAGCTTTAACATTAATAACACAATGATTACGGGAGACAACGATACTGGACAGAGATATCGTATTGTTTATCCCTCGGCCTAGAGTTACTTCGTCGTCTTCCAAAAACGTGTATTCCTCGTTGCCGAAAGCAAGGCGACTTAATTTCCATCTAGCCATTGTATCAGATTAGAGAGTCACTGCTGCAATTAGGAAAAAATATCCCTTCTTATTAATTCATCACTGTTTTCTACGCTAATTAAAGTAGGTATTTATGAAAAATTTTAACCGACGAAAACGGCCCAAAATGGTCTAAACCAAAACAATAGAAAGCACAGATCACTTATTATAAGGGCGGCGAAAACATTTTTTTCTTTATTGTCCATTGGACAGGCAAAGTCTGAAAACCATACAGCCCACTCTTCTGCTCTAGTCTTATTTTGTCCATTCCTCTCCGAGGTCCATTCAGTGTATTTTTTATTTTATGTTTTGTTTTGTACGTCATTTTGTTCTTACCTAAATCCAACCCTTAACCTAACACCTCATTGATATATAAGAACCGCATGTAATGTCACGTTCACATAATGCTAGTATGGTAGAGAAATAGTAAGGGAAGTCGGCATAGTAGCGCGAATATGTAAACAGGTTACTCGCGCTGCTACTCCTACACGTCGTGTGTCCCTATACTGTACGACAGTGTTTTCCACAGCATAATCATAAACGACAGAATTATGTTCAACCCAAGCCTTACCTTACCCAACATTACAATAGTACAGCAGAGGCATCAGAAGAGCTTGAGCAAGCATCGATTCGTTTTGAAAGGGAGGATATTCTGCAGCCGCTACAAGGAGTGGAGTGACACATACAGTCTTCGCCTAACTTCGTTTAACTGATGTGTCTATGACATTGTCCGGTCGATTAAAATTCCCAGATTCTTTACTTCAGAAGAATAAGGGATAGGAGAATAATAATTGAGAATTACCTTAGTAGTATCGACCAGATTCAGTTCTGCTATACGCTGATGACTACCGATGATGATAGCCTGAGATTAAGCGTGAGCCAAAAAAGAACAAAATGAGATAATCATATCCAGACTAAGTCCATCCTCACCAATTTCTCTCGTCTTGACAGACTTCACCCACCGTCAGCTGTCGAAGCTCTAATGGCACGGGCGCAGATAAGGAGGACTCCGCAAGTTCAGATAGCGTTTGAGTTTTAACCTCAGGTGTTATGCTAACAGGAGAAGAACCGAAGTACCTGTTGAAAGTACGTATCAAGGTCCAAGCTGATGGTCGAGTCCGCCTTTGAGTCACCCACACCATGAGACTTGTCATAGTCATGTTGTACAAAACATTGTCGGGCATATCGTGTTGTGCCTTGTGCATAATCAATGTCGTGCTGCGATGGTTCCTCTACTCTCGTCATGCCGATGCCACATCCCGTGCTCCCTCGAATGTTGGCTTTCTTGCTCCTCACTTATATAGGTATGAGAAGAGTATGACGGCAGTGACTCACTCGCGTTGATACTTCTGCAGAAGTATTTCGAGCAATATTTTCGACAGCAGCAACAGCAGCAGGAGTAGGTACATGGTGTAAACATGCTATAAGCTAGAACAGTGGACTTTACACAGGAATATCATGACGAATCTAACAGTTTGTTTATTTCTCAGTTTCACTAGAGGAACATTGTTCTTCACTGCTGGCACATTATAAAGTTAATCTCACCACACTTACTAACACAATATTACAAGCGAAAAACTAATTTAGAAAAATAAGAAATGAATGTTACCTCCGAAGCCTCTCATTTCCCGCGCAAATGAACGGAAAGAATGGTCCTATATGGCAGGGCGCCCCGTCTTATAGTTATTTCCGTTATTTCTATCTTCATAACGGGACGCCCCTGATTGATTGTATGTAAGATGGTTCCGTGCACAAACTATATAGAGATTGGTTCCGTGCTACAGAGAGCAAGTCAGCTTTCAGTTCTGGTCGCTATTTATAAATAATTACTAACACGGCCCCTCCAGGACCCCTAGTACCCCTGACTTGTACCCCCAGGGGTACAACTGGGGTAATTGTGCCCGTCTAGTACCCCTGTTCCAACAGATATGTTTTCCTCTGGTTTTGCCTGTATTTATTTTTGAATAAATATGAAATAGTATGGAAACATTTATTAATAAAGGATATTAGAAAAAACATAAATCATCATAAAGCTTGTAGAAAAAAGGGGTACACTCATTGTGCCTTCTATTATTTGCATCTGGGCGTCCATGATACATAATGTTCCTTTCCTTTGTTTGTTGTTTCCTGGTTGGAAACTCATCTAAAATAACTTTTGCAACGACTTTTAAAAAATTGCAAATTATTGGTCTTTTTTTAAATTTGCTATTCATTAAACTGGCTATTCCAGCCTTCACACGTGTTCGCTGTGCGATGGATTTCACCAAAACAGCACCTCGTTTGTTTATTTGGCATCTAATATTTGTTGAAATATTTTATGAATGTTTTTATATTTGTATTGGATATCAAATCAGCATAACTCTGAATACCTATAGTCCCATCCCTCTGTAATCGTATCTACGGGCAGAAGGGGCAAGACACTGGTAGTTCCTTGTACTTTAAAGTGTAAGGAAGAAGGTTGGTTTATCAAGAATGATACGAACATAATGACATACATACAAAAACACTAAGTGGTACTTCTGGGACATAGTATGTACCAAATGTACACCTAGGGGTACTAGAGGGGCACAATTACCCCAGTTGTACTTGTACCCCTGGGGGTACAAGTCAGGGGTACTAGGGGTCCTGGAGGACACGGCCCTGGTTGTACTCGTACATGTCAAAGGGCTACTCAAGGGCTACTATTAAAAAAAGCCATCAAAATAAGCCATAATTGACAGCTGTCATCTCCATACTAAAAGATAAGTCAACAAAAGGAAAATGGAACCTCTTTCATATCACTATCATGAATCTGACAGCTGTCAATATGGGTTATTATGGGTGGGATGGTTTCCACATTGTAATTTCGCATAGTCTCAAGTTATACATACATACATACATACATATATCACGCCTTTATCCCTTGCGGGGTAGGCAGAGCATAAACGGCCGAAAAAACGGACATTTACGCCACTTCTGACAAACGTTTGAGGGTCATTCGGAAAATTGTGTATCGCCATAGTGACAGGTTGTCAGCCCATCGCCTAAAATTGCTATACACACCCTCGAGTCCCTTCGTCGCCTCTTACGACTCCCACGGGTAAGAAATGGAGTGATGCTATTCTAAGCCGGCATCACACGGCAAATTCTAAGCCGGCATCACACGGCAAGTTATAAAAGATTATAATGTTAACTTCTTCAGTTGTTCAGATGTCGAGTCAGCTACTGATCAAAAACATAACTAAACAACTGAACAGAATCTGAACAACAACTGAATAACATCTGAAAAACTTCGAAACAACAACTAAACAACATCTGAACAACAAAAAAACTTCGTTTCATCTCTCAACTTTGTCGAAGTAAGAGCCTTCTCATTAAGACATTACGCTTCTGTAATTTCTATGAAACTGTAATTTCTATAAGAAGAATGCATAAATAAAGCAGGTCATTAAACAACTGTTTTCGAGTTCATCATTCGAACATTATGAGACGAGTGTAGATAAAATATATATAAATAGGCGAGTGCGCCAGTGTCAGTAGTTGCAATTCCAGCGCTGCGCTGGGTGATGGCTCCAGTAGTGTGATAGTGTCATCTACAGGAACCGAGGGCATCATCCTCTTGATGCCATCCGGAAATGTAATGTAAGCTCTTCAAATTCAGTTTTTTAGTAAATGTTTCAGAATAATTGTACATTCAGAATAATTCATTGATATCAATACTGGGATCTCTTAGATAAATGATTGGTTCGATGGAGGAAAAATAGTAAATAAAAATAAAAATATGACTAGCCATGTGAAATGACAGATGACATCATGACAAGACACCAACACACGACTAGCATGACGACTACATTAACTGAAATTAATTGCCAAAAGGATGACACATAATGAAACATGACGTGACACATGACGCGAGACATGACATGACACTTGACATGAGATGACACACGACATGACACATGACATGATATCTTGTCTTTTCTCCATTAAACGGAGTCCTTTTGACCTGACTCCGACTCATCTTTGCTCCGACTTCCCGAGGTATATCCGAGCCGATTTCCGACCATCTCGAGCTTCTTGGCATGAACCTTTCGTCTGACCCGAACTTTAGACAATGAGTCTTTGGCCACAACTGCAGCTAAAAAACTCGGATTCTTCTCAAAGGTCCGGCGATATTTTACACCAGAACAGCTTTTACAACTTTACAAAGCTCTAGTCCGTTCCCGCATGGAGTATTGCTGTCACCTATGGGATGGATCTGTCAAATACCAGCTGGCAGCCCTCGACTCGATTGAGAAGCGCGCCAGGACACTTATTGACGCAAAGTTGCAGAGCCGAACACCGTCGCAAAGTAGCTTGCATGTCGGTGTTCTACAGGATACATTTCGGGGAGTGTGCACAGTCTCTCCATGACCTGGTAGCTCCGTCACCATTCCATCTCCGGGGCACGAGACACCGGTTGGGATTCCACCCTTATATCGAACTGCTAAAGAGTGGATCTCCCTGCCTGCGGATCTGTTTCCGGAACGTTACAACCTGGGCCTTTAGGCATTGGGCATTATCTAGGTGAGCATGTTCTAACATCGTCTGCATCGACACTTAACATCAGGTGAGATGGCAGACAAATGCTTTCCTACTTTTTTATTAAATGACATGACATAAGACATGCCATATGACGTGACATGACATGTGACACGTTGAATCTGTGTTCCTCGCGAAGTGCTGAGCAATTTTTAAATTTGAAACAATTCAATGAACATATTTAAGCGGCCACTTAAAAAAAATCCCATCAGGGGCACCGAGTCGTCTTACGCCCCGATGAAACCCGACCTGTACCCAATATTATCAAACTACAGGCTACAATGTAACAGGTGAAATTCGATGTTCATTGCGTAGTCGGTTAGCCATTATGATACCAGGAATACGAAACGGCTACGCAATGTACGAAGAATTTCATCTGTAGGCTTGTAGCCTGTAGTTTCATAACATAGGCACCTGGTGTCAAGCGTTTTTTCGACCGCCTACTATTAACGTGCCCTCCGAAGCACGGAACCATCTTGTTTTTCGGATAATTATTGGTTCAGCCTGCAATGAATGTCCTTACCAGACTAGGAACAAATTCACAAAGTGCTAAATATTAATTTTATGAGTGCCCACCGATATTCGAACCCGGAACCATTGCGTCGCATGCAGTCGCACTAACACTGCGCCACATCGGCCGAATGCTATGTCAGTTAGACTATAAAGGTCCCGCTTAAAAAAATGTTCTGTCAAAACATCTCGAAATGGTTGCATGCAATGTTAGAGTGATCTATGTGATTTTCAGTTAGGTATAGAAGATTGAATTGGGAGGTCCTAGAAAGCCACTGGGTAGAAAAGATCTAGAGTGGCACCGGATCGGAAGGTGCTAGAGTGACACCGGTTCGGAAGGTTCATCTATGAAGGTTAGAATGTTAATCTATAAAATTCATGTTTATTGACGGTTTATATTAAAAATACAAAAGAAGAGCGCCCCAATCAACGCGTGCGATCGCTGCAAATCACAAAGTTCTACTGAGAGGGGCGCTTTTTTCTTTCTTTTTTTGACTGGACTCTGCAATTTTAGCCCCGGGGCTTTGAAATCTACACCTGAGTATTTGGTGGGGAGCTAGAGCTCACCCGGAGAAATACAGGCCCATTATTTTGGTCTATCTTCTAGATTTCAGCCAGCGTTTGCAATGTACCTACCTAAACTCAAAAAAATGTGTTAGTTTATGACTTCACATTAGTGATCTGAAAACTATCAGTAGTTCTTTTATATGTCTAGCATGTTATTATACATATAAACCTTCCTCTTGAATCACTCTAATCTTTTAAATAAAGACCATCCAGATATGTTGGGTGGTTTCGTACAAACAGACATAGAGACAGACGCGACTTTACTTTATACTATGTAGTGAGTAGCGATAGTGATTATAATATAATCATTAGTTGGTTGCCATTCGGACCACTATGTCACATTCGTAAGATTTGCTTGCGGAAGAATGACCGTTAAGGCGGCATCAGTCCCAAAAATGTAGTTCCATTCCTTTCCTTTCCATTTCGCTGCGTTGAAGAGAAACAGACGAGGAAGGACAACCAAACATTTACATATCTTCTTCTTCCTATTTTATTAATTGACAGCATTTTACCTACCAATAAAATGCTTATTAAACTACTTACCTTCCTTATAGCCTTACTTATTGAGATAGAGATCTTCCTTAGCAGCGATTGGTCGCACTTATCTGTTCCAAAGCTGTGTGATTGGTTACGTATGCCCCCACACCCCACCCCACTCCGACACGGCAGGGCGGGGCGAGTCGGCCCGCTTGGCTTCATTGCGTCTCATAATAATATTCTAATTAGAATATTATTACTACAAAATACACCAGGCAGAATTAAAAATTTAAGGCTATAAGGAAGGTAAGTAGTTTAATAAGCATTTTATTGGTAGGTAAAATGCTGTCATTAAACCACTGTACGTTCCTTATAGCCTTACTTATAGAGACATGTTTGATATCGCCTGGAGGAGTGGGAGCTATCGCCAATGTGAAAAACTATAAAAAGAAACAGGTATTATTATTCTTTAAAAAAGAAAAATGAATTTCTTTATCAACAATAATGATTTTGATCCACTATACTGAAAATTTATTTATATTGTATTTATTAAAAAATACTGTAATATCATAAACTCACCCATAAATGACGATAAAATATAATAAATTATAATGAAAATGTAATTCAAAACCTCTTGTACTATATTACGGCATTCTAGGTAAGCATATTAGAATGATGAAAATGATGCATTTGTAACATGCCATTTATAATGTCTTTGAAAAACTTTACCTCGTGTTTAATAAAAAATGCACATAATACAGTTATTCATTATGTAAGTCTCAATACGTTTTGATAAGATAGAAAGTACGCGGAAATTCATCTGAAAGTTTCCGAACAGTAAATAGAAAATTTCAAAAAAAAAATTTGAAAAACTCAATAGCCAAAATAGTAAAATATAAAAATATTGAACCTTTAGTTAGAGGTAAATACGCATTGCAGGTCGTTTTTATAAAACCTTTTAGATATCTATTTACTTACATAGTAAATAAATAGCTCTTTTACACAGAAAAACATAGCTTACATATTGTAATTGTGCTTGATCACTCAAGCTATAGGTAACGTAATAAGTAGGTTAAATTTCCCTAATATAAGGTCAACACTACTGTTTAAGATATGCATTGACCTAAACGGGCTTAAGCAGGTAAATCAAAAAACCTGGCCAAACGACTACCTAGTTTCCCAGGAGAATAAAAGGCATATAAATTTGTTATCAAATCATACCTTCATATGATTTTTTTTAAATATGACTCATTTGGGCTTGCCTTAATAATATTTGCTATAATACATAATGATCAATAACTAACCTTGTTTACTTTGTCGGAGTAACGGTCAAGCTTTATTTAAAACATCACTCGGGCCTCTGAATAAACTATATTGTATATAATAATATAGTTAATTAATATCTTGGTAAATCTACCTAAACTTGATATAATAAAAGAGGCGATTATTGAAATTGTTTTCTGCCATAACTACCTCTGACCGTCCCATGCAAAGCCCAGATCTCTGTTTAACTTGAAAAGGGCACAAATTTGCTTTAATTTTATGTACAATCAAAAACGGGCTAGCTATAAAAGAATATGAGCTAAAGTTTAAATTATAAGAATTTTATCATTTTGTTAACAGCTTACCTACGGAGAAAATTTAATCCGAAGGTACGTCGGTAAACGACGTTATTGTCTATTAGACAGTACAAACATTGCAACATTGCAAATTAATTGTGGAAGCCTAGATCTTACGTGGGTCACCGTACAAATATTATATATCATTATGATCACCGTTGGTAAAATATACTAGCTATTGAACGTAGTAGGTAGTTCCCAATATAATTCTCGCTAGGTATCTATTCTGAAAATATTTTAATTGATAGGCAAACTATTTGCCTAGTACGTAGGTACATTCAAGCATTTTTTAACAACGTCTTGTGGTTGACATTCAGAGCAAATATATTGGAACAACGGTATTATTATTTTAGGCTGACGTCTTACGATAGGCAATTATGTTCACTATCGTACGTTTCTAACAACCATCTAACAATGTTATACACAGGAGTAGATACTCGTGTTTCAAACCCAAACAAGGCAGACAGGGCACTTACACAAATATCAATTAGCAAAAGTACCCTCTGATTGTAACCTTTTGTATATTTATTTAAAATACCCACATAGACTGTGGGTACTTGTTGTTTACTTGCCCAAAAGCTTTCATTCATTATCGAAAAAGTAGGTGTAGTAAGCATGACTACACTTGAGGAAATAAAAACTTAATATCGTCTGGGACAGTGTCGCATTATTGCTATTCGCCACTATCGCTCTAAAACTTTTCATCTCTAGAGGAGGTTGTTATACATATTAAGCCATATGCATTTCATTCATAACATTTCAGGTAATATGAAAGCACCTGAAAAATATATCATGAACTTTTCATCTCTAGTGGAGGTTGTTCTACAAATTACGTAATATGCATTTCATTCATAATATTTCGGGCAATATAAACGCACCTGAAGAAAATATCATGTTCAAGATCAAGGCACTCGAGTAGGTAACACAAAATTTGGCATATACCAAATAGGTATATATTACATCACTCGCCTTAGCAGCTAGACAACCTTCCACTAGTTTTGATGTTATACAGCTTGATTATAGCAGAATTAACAATAGGGTGTACCTAGCTCCCAAGTTGCAACATGCTGGAATAAGTAAATTACCTACATACATCTCCACCTCACGAAATTTACTCCGTACACTCAATGCACGATGAATTAAAAAGTAAAAATTATTATAGTTTCGGTGTGAGATCTATTAAATGGGTAGGTCTTCATTATTTACTTATCCATTTTGAGATGAGGCCATTACAAAAAGGCCGTTTTCTCTCCCCACATTTGTCTGTTTCCATGTTGCTAAGAAAAACGTAGGACTATTTTAGGACAACTCTGCACTTAGAGAGCTTAGATTGTACATATTCCCTTCCGTGATTGATGCCAGAATCATAGCGAGTATTTAACGTAGGTACTCTTACGCCACTTTTTGATCATAGTTCAAAGAAGTAAACAAATGACAAGCGTGAGGGATCTCCCTCAGAAATGCGTTAGCACTACGAGGTCTGTGATAGCATAGAAATAGAAGTGAATTATTGCTACTTAGGACAGTGAGCAAGGGAAAAATTTATAAATTCAGTCGTTTTCACAGTTACCTAATAAATCAATATGTTTCTCATTTTCTTACTGCGTGGCCTCGGTAGGCCACTGAAATGATCATAAAGGAAAACTGTTTCAGACTTAAACCGTCTATAAATTTTCCTTAACCTGCGAGAATTTAGACTCGGCAGTAACGGTTACTAGGATGGGACTGAATGCGGTGAATCTACGACAAATATGTCTTCTGCTTAAGAATCATTGTAAAACGTTAGACAGCTCTCTAACTTTGAACTTTATTCCGAGTAGATAAAGTTCATACTTACGTAGGAATATTGTTCCCTGTACTTTCTAATAGCCAAGACTTTTTCGGGCTAGGATGTTATATTTGAAACATTTTTTCAAACATTTAAGTAGGTATATTTTGCCTACAGATAGCCTATTTTGCAAATTCTCAGTGGAATCTAGCTATCGTTATTTGAAAGCGTAAGCTCATGGAACTAAAAGAGGAGGACCTTATGAACGCGTGCAAGGTAAAAATATTTTCAAATTAACATCTTAGGAATCCCCTCGCGTTCTATTTTCTAATACGCTCGAGGTAACACATGTGTCAGACAGTAAACTCCTTGTACTCAGGTCTGTAACACACCTTTCGAAGCTTTTATTTCTTAAATATATTTTAATACTTAACCTTAACCGTGTTAGGTAGGTATAAAATTATGGAAACTTGGCTAATTTTATACCACATGCAGGATTCGAACCTGCGCGCTTCACTATCAATACTAGTGCTACACACTACCCTTCGCTACAATTGCTTTATCTCATCGCAGGCGGTGGACCGGACGATGTACTTTCAGATAAGACAAAATTTAACGAGGGCATTTCACTGTCACGTTAGAAGACAAATAAGCATAGAAGTAAAGAAAGACTGCTTTACTTTGATCAGACAAAAGCAAATCATGCATGTGCCGGATGCCATCAAAACTTTTGGAAGTTTGATAAAAAGGTAGGTAGGTACCAAAAGTAATACCTGTACTTAAAGCAATAACGTTTTATCAAAGGTGCTGGCCGACTCTGCACGAGGTATTAAAAATATATTGGTGGGTACATTTCGAAACTTTGGCTCCACGAGGACCCAGTTCTTTGAGTTGCATATCGTACCGAAACCCACAACACAAATACTTTTTAGTACTTGTTAGTATTTTTGGCAATATTTGCATCTAAACCGTCTATAATGCATGGAATTGGTATCGCATGTCGATTTATTAATTCGTCAAGTATACGAAAGGCTCGAGGACGGAATTTCAGGCCCTGCAAGTGCAAGCGAGGGCATTCTGCATGACATCAAAAGGTACAACCCCTGCGCGGGGATGTAGGAGTCTAAGGACACGTCATGCGCTGACGGCCTAATGAACTCCTGATGATGTTATAAAATAGGGTATACCTTGCGTTGCGCAGAGGTAGCTTATCAAACCGACGAAATGTAGCTTGGCTTGTGCTGCCATTTCATATCATAGCAATCAACTAGAATATATATTTTCTGCAATTTATTCTAGGTACAACGAAAAGATCCTTGAGGAGTTCTTATTACTCTATTTTATAAGACGTTCTACGGACTTGGACTTCCGTAAACTTTCTTATTACTAAGAGCATTTCACAGGGTCATGGCGGCCCCCTTTTAAAATAAAAATTGTCGCTGTTCGACTTATTTATTTAAAGAACTTTGAAGGTATCCGAACAATACCTTCAGATCACGTATTTGATGCGTTACTTGAATAACACGTTGTTACGTGAAAGGAGCATCTGTATACCATTACTAGCTCCAGTAAACGACATAAAAATGTATTTATGTCCAAATAACAATTTACAAAAACACGTGTAAAAATAAAATAATCATTCACAAATGAAAATCCATAAATCAATCAGGCACATTAATGAAAAACGTGCACGGGGGATATGTAGAAACTAGTTCGACGGGATAGTAACCTATAAATAGAAAAAAAGGTATTACTTCTCTCGAGGAATACCTACCTATCAGTTCAAGGTAACTAGTTTAAAAACCTGCGAGGGATGAACATTTATATTGAAAATCTTAAAATAATGCCACTCAAAGCTTGTGCGAAGTGCACTATGATTATTGGATTTTCATTTGATCGTTCGTAAAGAATCGAACGAATTAATTACTTCCGGATTAAAAACTTTTCGTAAAAAAAAAATTCACTATTGTTAAATCCGGGTAACTAAAACTTCGATAGCATCCATATTTCTATAACACACTTTGCTTATTTATTTGGGATCATTATTCTTGACAAATAATTCCCATAAATTATTAACTATTTTGTTCACAGAATTCGGATCGCCAGGAACAATTTATTTATTCGTAAACGGTCTTGACAGATTTGAATAATAATTTATTAAAATTGTAAGAAATTGCAAAGTTGTGTCCGACGGAAAACCGCCTTCAGAAATTTGATTTGCCACATGCATAATAAAATATAAAGGACTTACCCAGTTTATACACACACTGATTTTAAAATTTATTTAAATAGGAACAATTAAATCACTAAATTTATTAATTTAAAAAACGAACGGTGCAAAACCGTTAAAATTGTAAGAAAATAATTTTTCAAAGTTTAAAATTTAAAACTTTATCGAAATTTAAAAAATTATTTTCTGAGCGCGACCGCTCACTGCGAAAGAAAAATCGCCAATGAAGCCAAGCGGGCCGACTCGCCCCGCCCTGCCGTGTCGGAGTGGGGTGGGGTGTGGGGGCATACGTAACCAATCACACAGCTTTGGAACAGATAAGTGCGACCAATCGCTGCTAAGGAAGATCTCTATCTCAATAAGTAAGGCTATAAGGAACGTACAGTGGTTTAATATTGAAATATATAATCAAAAAATCAGAAAGTAAACCCAAATACATTCATTACTCATTTAATGAAGAAAAAGAGGACATAAAATGAAATATGAAATGATAGTCAAATCGTTCAGGTTTTTATTAAAATTACTTATTTGAACAGGCAGGCAGTTGAAACAACGGTTAACGCCTGTATTCACTGTTCAAGTTCGTCACTATATACCACTTAAAGTTCACTTTAGTTAATTAAGTTTAGCTTTTTGATTTGACTCGACACTATTTTTGATGTTCGTCTAGTTTATTTTAAAATGCATTTAGGATATTTTCCGTAACTACACTTTCAGGCAGGTCATTCCACGATTTCACCACAAGTGTTTGTACGGGTTTAATTTGAGATGATGGGCTCGCAGTCAGGTGTTCTTGTCATATCCGCAGGGCAGCTCTGGCAAGCTGTTGGTGAGTAGCGCCACCACGGACCCGAAGTACTTCTGGGTTGCCCCTGAGTGGGGAGCCCGCCTCTGTCTTGCCTTAACCGGCCGGGCAGAGTGGAGTCGCAAGAGTTTTACAACTCGAAGGGTAGAAGTGTTAAAGGCATAAAGCCGCGAGTAATGCTGACGGGAGAAATCCCAGAACTTGAAAGTGCAGCACACCTCTCTACACCCTTAGCTACCCGTAGGGCAGCTTGTGACGAGCTGTTGGGGAGTAGCGACCCCACGGACCCGAGTACCCCCGAGAGTGTAGACTGGCCGTCTCCGGCTTGCCGGAGTGGACCCCAAGGCCAGGACTCTCACCTCTGGCTTGCCTTAGTTGGCCGGCCAGAGTGGGGCCGCTAGAGTTCGAGCCTGTGCCCGGACTCGAGGGGTGGAAGTGAAACATGCGTAAGTCGCGAGTTGGTGTATGTTCTGGCCCTTGCCCAGGACCTCTGCGCAGAAAGCGGTGTACACCTCTCGACACCCCTTCAGTCGCCCGCGCCAGTGTTGCGTCCCGGCACCACGCTCTACGCGTACAGCCCTTAGTGGAGGCCCACCTAGCGAGCGGCGAGTCGCCGTCTGCCGAGATTATCAAGATTGGGACATTTGATTTGGCAGGCGTCCCGTTGTCTCAATCGATAGCCCAGCAACCGGTCCAGCAAATTCCTCCCCATAACCCTAATAATCCGACCCTCACCTGCAATAGTCCTTGCATCAGGCGGGTGCTGGCTCTGGGTGTACTTCTATAGTGCAGACAGAGCGAGTATCCGCTTGATGTACACATCACAACACATTATTTGGTGCAAAAAGGCCTCTGTGCTGTTGGCTTCGGCCCCACTCATGCCTCAAAGGACCGGGTCCCTGTGGGCCCGAGATTCGGAAACGTACCAACATAATAATAATGACTTTTGACAATGGTCAACGAGGAGTGCTTGCCGGTGAATGATATGCATGCGCAACAAGTACATCATCGTCAGCAAATGCGCCCACCAAGCGAAAAGACTAGCGTGCGCCCGCACCCCCAGCCGCCTCCACACCGCTCGCTGAACCCACCCTACACCGTTCGACCCACTCCCCCACCACTGCTGCCAGCTGCGCTCGGCACTGCTGCTAAACGTCAGCGCCGGAAAATCACCAATCGGTCACCTAAGCCTCAAGGTGTGTCTCAACTACTACTCGGTGAGCCGATCCTCAAGCGTTAAGCCCAATTAAATATACGGGTATAGCCGGTATACTTTGGTCCAGGACATTATAGTATGAGGACATTATCTACCAAAAGGGTAGAAATGCAGCAGGAAACCCCGCCAAAACAAGTGCGGCACCGCCCCGGTCGAGGCCAATCTACAGCAGGATATTGCTTTATAGTGTGCAGGTGAGCTTTATAAGTCGTGCAGGCAGGAGACAGGCGTGCTGGATTAAATCATCGCGAGGCAAAGAACGGATTGCCCCAAGGCAGCTTCTTGCCCCGTTGCTCTTTAACATATACACCAACGACCAACCATCCTGCAGTGCCATTTTATATGCCGACGACCTTTCGCTGACTTCCTAGGCGTCAAGTTTTGAGGAGGTTGAGATGAATCTGTCTGATGCTTTGAATGACTTAAGCAAATATTATAGAGAAAATTCCATTGATCTACAACAACCCTAGATTTAGCGCCTCATACAAAATTACGCTAAGATTTTGTCACCTACTGAACTATACAGTCATACATAGCGATTTATAGATTCATTGCGTCCGCCTGATTCAAAATATCACAACGAACCTCACCATAATCTATTGAATTCAGCCTTATTTGTTAGCCCGTACTTGGTCATGTTAACAGTTTCGCGGCCAGCCACGCACTGTGGGAAAGAAGTGCTCGCTTGCAAATTGTGCACTACTTTACCGGCCCACCTTTTGAGCGTACGCGCGTAATCTAGGGTTGTTGTAGATCAATGGAAAATTCACTCAAACCCAACCCATCAAAAACTGAGTCTTGTGATTTCCATCTCCGCAACAGCCAAGCAGGTCGTAGGCTCAATATTGAGTAGCAAGGTAAGGTGGGCCTGTAGCTCACAATAGTACTCCAAAATATCTGGGCATTACTCTGGATGGGTCACTTACCTTTAGTCTTTTTCTTTTTTTTTTTCGTGTGGGCCAACGACTCGATGAACCCTGTGTCAGAGTTTTTCAACCGCCTACTACTATAGTAGAAGGCCAATGACATGGTTGTGTAACGACCGCCGTCTAAGTAATCATAGACAGCAACCGGGACCGACGGCTTAACGTGCCCTCCGAAGCACGGAACCATTTTCGGACAATCAGGTAGTTCACCCTGCAATGTCCTAACCAGACCGGGAACAAATTCACAAAGTGATAAATATCGACTTTGTGAGTGTCCCACCGAGAATCGAACCCAGAACCTTTGCGTCGCAGGCAGTCGCACTACCACTGCGCCACATCAGCCGACACCTTTAGTAAGAATTGCCAAAATATAAAAAAGGTGCACACTCGTAACAATCTATTACAATCTTTTACTGGATGGGGAGCAACACTACTAGGGACTACTAGGCTGGCGTTATCCTTTTCTGCAGGTGAGTACGCATGTCTTGTATGGAGCCGTTTAGCCCATGTAAAGCTGGTGGATACAGCCTTACAAGGAGTCAGATGCACGGCACCTTTTGCACGACTACACCCCAGTGACAACGGCTGAAAGCCGTAATGGCTTTGTTAAGTGCGGCACTCCTTTTTGTACAGACCCCGAACAAGCAAGGTCCAAACTTTTGGCAGGAGAGGGTAACCCTACCAGATCCTTTCGTCCCGATTGCTGAAAGCTTGTCGCCTGGCCATAAATTACCATGGTCGGTTTGGAAATCTTTAAAATACTTCAGACTCAGACCAGCTCCTTGCTCCGGAAAACATGACCAAGTGGGGATTCTTGGAAGGTTCCGATGTATACTACCTATTTGTGTGGTAGAGTACAAACAATGAACCACCTAACATCGTGTCTTACGTGCCCTACCTAGCACCTGTATGTAGGGCGATCTTATGACAGCGTCTGTCAGCGCTGTCAACGTAGCCACGATCTGGGACGTGACGGTGTAGTGTCTGCCATCGACACGCTAAGAAGGAGAAGATAAAGCAGGTGCCTTCAAGAATATGCCAAGACTTGTGCTGTTGGAATTACGCCATTATTGGGTGGGTTTCAACTCGTTCGCGGTGTGAATCCTGACTGCTACTGTTAGCGTCTTCATGTCATCGGAGTTTTGGCCGCGGGGAGTCGTGTTTCGCCGCTTCCGAGGAAAACTACCGCTCACGTCTCCACCGACTCCACCCTAGAATAGGTTTTAGTCTCGTGAATAGTGGTATTTTATAGTGTATTTAAGTTTATTTTTATCCTATAGTCGTATTTTATTATTTATTACAATTATGTTGGTTAACTGTTTACCCCTAAGGCAGAGAAAATAATCGTTCTGGAAAGTTTAGCGTTATAATTGTTATGTTGAGTTTTACCTAGTACCTTGTAATTATGTTTATTAAATAAGAAATTAAAATTGATCTTGAACAATGCTATGTATTTTAAAAGCTTTTATTTAACTTGCAGTGTATGTAAGTATGTAAGTAAGTAAGTAAGTAAGTAAGTAACAATGTTTGTTCGGTGCAAATCTTGCAAGTTTAATTTGAACCACTTCTCGGTATCCGATTGAGTTGAAATTTTGCATGTTGGTCCAAAACCGATGACAATGCATGTTAATCATAAATTTGACCTGATCCTGCTGCCAGGATCGTACGAGAGATCTCCTCAGCGGTTTATAGCTGGGACACAAAATTTTGTATACGAATTCGTTTATTATAGGCAGTTGGTAGGCCCACCATGAATTAGACGCTACATCCAGGGTT
This sequence comes from Tuta absoluta, assembly GCA_027580185.1. Classification (NCBI taxonomy): domain Eukaryota; kingdom Metazoa; phylum Arthropoda; class Insecta; order Lepidoptera; family Gelechiidae; genus Tuta; species Tuta absoluta. Next base: position 9,342,190 of record JAQAHW010000023.1, on the reverse strand, counting down.
GTCTTCGAACTATGGAACTCCTCAATATTCAACTGCTGAGACTTGCAATTTTGTATACGAATTCGTTTATTATAGGCAGTTGGTAGGCCTACCATGAATTAGACGCTACATCCAGGGTTATCTTTGAACTATGGAACTCCTCAATATTCAACTGCTGGGACTTGCAATTTTGTATACGAATTCGTTTATTATAGGCAGTTGGTAGGCCCACCATGAATTAGACGCTACATCCAGGGTTGTCTTCGAACTATGGAACTCCTTAATATTCAACTGCTGGGACTTGCAATTTTGCATACGAATTCGTTTATTATAGGCAGTTGGTAGGCCCACCATGAATTAGGGTCACGTCAATAGAAGGCCTCCTGATAGAAGAATTAGACTGTTCGAAATTAACTGGGACTCGGCCATGTAATAATGACGCCATCAATGAAATGAAAAGACTAAGACATATTACAAGCTAATTCTTCTATTAGGGATGCCGGAGGAGTAGGTACCAACCTACTTCTATAGAATATAAAAGAGATAATTATACTTTATCCTAATGTTAGTTTTCCAAGTGCCTTAAGTTTTTCTATTGAAGGTCTTTCCGTTTTATAGAAAGACTTTCGTATTGATCAATAACTATCGTAACATAAACTAAAAAATATAAAATAAAATTATGTAAAAAAACTTTTAAAACAAGCTTTTATTTAAGTGCTCTGAAAAGATGAAAATAAAATTTTGAATGACATTAACCACATTCATTTATGACTTTACAGAAATGAAAATATAATAAAAGCTTGTCGCGAAACTTTCAATTTGTGATTGAAATTTTGTAATAAGGTACGCACCTAACTGTAATTAGGTAGTTTCTTCTAGGCATCGCGACAAGCTTTTATTATATTTTCATTTCTGTAAAGTCATAAATGAATGTGGTTAATGTCATTCAAAATTTTATTTTCATCTTTTCAGAGCACTTAAATAAAAGCTTGTTTTAAAAGTTTTTTTACATAATTTTATTTAGAATCGGCTTAACAAGACGTATCACATAACACTACACACGAATAATTTTAGGACACAATTTGATTTTTTCCATACATACATGATGACGTTATATCTTGGATCGCGCAGACTTTGAGTGTTATCTTAGAAGGTGTGCAAACCTTTTTCAAAAGGTCATGTTTAGTAAGTATACATTTATAGGTTTTGGAAGATTATAATGCTACTATAGCATTTTCTGGAACGTAACAAACTACAAAGAATACTATATTCCCTCTAGCGTTGAAACTATATTTAATGGTTTTCTTCAAGTCACGATTGAAAACTGTTTTCGCACTTTTCAAAACAATGATCTTCTTGGCGGGATACGGGCACGACATGACCGTGCCCCAAGATAAAAAATAAATTTAAAAAAATGCAAAATGCCTTGATTTTTATAATAAATATGCCTTCATTTTTATGGCAATGAACGCGTAAATAGAGGGTGTATGGGACAGCCCTCCGAATACTGATAGGGTGCATGCATGCCATGAAACTAAACAACATTCCGCTTGGAACACATGCCTGGAAAAAAATATTCGACACTCCATACAAAATCACGATCAGCTGACGGCATTTATTATGGGAAGTCCAATTTTGTTTTTGTCTAGAAATATTTTTTTATGGAAAATTGTTCAGTTGCATTGTCTGAATGCACATAGCAGTATTCGTAGGGCTGTCCCTTACACCCTATGTCTACTTACAGTTATCAATTGTAATCACCTTATTGCATTTTATTTCCATAAAAACGGTAACTAGGCGACGACGACTACGACTTGCTACAGCTACAAGTTATTTCGTAGCAAATTGTGTAGCTGGACTACGAAATTATGTTTAAATAGAGTAGGTGATTATAAATAAGAAAATCAGCATCTACACTATTATGATATACCTAATAAATATATAACAAAATATTCTTTTCGCTTATTTTCACAAATGTTTAAGTGCAGTTATTATGTGACTCAAATTTTGCGTTACTACAGAGTCGATTACTTAAGCGAATAGAGTAAAGAGGTTTGTGCAGCACCAAGACAAACATTCTCGGTTTAATGGTGCCAAGATGTTTAAAAAATATTGTAATGTGGTGAAAATAAATACGGGGAGTAAGTTACAGCCCTCCGAATACTGATAGTGGCCATGGTCTGGAGTCCGTAACCACATTTCGAAAGACACTGCATCGAAGAACTGAATATCGAATGAATTTCATAACGAAAATTTGTAGTTCGAATGAATTTATAGTCGACGAACTGAATATCGAATGAACATTGCAACGACGCGCCATACAACGAATCGTTGCAAAGTCGACAAACGGAATCTGTGTACAGTCACAATTCGAAGAACCAGTAGGGCTTTATTTTAAGCGATCTTCATTTTTAGTGACAGCTGTCAGACTTTATAAACTCGTTTATATCGGAAACTTGGGATGCATCGATACGCTTTTTTTGCCGATACGATACCGATACTCTTATCAAATTAAAATAAAGGTAAAATAAATGTAAGTAGACATGCTGATTTATTGATTTTATTTTAAGTTGAATGTGAATATTTATATTTAAGCTCAGTAATTGAGGTTTATTAACAAGAGTTTGTAACTAAAATTAACATTAAACTGATTTTTGTTTAAAACCAAAGTACCTATTCTCAAGTTTTGCAGAGAGAGCCGATTTCGCAAATCTGTTTAAATGAGACCTAGAAATAGTCGGGCCTCGTTTGCAACGAAAATTACAAAACAAGAGGCGCATATTTTACATTAGGTACTTTTTTTAAACATGCCATTTGAACAGTATCGTTCTATCGGCCAGAAATATATCGCCGATACCGATATATAGGAAAACCTGCCGTATCGCCAATATATCGGTATCGGATGCATCCCTATAGGAAACCATGCATGATGGATTATTTGTTTTTTTTTGGGAATGTCAATTCAGTAGTAATTCTACTAATACCTATCGATTTCAAAGCGAATAAAGTGGTGCAAGCAATTTTCGACCTTATTGACAGTTAATGAAATGCATTTATTTTTTATTATTCTTGAATAAATATGTAAATACGGCCTTTTTAAATCAATTTTGACAAGTGTCAATAAGGTCGAAAATTGCTTGCACCATATTTTTGACACCACTCTTGATTACAAAGTTAATGAAATAGTTCACACGATTTTTGAAATTTTTGACAGTTTAAAGATGAAAACAGCTGTTATTGATGTTGCAGAAAAGTATATTATTTCAAAACTAAATCCATATTTCTTTCATTGTAACAAAAGGAACTAAAACCTGAACGAAACGCAAATCTTATTTTTTTAAATAGCAAATATAGGCCAGTCCACTTATTAGGTCCAAATAATCTGTCTCTCCCTTTTTCTGTATATTTTTCCTTGTTTGATTATATAATCTTTTTTAGGTGTTAGGTTTAAAAAATTTTGATCGCATAAAATAAAGCCCTACTACTTAGTTCTTCGATTGTGACTGTACACAGATTCCGTTTATCGACTTTGCAACGATTCGTTGTATGGCGCGTCGTTGCAATGTTCATTCGATATTCAGTTCGTCGACTATAAATTCATTCGAACTACAAATTTTCGTTATGAAATTCATTCGATATTCAGTTCTTCGATGCAGTGTCTTTCGAAATGTGGTTACGGACTCCATGGTCTGAATGCACCCCAGGGTTCATCGGGTCGTTGACGATTCGGTGTCCCACACGAAAAGAGAGAGAGAGAGAGAGTATTTGGAGGGCTGTCCCTTACACCCTGTATATAGACGTATCTCCAACGCCATCAGGGTCGGCCATGTCGTCTAATCGAGCAGGTTTCAAGATCACAAGCTGTATTAAATAAATACATTTGTACCTAATTAAGTATTCACAAATAGCCTAGACAGTAAGGAATAACACAGTTCGTACTTTTAGACGCTTTTAACATAAGTTTACAATGTGCGGTTACGCGAAACTAGGCAGAGGCGAAATAGTTTGGCCATGAGGAAGAAGGGAATATATATAAGAGATCTGTGGGCAGAATCATCGCCTAGAATGATACGCTGATTGTGAAAATCCTTGACACCGCCCAAAATTATTCAATTTCTTGATTTGACGCTTCTCAAGGTTGATGTTGTCAATCTTGTCCGGACGAATCTCTTCAAAATAGCATAGAGACGGCGTGCGCGACAAATAAATAAAGGATTTTTGGAAAGTCAGGTAGTTAGTTCTTGGTGCGGGTGAATGAGGAAATATTTTATTACCATAGTAAATGGAAATATAGCAGCAATGGTGGAACTGCTTGGAAGGCTCAAGACAGGTCTTAATTTTTTTGGCTACTGTTGCTGGCAGTAACAAATTTATACTCTACTTGTTCAAGAAAAGCTACATTGTAAGTTACCTGTAATCTATTCTGGGGGTCGTCTTTCTTCTCGTGTTCTTCTCGAGATTGAAGCAGATCATCAGCTTTTTTTTACATAAGATTCGGTCACAAACTCATACCTCAAGATCACTTTCAATTAAGTTATTGTTACCAGGACTTTTAATTACTATATTTTGATTTTTGATTGCACTTCTTTGCATCTCTTACCATGTTTGAGGAAAGACTGATGATGAAATATTTTGTGACACTAGAACAAAAGATAAAAATAAATTTGAATGTAGAAAACTACGAAAAACAGCCAGTAGTTAACTGCAGGTTCATCAAAGAGGTGGCTGGGGTTTGATGATGAGGTATTTACTGATTTTATATTTTTGATAGGTATTGAAATCTGATTCGGGGGTCGGTTTTTATTATTACGTACTATTATCCCGGGTTTTGATATTGGTAGAACATGAATACATACCTCACGCGTTTTTCCGTTGCGGGGTAGGCAGAGCATAGGTAGAATGCGTAACTCATGGTCGTTATCGTCGCTTATTTGAGGGTCAGATCCAGTGGTCATTTCAGAAATTTGTGACTTATCTCTATAGCGATAGGTTTTCAGCACATCACCTAAAATTGTAATACACATGAAACCCTCGAGTCCCTTATCTTAATTAGGTACTCCTTACGACACCCGTGCCGTGGGAAAGAAATGGAGTAGAAAGAAACTTATAGATATGGCTTAGGATTCTTAGAGGAACGATCGTTTATTTCATAATGACTGCTAAGCAGATAACGAATTGATCGAATATAACGTTGCCTAGTTGATTTTGGTTTCTAAGGCTGCCCCCACATTTAGGCGTACGCGTTTCCTGAGCGGCCGGAATGCGACGTAAGCGCGTCGTCGTCTGGCGTTCGATAACGCGACGCACAGCACAGTGGCTGGATTTGAATTACTTAAACGCGGACTTAGGCTTTCAGCTAGAAAAATGATGGAATATTGATCTATTTTTTTTATAGGGTAGTTCATCACATTTCAAACAACATTTATTCTTTAAAAATTTTCAGAAACTGTTTAATTTCTGAAAAAAAAATTATGTAGAAAAAATCAGTTTCAATTTTTTTTTTCAAACTGTCTGTGTTTGTTGGGTCTTAAATGACATAAGTAGTTTAGATCAAGGTATTGTGTATTTAAAAAAATAATATCAGCAGCTACTATTTGCGACGCTTGCGCCGCGTTGACGCCGGCCGTACGCTCAGAAAACGCGTACGCCGGCTAACACCTTATGTGGGGTCAGCCTAAGGTTTTGAATAATTAATTAATATAGTCCGTTTTTGAAACCAATTTCCTTCATCGTTCATTAGTAAAGCATTGAATAAAGATAATTTTTCCGGTGGAATAAGAAAAATGTTTAGGTTGCCTAGCTTATTTTGGTAGAGAAGGTAGAGAAATATCCCTAAACGAAAGATCCTTTTAACCGAGATAGGTAAAAACGGGGCATTAATATGACCACCTGAGGCCCTGGGGCTACAGGTAGATTATACAGCCCCAGAAAAAAGTGTTCAATGAAAACGTTGTTTGAGACGAGCTACTCCTTCCGTTTCCGTCGAAAAAATAAAGTGTTCTTATGCTCCGCCACTAACTAGACATTAAATGTACGCTACCTTGGAGGGGAGCAATTTTTTCTAGGCAACCCACCACTGTGAGATAGGGAATAATAAAATCATTCGCATGAAAGAAAAACGAAGCAAATAAACAAAAATGATTTTTACAGTAAACCCCACAGAAAGAACCAAAATGAGCTAGGCTATTATCTTAATTTATGCTTAATTTAAACGAATAACCGGTGAAGGAAATTGAAGTAGGATGTTCTAAATTGTTCTGTCGGGCTATTCTTGACTATTACCAAAAAAACTGAATAAGGCTTTACAATTAAGTGTGACTATACGCGAAGACAATTGGTCAGTGAGGAAAACCACTGTATTCAAGCTCAATCCACAGCCTCACAGGTCGGTTATCGAAAGAAAGAAGTGTGTTTTGTTGTTCGCGTTGCGCAGAGAAAGCTCTGGGCGGGGTTGGCGCGGGGCGCGGCACTCGTCGGACGGGCAGGCGGGCGCAAATAGCGGCAGCGCGCAGTCGGCAGTCTCGCCCAGTCCGCGAGGATCTCGCCTCACCGCCACCGCCGCCGCGCCGCGCCGCGTCTAGTCTAGTCACCGCGCGACCGACGGCTCGCCGCTCGCGGTCGATCGCGACCTCCCCGCGCCGATACTTCACGCGATACCGTCCGAACAAAACCGACCAACTTGAACTGTCAGTGCCGAACCGGAACCGATTGCACCTCAACATCACCACCACCCTGGACGCCCCAGTGCTGGTCAACTACTTGCGGAAGCACGTGGCTCCAGGATCGATAGCGGAGATACCCCTCCTCGACGTACCATCCTTCTCAAGGTCACGCGGGGAGGTAAACATCACTTTCATTGATAATTTTAAAGCAATAAAATAATCCGTATATTTTGCCTCGAGTGCCATTTGAACAAAAGCCGGTTCGCATCTGTGGTAGAGAGATCTGAAAAGATGTTCTGACTACCTCGAGATATTTTTAAAGCCGTGTGTTTGCATCGATTTGTGTAAGTGCATGACATCCAGTGACCCATTTTCGCAGCTTCGACATTCGGCAGTTCAACACCGTTTGGCAATAGGTAGGTGGGACAATTTCGCTATTCACTTTGAAGATTATTTTAAGAATACTGTGTCACACACAATAGTACACAAAGACACTCGTAAAGTGTTGTCTTGTTGGACAACGCTCGACATAGGTATTAATTTGTCACTTCGTTCTATTATTGTAGCAAAAGGTAGCGCTGTAAATATTGCGTTGTTTTTTTTCTAGCTTGTTTTGAACTGAATTTTGAATCGTTTACGCCGATCGTTTTTAACCTGAAGAAAGCTTCAAAAACCTCGTCTTCCTTTTATCCCTTTTCAACACGTTTACATACTGAATTCTTTAACATTTTTCTCCCACGAACCGTTTGCATTTTTTTACACGATATTTATGAGACTACCTATGGGTTGCAAGATCTGACATTCCAATCAATGATAGTAATAAGTACATTTACAAAAAATAAATGAATAGTTTAGCTAAACACATTGCACTTACTTCCCTCGTTATCATCATCGAATGGCTAGCATGAAAAGCTGCTCCGTGATGAAAAGCTATGCGTGTCAGACAACAGTGTACGTCATAGACTTTCCCTTTCTTCACTACAGAATAGAAAGTAGTCTTTAACGTAGTGGAAATAAAGAAGCCACTCGGAAGCATTAGCGAGCTCAGGGGTAGGTAGCTAGAAGGGTAGAGTAGACAGACGATCGACAAATACGCTGAACAAATACCACTGCCTTTTATTTGCTTGATAGTTTCGTGCCTTACTCTCTATTGCGACTCGTAAATTAAAATAAAATTGTGCGGAACACTTTTGATTTCAAATTCGTTAAGAAACAATAAGCACGATTGAACTAAAAATAAATAAATTGGTAATCAATAAATTGGTTTCGTATTAAGATTTTTCATAAGATTTTGATAAATTCGTTTAAAGAATTCACCAAACGCACAATCTTCCATTTCATCGCAGATCCTTATTCTACGCCCTTATTATAACCCAATCTTTTTGGGGCTGACTCAGAACGCGTTTCATGCTGAGGGGGTTGCAAGAATTTCGTGGCACGTAATAGATTGATTGAGCGACACTTACGTAGATTACAACTTCGAGCCTTTTGCTCGTACATAATGTAAAGCTATCGACTGACATGCAGCCTGGGGCAGTAGACTAGTCCAATATTGATCCGACGTCTTACCTCGTACCCGGCTATCTATTGTATTGATTATTTTACGATTACTCACCGTGTAAAACAAAGAAAGTGTTTCAAAGTCGAAGAAGTCGTTTTCGCCCGCAGTTTCACTCGCGCATTCTTTTTTCGTACGGAACAGCGAGTCAACTAACAACCCTACAAACCTACTAAAAACTTTCAAATACCTACGTACTTTATTATTTTATCTCTTTAATTATTTTTCTTTTATTCATGTCCAAACAAAGTTCTATCTCCTTTTTACCCCTTTAGGGGTTAAAATGAAAAAATGCTGAATCGTCTATTTGATAACCTTAAGTTTTAAGTTTCATCTCAAAATTTAAAAGAGATGACCTCAAACTGAAGGCCGTGCGTGATTCACCTGAAAAGTTTGTCCCTTTCATTCGCGCTGCGCCAGAGAGAAACAGACACGCATTTTGCGCCCATTTTTTCGCGAGATTTTACAGTTTTTCCGTCAAGGAAACTAAAGAAATACCGTGAAAATGTCTAATTTAGGAATTCGTTCTAGAAAAAGTATGTATCTAAATTATAGCGTATTTTTTGTAATAACTTTAAAACTGTAGACATAACATTGAAACAAAATTTCAATGGAGGTTACTTTGTATTTTTTTTCCTCTTCGATTAAAGTTTGTCAAATTGTGTAACTGAAACAGATAACAAATATATGTTATCTGTTAGATCAAGGTTAGATCTTCGACAATAACATTCTTTTTTTCAGAATTAATAGGCTCTAATTGTTTAAAAATAAAACTGGTTTAAGTCTTGCTTGCGCTATACTATATGTAAGTTTATTTAAATTATTTGTATGAATGTTAAAATATTTTACAGATTTATATATTCATTTATTTTGTTAAATTTATTTCGTATTGCCTATTTGCCCCAAAAGTTTAAATTCTCTCACAAGACATGGGTTGGCTGGAAGAGATCTCTTCTTTAGAGATAAGCTCGCCTTTGCGACAAAAATTTAATATTTAATTTTTCCGTGTATTTTTTGTGCAATAAAGAATATTATATTATATTAAATATTGCGCTTAAATATTTGTCAGACGTGGCCATGGTGGTCGTATTTTACGGCCGTTGACGCACTGACTACCCCACAAGGGAAATCATCAAATACAGACACAAAAAGCGTTAGCTTTAGGCAACCTACTTACATATTTTGTGGTATTTAATCCTTTAGACCAAAAATAATCATGAAAGATCACGCATAGGTACTAGTTTCTTTTTCCAATTTTATGAATTAACCAGAATAATATAGATAAATGACATAATACGTGAACATACAAATGTAAAGAACATAGACCGACTGACCAACGATACAACACGCATTAGCGTTCCAGTTAGCACTTAAGGGAGTGCCAATTTCCAGTTTTATCGTAAAACTTGAAGCCCGTTTATCGATGTGTGTCAGGAAAATGATCCAACTAAAGACCAAATTTGCTCTCAGTTCAAAACTTGTTAACTTTGCAAGTTCAGAACTAAGTATATCTCCGTTGAAGACACGCTCTGTCACTAATGACTTGGAACTTGGAGATCCTCGGAGATCCGATTTTTTCCGCCCAGTTGTCTATGACAGAACTCAATTAACATCTTTTCGATATATTGTGTTGTTTTAGACTTTAACACCTCCAAGTAAAGTTACTATTTTTCAAAATTTCAACACTTGTTTACCCCTGTTTAAATAGATTGTTGCATCATTCTATATTTTATAGCTAATTTGAGAAATGTAAAGGTTAAAGATAATTCACTTTACAGGCGAATTGCAACATAAAATTTCATTTGCGAAGGGTGTAACGACAGATCCACCTGTTTAGAATTCTCGTAGCATCGGCTACAAGGGGATCAAACTGGCTACGAAGGCTACGCCGTAGCTGAGCATGGTTATAAATAAGGTTAGATAAGTTACAATTTTAATGTAACTTCTTCTTTTCGTGTGGGACACTGAGTCGACGAACGTCTCGATGAGCTCTTGCAGACTATTGGTGAAAATAATAAACCCGGATAGCATTCCCAATACTAAATTCGTTAAAGTAAGCTTCAACACCACGTACTTCTTCGAATAGTATGGTATGATTAGTAAAATAAAGGGGTAAAAAGTTTGTGGTGTTTGAGTCAATCTGTTTCAAAGTTTAGAATTCGATTAAGGAATAAAATATTCAAACGCGTGTTTCAGCATTTTCTAAATTTTAACTCCTAAAGTAAAATAGGGTGGGTAAAACTTTTGTATGGAAATTTGTGGTTTTTAAATGCGACCCGGTTTGACGTTAGTGATTAGACCAAGAAGAAAAAATTATAAAATATGGGTCATAATTTACACATTTTTTAACCGCTACATACGTATGTGAACCCGCGACTTACGCCATCACTAGTGGCGACGCCTCTTCCATCTTGGCTACCGCGGCTCGTCCCTTGCCCGCGAATTTTGCAAGTGTATCTTGCTGCCTATAACGCGTGGCCCGACTCCATCTACCGGGTTAGTTTTGCAACTAATTCGTTTACAAAAAAAAATGTTTACCTAACACGGAAAGTGTTTTAAAGATTTGGTATTCAATATTTGATGAGCTATTTTTGTAACAAGATTAGGTGCTTAAAAGATTATCGTATAACTAAATATGGTATTAAGCTCGTTCACAAGATTGGTTATTCTTTGGCGAGTATCCAGGCCATCGCACGAGGTTGCCGAAATGAAGACATTTCGATTGCTACAAATGACCATCCTATTGGCTTTTGGCAGCTCAACATTATTACCTTTTTGTACAGGGTAGTTTGCATTTGCCATATTGCCCTAGAAATGGTGTAAAGAATCTACATTTTGCCGGGGACTTTTGGCGCCCATACTATGACGGAGTGACGGATGCGTCTGTCAAATACCTTGGTCGAATCACATGCGTTGCAGTGTGTCATGGTAGATATCCGTTTTTTGTATGGGAATTCAAAATATCCTTTCGTCTGACTGACGAATGTGCCTCAAATATTAAATATTTCAACTTAGCACAACGCCATCTGGTATGACATTATATAAGGTCAAAAACGGTCAGATAGAGAAAAGTTCTCATTTGTCTCAATATTTTTCCTCCTGCAGGGCAAAGGCTTTTTTTTCAAAGTATTTCTCCATAAGAATCTTTACTCATTTTCTATTGTAGCGTCTAAACTTCAATGAAAGAAAGGTCCCCTACCCACTTTTGTTTGACATTGTAAGGCCTCTTTTTATGTAAATTTTCGTCACGATCCTCTCTGGAAGGCCTTTCATCACGGCAGGATTTAGAATATCCTTTCGTCACAAGTGTGCATTGTGGCGCGTAAAGCTGACACGAATATTTACAAATATTTGAATGGTTAACAACATACTGACATGTTTTTTAAACGACTTCTGCTTGTTTATATGAGCTCAACTCATCAAACAAACATCCCAGTAAAAAGTTGAGAGCAAAAAGGAAAACAAAAAAATAACGGCATTTTTAAATTTAGAATTAAATACATCTCGGGAATTAAATGTCGGGACACACATGGCCTTCCACATTTGGCGATGCTCCAGGTTCCCTGACTCCGTGACCCACGGTGCCCTCTCCCCCTCTACTCTTCCGGCCTTCTTCGCTCGTCTACACTTACAAAAATATTTAGGGAACAGAATTTATGTAGTCACACAACAGGAAATAACATATCAGCATATGTATAAACAAGGACTTTTCGAATAGCTATAACTAACTAACATAACTTTTAATAATGTTTGCCCCCGGAATGTGTACGCAGCCTAACATCTAACAACAGCTCTTTATGCCTACTTATCTGCAGGTATGGATAAACGGACAACCTTGTTATCTAGTTATCATCCATATAGTTTCATTATATCAGGTTGTAATAGGCTATTTACAGCTATTGTAAGATAACAAATATGTTCTAGTTCTAGTGTAATGTTCCAACTGAACGAGCGCTCAATCGGTCGTAATGAGCTTTCGATAGAATAGGATTAATTGCGTTCTTACTATCACACGCTGGTACACTAAATCCAACTAAATTGTGGTAATCGTTTGTTTAACTTATTAGGTGTTCGGCTGTTTAAAATCTGTTTAATTTTTCTTCCAGCAATTTTTTTTAAACTATGTTTTTGTTACTCTGCTCTAAGCTGTGCTAATACATACACATATCACGCCTATAATCCCTTGCGAGGCAGGCAGAACGCAAACGGCCGCAAAAACGGATATCTACGCCACGTCTGACAGACATTTGAGGGTCATTCAGAAAATTGTGTATCGCCATAGTGACAGGTTGTCAGCCCATCGCCCAAAAATGCAATACATACCCTCGAGTCCCTTAATCGCCTCTTACGACCCCCACGGAAAAGACATGGGGCGATGCTAGTCTCAGCCGGCATTACACGGACTAATAGTTGCAGCCAAATGGGTTTGCTCTTCTTTCTATTTTTCGTGTGGTAAATCGAGTTTACGGATCACCCGATGAACGCTTTGATTTATTTTATTATTGTTATTGCCGTAAACTGTATTAGATATTCCATTAATTAGAGAGTATTGTGGTGATAAGTGTCGGGTGGTATCGATCGCAGGCGGCGGCACGAGTGTCGGCGAGAACAAAGGGAGGGCCGCGGCTAGCGGGCGACTTTGCCCTGTAACGGTGTAACGCGCGCTGTAAGCTGTAAACAAGCTGCCACACCGTGTGCGACAGTAGAACAACTCTACAGAAGGAAGAGGGGCCATATTTCTTTCCAATACATACACATATCACACGCCTACACTAGGTTGTCAGCCCAGAGCATAAAATTGCAATCCTCATGTAACCCTCGAGTCAAGAAAGAAATGGAGTGATGCTTTGCTAAGCCGACATCACACGGTAAAATCTACCAAATTTATAACTGCCGATCAGCTGGTTATACTATAGGAGATCCTATTTTTAATTTTAGTTTGCCCTGCTTACTCTGCAAGGCGTGATATATGTATGTATATGACCATTTCTTATATTGTGACCCATGTTCGGTGGGGAATCTTTTTTACTCCTTGTAGAATAGTGCCGTGTGATGCCGGCCTAGAATAGCATCACCCCATTTCTTACCCATGGGTGTCGTAAGAGGCGACTACGGGATTTGAGGGTTAGATGTTTATTGCAATTTTAGGCGATGGGCTGACAACCTGTCACTATAGTGATATACAGTTATCTGATTGACCCTCAAACTTTTGTCAGACGTGGTGTTAATATCCATTTTACGGCCGTTAACGCTCTGCCTACCCCCTAAGGGATATAGGCGTGATATATCTATGTATGTATGTAGAATAGTCTCAAACTTCAGCAGCACTATCAAAACTTTCTGACAAAGTTACAAACTAACTCTTGTTACAAGTTGGTTCAATAACAGCTCGGAGCAACCAAAAACCAGTAGTTTCCAACTCCCAGTTGTTCTAAGTCTGGCACACTTCAGGACCTAAAAGAGGCGAACCCTTCAGCTATCGCCGTAGCCAAATTCTGGTCCAATGCTATCTAAAGTTACCACTCGACTCGATGAAGAAGTAGTTCTAAGTATTAAATTCCCAGTAATCGCAAACCAACTTCCACATATTTTCAAACTGAGTATTTAAGCTTATTTATCATCTACTTAGCTAGATAATTATAGAATTCTCACGGACAGAGTACGTTTACAACTCTATTGAGAGGAAAACTACTTGATGTCGGTGTAAATAGGTAGTAAAAGTCATTTGGGCAGTAAACCTGTTAAATAGTAACACAATGCAGTTACAAACGTAAACTATCAAATAGATTCACGTAGTACGGAGAATAAAGAGCCATTCTCTAAGTATAAATAGGTAAGTGTATGTAGCTGAAGTTTATACACACAAAATATAGGGGTACCGGAATAGCCTAGAGGCATTTATCTACAAAAAACTTGAATCCACTTTAAAAACCATTTCCTCGTGACTTGTGACTCGAAAGCTTCTTCAATTGACATGCCAAGCATTGCTTCTGGAATGAATTCCAAATCAAAAGTAGCTGAATAGATTTTTTTTGTGGGAATATGCTTCGTCACGCTGGCACCGGGCTGGTTCAGGCACGTAATAGCCCCATTAGAAGCCCATCAGGATCGCATCGACGCTGTCATTACACACCGCCATCAGTACAGACAGGTACATAGAAATGCTTTATCGGTACTAACTCTTCGTCCACTGTACATCTAAGTATATTGGTAGCTACGTGGTATTATGTTCTATGATACATATCCATTAAGAACCATTATGAATCATTGTGTCTATTGTAAAATCAATGATTCACTCTCAGCAATGCTAATGTAGCATCATATGTAAATCTAATCAGAATTTAAATTTCAGTATCGATTTGATTTTGATGAGTAGAATAGAAACTTACATAAACCGCAAAACCTACACAAAACGATTTCCTAAACATTGTTTCCTAAGCTCAAGATCATAACTACAAAATAAATCCTGTACAATCCTTGAAGGATCTTCTGAAATCAAAACAAAGAACAAAGACTCTGTTAACTAAGTATGATATATAGGTACTTTGTTTCGTGGTGCCCCCACCCACAACGTTTTCTACGAGAACGTACGGTCCCTTGCGGGTAGAGCTATACCAAAGAGCTATTCCGGCCTTGCGATATGAGTTACATTACAAGAATAAAGCAGATCACGTGTCTGATTGTACTCGCTCAGCTATGTTTATTATTCCTAATTTACTCTCCATTCATCAAGTTCGGTCAATAAAGCGTTGAAACAATAAATACTTGTATTTGTTGAAAGATAACAGCGAAATTTAGGATTGTCTGAATCAATCGTACAATTTAGGTATGGTACTTAGAGCAACACGGCCTTTGGTGCCGGTATGGTATAAATACAGATTACTGATTGTTTTGTTAATGGGTAACTTAAGGTAGGATCATTAAGGTACATTAGGTAAAATTTTAATTACATTTGCAATTCGGTTCGGTATGTAAATGATGTTTAGGTTCAGCACAGGGTAAAGATATATCGGATTTTACTTCGCGTATTGTGTTTACATAGACGGAGAGAAGTAGAAGGTGTTAAAAAGAAAGGCATATTAGTAGTTGCGTATCAAAAATCATTGTGGCTAAGCGTATTGGTTAAGCCAATTTTAAGACGTAAACTTACTGGTATTGCTGCCATATGACTCCACTAAGTGTAGGTCAAGTTAGGATAATGTTAGTATGGTATAATTTTCTAGGAAAATTGTAGTATTTATTGGCCTCAATAATATAATATAATAATAAGAATAGGTCTTATTCTATTTGACGGAAAGTGACAGAGCTAATTTAAGGTAAGTTATGAGAATTTATTTCCCGAATTGACGGGATTGTCAGTTTTGAGGTTGTTCAACAAAAGTTATTGCTGCTGAATTACAATTGCCTTTAAAACTAAAACTTAGCAAAAATATTGGAATTGGAGTTTAAAAAAACCAACACATTATCGAATGATTCACACATTGAAGCAGGTACCTGTGTCCTAAATACTTCTCCGCTAATCTCCTAATTAAACAGGGAAATTACTGTTGATGTGCTGCCAACTGCCAAATGCCAGTTGAGCGGGAAAAAGAGTTTCCTGAACCATTATAGGTATTTTATTCTAATAGGTAGGGTACTTGTACTTACGAAATTGTTTCCGACCAAGCAGGTCCCATTTAAAAGGGTCGCTGATTCAATTTGAGTGGTCGAAGGGACAACCCTTGTCTTGGTGAGAGTCACTCGTAGCCTGACAATAGACGTACTATTTGATATAATTTTTTTTTTTTTTTTTAATTCTTGTACAGCTTGACAGACCAAAAAGTTATATTTTAGAGAATTAATTTTAATTCGAGTAATAATTCAATCGCGGAATTTCCGACGATCACGGAATATCAGCTCACAAATTATGATTTGGTGAATAGGTGTTGGTCTTTATGAGACCATCAGCCACTGTGACCTGTGAAAATCAAGGTATTGTGGCTAGACAACTGACAAAACTTAGCAAAATCAGTAACTGTACTTTACGTGGGTGCGCCCAGTGAATTCACTAATATCACATTCACGTATCACAAGGTAATTTGTGAAGTGCTCAATAACAACGGGCTGGTTAGCAAACGGCACGTTTTTCGTGACGTAACAGCATTGTGTAATGTGCGGGGCGGCGCGTTTATAAACATTTATGACGCTTCATGCTTCCCTGTAAAACGCAGTGGTTTAGCCATTGGCAGTATCAAGGGAGATTTTCAGCGCTGTTACTTAACAGTTTTTTTCGAGTTGTTTGAATTTTTAGAACGGCTTAGATTTCTAGCAGTACCACGCTCTACCTTTTGTATTTTACGTTAATATGCTCTAACCAAGTACATTACCGATGCATGTTTTATCTTTGTAGCCCATGTATTTTGTTCTACCTGTGTATTGAATACCATTTTAACAATTATTTTAAGACTAGTGAATATGTTCCTAAAGTGTTGCAGTTCAGTTTTTAGTTAGACAGAGCTGGTGTATAAATTGTTCTCAAAAATGCAGTTTAAGATGTCGTCCATGTATGTACCTACTTTATGTTTTTGTTATGAAAGTTAATGCCACCAGCAACATGAATGTTTTTAGACAATACTGGCTGCTACCATTTTTCCGTAACAAAATAACGTTTACTTGCGTTTAAAGTAGCATAAAATTACTCAAGCATAATGGAGCTTTCTAACAGTGAAAGAATTATCTAAATCCAGTTCAGTACATTTGAAATCTATCCCATTTTAAAATATAAGAATAGTGTGATAATAATATAACGTGGAACATGGGATTCTTCCTATCCAATTTTATAAATAGCTCTATAATATCGTGTTTAATGGTGACCGTGTAAATGTTGGCCGTGAGACGAGGACAACATAGGGATCGCGGATCTAATCTTTGACTGACACCGTTCATATTTATATTTTGTACCTGGTATTACCTTGCTTCTCTTATCTCATATTCTGTATTTTATTTAAATAAATTTACTATTAGAACTGTTCCCGAATATAGAACTACTCCACCTCGATTTTCTTCAAAAATAGAATTTGTAGATTGCTCTTATAACTGAAAATGAAATTACTTTATTCAATGTAGGATAGTATTATCACTTATTGGCGTCATGATCCGTCATTGTAAAAAAGAAATTTGTATGACACAATTTTCTTTTTTTTATAACAATTTTATATAAGGTGTAAAAAAATTAGCTAAGAATATTTTAAGGGGTGAACCAGTACGTGAAATTGAACAACTTTCCCCAAGGAACATAGGTCGAAATATGAAAAAATAATTTGACCCTGCCATACTTAGTGTGTTACCCGGCCGGGATAATTTGTATGGGAGGGCCAATTATTTTTTTCATATTTCGACCTATGTTCCTTGGGGAAAGTTGTTCAGTTTCACGTACTGGTTCACCCCTTAAAATATTCTTAGCTAATTTTTTTACACCATGTATTGTCCTAATAGAAAACCGGCTCGGGCGCGATAAATAAATTTAAATAAAGGCACTGCCTCGGGGCTGGCCAGGTTGATTACACGGCATGTAACTTTATGCCACCACCATCTGTAAACGACATTTGATTCAAATTAAAGTCAAGATTTTCAAAGCGTGTTATTTACATGCGTATTCACCGGACCCCTGGACAGGAAAAACCCCCCAAAAACCTGCCCAGAAGTGCTTTTACTCTAAATTATCAATCTTTCTAGGCTCTAAGCTCCCCTAGCAAATTCTGGGAATAACAAATAATATATAAGTATAGGCCATAAATGGCCACATGAAAAAAAAAAAACTCATACCTAGGGTAGAAATGATGGACTAAATAAAAAGAGCAAATTACGTTTTTATATATCCCATAATACATCGTGTATGAGAGAGCTTACAATAAAATCACCAATATCAAATCATTGCGATAAAAATAGACTACGGCGGTAAGTAGTACACTATAATACATAGAGATACGGTATCAACACGTTATGAAGAGTGTTCGATCTATTTCATATTAGCCACTGAGGCGAAGCGATATCGCGCGGACATAGTACTTTAGCCATTACGTTATTATATGCATTACATGATAGCACGGAGGCCAGACGAGTGAGAATTTCAAACGTAGTAAGAATAGACTTGTAATAATCATCATCATCCATCGTATTGCAATATCTGGCAACCCCTGCCGGCCTGAAAACCTTTAGATATTGAATCTAAAGGTTTTCAGGCAGCTTTCTGCGTCAGGGGTGTATTTACGCAGAGCGAGCGACTGTATCTACCACCGGGAAAACGGAGAAATATGCATTCAGTTATAACAGAATATTATCGTACGACGACGACAACGTACGATAAGATATAAATATGAGCAAATCCTAAAGTTATAAAATCAACCTGGTATGGGTTCATCCCTTTAATGTGTAACTCAGACTGCTGCTGATAGTACCTACCTACTTAGAACGACTGCGCTTACTCCTGTAGGTACTTTATATTGATTGATGTCAGTTTTATTTCACTTCGGACTTTTACGTGTTATCGAGTGTAAGAGTATCATCAAATTTATTAACCATTCCTTTGATATACAATAACACTTGAAATATTTAAACGCTCGTGTCTCAAAAAGTGTTCTTTTTCCGTAGAAAGTATTGCTGATAATAAATTTCTTCAGGCTATAAATAAAAAATGGGAACATGGAAATGAATTGTAAATAATTTTCTCTTTGATTAAAATCTTAAGGATTGGTGTTATTTTGTAAGATGATTATATCAATTTAGGGGAAGATGTTACTTAGCTACTAATCAATTTACATTACGATTAATTCAGTAGAATTACAGCTATATTTAGAAATTGATCACAGCAAACGTAATGAAGCCTCTACCTACACCTACAATTAAACATATGTACTTACACAACGTATAGACTTGCGTTCTTATCAAACGTGCTTCCAACTTCCTACGTTGCCGAAGGATGTTTGCAAATGTGCAGTTCATAACCGTGACCCACTTCCCGGGCCTTCGGAGATGGCAGGCCGATAGTACTGAGTACCAATTTACTGCCTGGCCCGACCTGCTTTCATAGACCACTGGGTATAGCCTGGTTAAATTAAATTGATCAGGGTAATGGGCACCAAGTATACTTACAACATCATTGTAGTCATTTTTGAAAAGTAATGGTAGGTAATTTATACAACAATAGTATTGTTATTTGTTTAAAAATTGCTTGCTTTCAAAAATAGGTCAACTTAGCTTAAATTTCTTTCAACGCAATGTAATAAGTTAGGCTAAAAAGCAGGCAGCATTTGCCTGTTTCAAACAGCGTGTCTTAAAAAGTATGCGTAGCAAAGCTGCCAGCCAGCCCTCAGATACCTATGCATTGAAAGATTGTTTGACCTTCAAGCCTGAGCTTCTTTTGATCAAGACTGTCGTGGACATAACTCGAACAGGACTGACGTTCTCTGAATACGTGAGCAGAGAGGCAAGAAAATCAATAAAAGCTAATGTTGCTCGAATCACCAAAGTTTTTACGATGACCTAGTTCTGAACCAATTCTCGAAAACGTAGCATTCAAATTAGGTGCAAAGGAAAACCTTTTTAACTGAGTTCTAGCAGTAACAAAGAAAGTTGCTTCCATGAATTGCTGGAAGTGATTAAAAGGAGCCACTTTCAGCTGACAGGTGTGAAAACGGTTTTTGTTCAGTTCAAAATGTAATATAACTTTTCTGAGTAAGCAAGCTCTACTGCAAGGTACCTTGTGGTCGATTTGACACAGTTTCTAAAGAAAACCAACTTCAAAGTGCTGTAAATGTTTACGTTGATTCTATATGTACTAGATATTACAAGTCAAAACTGAAACAAGAAGCATAAAATCTTGAAGTTGCTACGTTTATCTTATCAGGATTGCCGCAATATCGTATTTCTGGTGCTGGCTCTCGTGGGTCGTAACTAAAATCAGTTAAGAGATAAATCGATAAAGCCGTGGGCTGGAGACAGGCGGGCTGCCGGCTCACCCAGTTGGCAGCGAAGGTTGGCACCAGGGCCCGTGTCAGTGCCTCCTGGTATTTCTGCTTTACACGTCACGCACCTAACAATCTATACGCTATCTACGCAACGGCATGGTACAGCAGCACACATCAGCGTACATTGCGTGGCGAACGCTCTGTCGAGAGCCGGCTGGCTGACACACTCTTTTGTCGCCGAGCAATGTACCTTTAAAAATCGATGTGATATTAGCATCTGACATTAGAAATTTAGAAAGTAGCTTGTAGATGTCGTACTCCGCAACAGGACCACGACCGGCGCAGTTATGCTAGGGCATGCAATGCACTTGGCTCGTACGGGTGCGTTGCGTCACAGTAATGGTTGTCACGACGTCATCGCTACATTTGTAGTCGTAGAGAAACTACACCGGTTAACGTGTCACATATTGTAATACAGTCAGTTCAGTATATAGACATTCTTATCAAATGACTTCCTATATCCCTATATTTCTGCCACAGAACTCC
This sequence comes from Tuta absoluta, assembly GCA_027580185.1. Taxonomy (NCBI): domain Eukaryota; kingdom Metazoa; phylum Arthropoda; class Insecta; order Lepidoptera; family Gelechiidae; genus Tuta; species Tuta absoluta. The sequence goes on along the minus strand of JAQAHW010000023.1, from coordinate 9,321,500 downwards.
AAAAAGATTGCATTCGAGGTTTAGGCTTTCGTCAATATGAAGATTACTCACTCGACATAAAGTGTAATAAACATCATTCATAACAGCGAGAAGTTGGTAATACGAATTAATTTTTATGAAAAAGTATAGTTTAGATAGAACTTGAACGGATAATATATAGTACCAACCTCACAAAAGTAGAACGAAGTAGCACGCAATAATAGTAACAATTTGATTGCATTTCATACGAGGAACTGCATAAAAATAGCTTAATTATCTTCCCACTAGTCGGGTCGCTCTCACCAACTACACATCATTTATTTGGACTGGATTGCGAGCAAACACAGATTTGCATTAAAAAATTTTGTAACGAAATGGGAAAGGAATAACTTTGCCCAAGCGATCAGTTCAAAAGTGGCCGAGCTTAATTATACTTTTAAATGTTGGATCGTAGTCACAGACTCGACCGACTTCGTTATTGTTCGGAAAATATTTGGGAAAAATTGCTTTTTAATTGAACTTTTATACTTTTATTTTACGGTTACTTTAATAAACTCTTATACTTTTTAAATAAGTAGATTTTTATTTAATATGATGCCCTCTGTTTTAATTTGTAAGAATTACTTTCTTTCATATGATTAAGGCGGTGATCACACTTGACATCCGCTGCAGCACATTTTTAGTTTATAGCGCATAACGCAGTAACGCATGCGTCTGTCATATGAAAATAAATTCCATCTTATTCCCATACAAATACAGCGAAGTTGCGTTACTGATGCGCTAAAATTACGCAACAACGGACGTCAAGTAGAACGCTTAAAGCTTGGTAGTGGCAGAGAAAATTATTTGATAACTTTGAGTAAGAGAAATAGCATTCACGGTCTTTAAAATTAGAAATCACAACGTTAAGACAACGATAAACATTGTACCTACGCGTATTCACTACAAGCGGTAGGTATGTCAAGTAAAATTTCTTGAACAAAGAAACAACTTTCCTTATTTGCGTCTATCTATATTAATCGTCATATGTCTATATCCAACATATTTTCTATTTAAAACACTAGCCTTTATTGGATTGCTTAAATTCTAACCCCCTGGGATGAAGACGGGCATAAAATTGTACACCGCCTTTTTTGTTAGCGGACGCTCGTTAACGACTTGCCCGAGTTTAAATAGGTTATTAATAAAATGGCTTTCTTTTACTCTAAAATAAAAGAAGACCTAGTAGCCTACACTTGAACGTAAATATTTTTTCAAGAATGCCTGATGTGAAGCATTTGTAAGTTGTTCAGTGTTGTGGAATAATAAGTTGGGATTAGGTAGCCATAACTAAGGATAAGCCTGTGAAAGCGAGTAGGACGCAGGGTGGGCCGTGCTGTTACGTCAGCAAAGGGGATGAATAATATAACCCCACCTGCCCACGCCGGGTATTTCTGGACTGCGCTGGAATAACGCGGAATGTAACTGGCTTTAAAACGAATTCTATGTTTCATTTAAACTTTTCGTATGCATTTTGAGAATGTAAACTAGAAATCCCTTTTATTCAATGAATATTTTACATACGGTACGTATATGTTAGAGATGCTGACTATAAAAATATAATACTACTTGAAGATACTTGTAGATAGTCGAAAAACAAACTAACATAGGTTCAATTATAAGTAATGTGTAATTCGGTAGAGTAGAGTAGAATGGCATAGGTACCTCTTTAAACAGGGTGTAAGGGACAGCCCCCCGAATACTTATAAAGTGCATTCAGTCAGACCATGGAACTGAACAACTTCCCATAACAATATATTTCAGGATACGTCAAAAAAAATACTTCTCATAGTAATTCCAGTCAGCTGATCGTGATTTTGTATAGGAGGTCAAATATTTTTTGTAATTTCCTGACATAAGTTGTTCAGTTTCATGGTATACATGCACCCTATCAGTATTCGTGCGCCAGAATCGATTCGCTAAGAAGAAGTGCCTTACACCCGGTATATGCCTATGTATGCCCGGGCAGCTATATCCGTAGCTTTCTAGGTAAAAGTACGTCGATTTCCCAAAATGCACCCTGAATGCACAGTCCGGGCGGGGAGCGGTGGCAGAGCGCAGCCGCTGTGGCTGACTGAGCAAACACAAAAAGTCCCGCTCCTAGCTGTGGCAGGAATTAAACGCCAGGGAACTGAGAATTGTACTGCGCTGTACTGAGAAATAGTCAGGGTTTAAAACTTCGACTCTGCCAAGGAGAGTAGCGGAATTTTGCCAATGAACAATCACAATACTTGAACAATTTAAATTGTACTAAGAATAGCAATATTCTATTTCTACCAAAAACTGATGAAAAAGCAACTCAGCAAGCATTCAGGGAATGGGCAGTACCGTTCCGTATAAGATACCTTGCATTGCGCTCGCCAACATGTACGACTGCCAAACGTTTCGAATTCGCATACACCTTCCAATCCTTTAGGTGCATAATGCCCATTTTGCAAAATGTCCAGTGGTGAAAAAATGACCAGTTTGCATAATGTCCAGTTTGCATTAAGTCCAGTTTGCAAAATGTCCAGTTTGCAAAATGTCCAATTTGAAAAAAGTAAAATTAGCGTAATTGAAGTGTGAGTTCAGAGTGTTCAGACCATGAAACCGAACAACTTTCCTCGAAACACATGGGTTCAGCCAAGCCAAGACACGAAAAAAAATGGACTTTCAAAAGTTTTACTTTACGAAGTATAGTAAGTTCATTCGAATAGGCCATATTTGACAGCAGCTGTCAAACCCATACAAGTAAACATGTCAACAAAGAAAAAAAAAACCTTACGTCATAGCATTAACATGATTTTGACAGCTGTCAAATATAGCCTATTCGAATGACGGCACTATAGTGAGCTGATTATTCGCACATTTTGTAATAAAAAGCACCATAAGGGATTAGAGCGTTTAATGGCCGGGTAGGCTATATTTGACAGCTGTCAAAATCATGTTAATGCTATGACGTAAGGTTTTTTTCTTTGTTGACATGTTTACTTGTATGGGTTTGACAGCTGCTGTCAAATATGGCCTATTCGAATGACCGTACTATACTTCGTAAAGTAAAACTTTTGAAAGTCCATTTTTTTCGTGTCTTGGCTTGGCTGAACCCATGTGTTTCGGGGAAAGTTGTTCGGTTTCATGGTCTGAACTCACATTTCAATTACGCTAATTTGACTTTTTTCAAAATGGACATTTTGCAAACTGGACATTTTACAAACTGGACTTATTGCAAACTGGACATTATGCAAACTGGTAATTTTTTCCCCACTGGACATTTTGCAAAATGGACATTATGCACCTAAAGGCTTCCAATAATGGCAGTCAGCTGACGAATGAATAATAAAAAAACTGTAGTTATCAAAGCAAGTTTTGAAGTCACTATCTAGTTAGAGTAGGTAAATGTACGGTATGTATTCTAAAAGTGAGCTGAATGTCATGGTCGCCATGCCTTCTTAGTCTGTAGATCAGAAACACGAAGAAGAAATACGAAGCTAATAATCATTACAAGCAACAGCAAATGAAGCAATTCGCTTTTTATTGTTGTTGCAAATATCTTTTTACTGTAATGAGACCGTAAGACACAGCTGGCCGGCTGCCAGCCCCAGGCTATGTTCCGAACAGATATACGAAAACACGTAAGCACGAAAACTTTCTAATTCGTCTTTTACAATCTATTATGGTCTATACCGTCTATACGGTCTTTTATCCGGAATTTTCGATTCGTAGCACAGTTATAAATTCGGAGGTCACTGGTGCTACGGCGTAGCGTTTTACTACGAAATTCGTAGATACGCAGGTAGGCATTGTACGTTAATTCAAGAATAAGTTAGCTAAACATCATTCATTTATGCTAACATTCTATATACCATGTTAAAGCAAACGAAATATAGCCTCGTTTATCGCTGTTTTACTTGATTAATGTAATGAGCTGCATCGAAATGCGCATTACGTAAGGTCATTCGTTGTATGTACTGTACTCATATTTCAGTTAAAAGTAGCACCATTATAACTTCTTGCAAAATGAAATATTACAACATTTAGTTCTTGTTGGTATTTTAAAATATTCATGGTAAGTGATAAAAACACTCCACTCGGTAACGGTGTTATAATAGGCCCCATGAATTATGATATTTTCTGTGGCGGCGGGTAATTTACATGAAAGTCGCTGTTTGAAAGAAAAATACTCGAGAGTCCATGTTAGTCGTAGATCTTTGTATCATAAAGAAAGTTATGAAATAAATCGAAAATTATACTTAGTTATTAAAATTAAGATATAAAAAAGCAACACAAGATAAAGTGTTAGTATTGGTCTTATTTCTCCCTAGTATAAATTTTAATCAAAATATATTTAATGTTCATGATTATGACATGATTAAACAATTGTACCTACAAGCGGAAATGTGTCATTTATAATTTTGCTTCACAAGGGTATTAAAAACAAATAAAATCAAAAAAGTGCGATGTTAGAGCCTGTTGGCTGTATTTTACATTATTATCGCCTGTGTACACGTTTTTGTAAAGAACGGACGCATTACAAAAAAAATGTAAGTGAAGTTTACAATCGAATTTGAAACAATAAATCAGATGACATCTGCGAAATAACAGATTTATTTTCAGGGCCAATTACTATATTATTGGCGTTGTTCGTCCGAAGGCGAATCCCACACTTGCCGCAATACAGGACGGTGTTTAGCGGGATCCTGTTGTCGGATGAAAGCAATTTCCGGAATCCCATACAAAAAAAGGTATACTTGGCACACGTCGCCATATCGAAATTGCGGCTGTCAATGGTTGTATTTTGTATGATGGCTGCCGTGAATCGTCTGGTTGTCGGGTGCGTGTGTGATTCGCCATTTCCCTACTTCCCTGTTCGCCAGTCTCCGGCCCAACCAGCATTAAACAATATCACGCTCACTCTATGTAATTCACGGACCTATGCCGGAGTCTACCTGCGCGCTGCTATAGTGCAAATGCAGAGATTTGTATTGTTTAAATACGCTAATAAAAATTTACCGCGAAAGTTGACATATATCATACGAAACCAAAATGGGCCTAGACGTACTATCAGGGAGGTATCTGCTGTTAGATAAAAGTTAAGGCCAAACGATACATGGACTAGCAAACGGGCTAGGTTATATTGACTTTAAGGGTTCCTTCGCACACGTGACGTTGCGTTTCTGTTGCGTCACCGTCAGTGTCAGTCAATGAGGTAGAACGGAGAAGCCGCGCTCGCCAGCAGAACGATGTCTGATATTTGTAGTTTTTCAGTGGTACAAAAACGGACTGCGGAATTTCGGATTCGTAATTTCGGTGTTTCTTTTTTATTCACACATCATGGAATTCCGTAACTGAATTAGACATTATTCCCAATTATTGGAAATCTTCCGTCCAGTTAATGAAAACAAAAAATCATTATAAAGTTTTTCATACTTACTTAATATAACGTTCTGTCTCAAAATAGATTTCGGCATCGTCGGCGGCAGCGGGATTTTACAAGTAAAACCAATCTCCTTGATAGATGAGTTCCGATCTATCAAAAATATTTTCTGACGTTATTTCCGGTCTCAAAACTCACTGGCATTTTATTTTGGATATTCGGAGTTGAAATCATCTCACATGCACATATCATTAACGATATTCACATACTAATTTTAGTGTTAGTTTTTTTTTTTGAAGTTATGTAACTATAATATTTATTTCTATCTTATAATGACATTATTTATATGTATTTGTGTACCTACTTATTTATTTCATCAGTATTCGAAAGTAAAACAAGTTTAACCGAAAATAAATACGTACGATATCAAATTCCAATTATTAAAACACTTTTCGTGTAAGGTATACAATAACATTTAGAAAACTTGTAAAATTTTCTACCGCTTGCAGGATTTGAAGCTGCGGTTTTCGCCATCATTAGTGGCGACGCCTCTTCCATCTGGACTACCGCGGCTTATCCCCTGCCCGCGAATTTTGCAAGCGTATCTTAATGCCGATAACGCGTGGCACGGATCCATCTATCGGGTTAGTTTTGCAACTAATTCCCAAGTCCTATATTATACAGTAGTGTGTGTATTTATTGTGTTAAAACTGATTATACATTATTTACATAATTATAGCTGTTTGTTATTATTGATGTTTTAGCGACAATATATACTTACATATTAAAAGTACGAAGGAACCATAATTTGTTTTATTTACATTTTATTACGACGTCTTCTCTCAATTTTATAGACTGTGAACATAAATGAATCGTTCCCCGCAGAATTAAATTTAGATTGGCCGAGGCATGTTTGTGAATAGAATATTGATTTAGTTTAGAATATATTTATGCGTCAGTTTCCGGGCGGCTCTGGTTTGACTGCTTTATCCTCAGAAATAGCGCTTTGTTAAACAAAAATACTTACAATTTATAATCATAATTTAAAGGCAGTACAGTTTGTTACAAATTACTGTCTCGTTGAGTCTTGTTTTACAGCAAAATAGCACGCGTATAGTTAATTTGAATGACTGTAAATACCATTGAATTTAGAACCCATAATGAAGTTAATGTGTAAACACGGCTAGGCAGTGAGCGCTGAGCAGAACAGCTAACTCGGCGCGGCCGGCCGGTGATTACGATGTGCGCGATAAAGCGGCCAATTCACGAGAACACCTCAAGCTCCAGCAACTACCACACAACCTACTAGACAGCACACAAAGTGAATACTGTTTAATACCAAATCGTACAAAATGGCTTAAAGAAAACTGCTTTTATGATGTTAAAGAATTGTTATCATTAGACAATTCAATTCAACTCATAAAATTTGCATGCTAATAGTATCAGTTAGCCAAATATGTATCGTACTGAAATCATTTAAGTAAACATTCTATATACCATGTTTATGCAAATAAATAATTATTGTATATTTTCGGCAAGATATCAGATCTATATCACTGATGTAATTTCGCGCGCATTGGTCAGATAGTGGTGATTTATAGCGATGCGACTACTGGCCATACAGCATACACGCATTACCCTGCACACGACCTGCAAACCTCAGTTTATTGATACATTGGGAGTCTATTAGCCTGTGTGGTCATTGGGCTCCAGTGATAAATCCGTCACATTCACACGCTAAAGCGCACGCTGTAAAAACGGGTGCGTCGAACCGCCAGTGTACACGGAATGCAGTCTCTTTTGGATCACAAACAACGTCTGTTTTCTGGGCTAAAAACCCGCGACGCTAATGCACGTCAAAGGATTCGTCTTTTTAAAAAGAGACATTCGCAAACATGGACAAAACAGCATTTCTCAACTGCGTGGAGTTGAAAAGATTTAAAAAACATTGCATAGTGTTTATGTTTGCCTCTTTTTTATATTTTTATTGTAGACATTATCTCGTGGAAAAGTAGTACAAAAATCTAAGATTATGTTTTACGACTGTGAAACGGAGAAAATTATGCAAGATGGTTGCGCTGGTTAATTTGTTAGATGCCCTTCAGATAAAGCGTTTAAGTGGGCGGCAGAAATACCTACAAGGCTCAATGCTAAAGGCAAAAATATCACAAGAGAACAAAGTAATATTTTACAGCCGATTCTGCTGTTGAATCCTGATCTACCGAAGGAGGCTAAAGTTGAATAATAAGTGATTCTAGTAGACTCCTGAGCACAGAAGGGATACAAGTGAACGAGGCAGCAAAACTTTTTTTTACCTCGTCCAGAGAGATAATATATTTTTTTAACTAGGTACTAGTATGTCAAAATGTAATATTCGAAATTTGAGTGTAATACTGAATTTCGAAGAACACTAGTTCGATGCTACTTAACTTCGAAGCCTCTTTGCTTCGATGCATCTTTACTTCGAAGCTACTTTACTTCGATACATCTTTACTTCGAAGCTACTCTACTCCGAAACCTCTACAATTCGATGCTACTCTACTTCGAAACCCTATTAATTTCGATGCTACGCTACCTCAATATTTCTTTATTTAGATGATTCTCTACTTCTAGATAACAAAAATAAATACTATTGTAACTATTCTACTACTAAACACAACATATGGATATGAATGATTTTGGTTCGATGCAATTTTCACACACATACACATAATCTATCAGATTAATAATATTAGTATGGATTAGTAAGTATATGTCAAGATGATGTCATGCAATATAAGAATAGCATCAGCTTTATTCTACCCGTGGGTGATGTATGGGTAGAATCCACAAGCGCTCAAATTTTCTATGACCATTTCGGAGATTTCTGATCGCAGACTCATAGTGAAAAAAAAAACAAGTTTTTCTGTTCAAAATCTAGGAAAAAATTAATTAATTTTCTGAAATCGTGCTTGTGACATCACAATACGATGATAATCCTGCAAAAAAAACACTTCCGTTTGTAGACGTAAATCTACAAAAAAAGCGCATCATGAGCGCCAAAACTGTCAATCACGTCAAAATACATAGTTGGCTGGGTTGCCAACTGGGTTTTTTTTTCGTACTGAAGCACTTAAGGCAAGCGCAGACAGTGGCTTGTACGTCTACGCAAATGAAGCACGCGCGTCGACGGAACGTTTTAGGAACTACCTACATTCAGTCCAATACGTTCTTCCCAGAACAACTCGTAGGCCCAATCGCGCCCCAAGGGCGTAATTGAGCTTGTTGTTTGAAAAACCAAAAAAACTTCTCCGGGTGAGCTCCTGCTCCACACCATACGGTCAGGTGTAGATTTAAATAGCCCCGGGGTTAAAATCATAGGGTCCAGAACTAAAAAAAAGCCTACCTATTTACTGTTCAATTGATATTATTTTCGAAATATAACAACAGTTGATATAAAATTAATTGCAGTACTACTTCATCGTCAATGTCGTTGGACGACTCGGTGTCCCACACGAAAAGAGAGAGAGAGATTGAATTTTACGGTCTTTTTTTTTAATTACAATGTATATAAAATTTGTCACATAATATATTTAATATGACGAAATTAAGACATTTTGAAGAAATAGGTACATAATAAAAATGTTTTATTCGAAGTACCGAGTAATAAGGTCTCGTAGTAGAGAAACATCGAAATAGAGAAAAGTATCGAAATTAATACGGTTTCGAAATAGAGTAGTATCGAATTGTATTTACTGTTTCAATTGATATTATTTTCGAAATATAACAACAGTTGATATAAAATTAACTGCAGTACTACTTCATCATCAATGTCGTTGGACGACTCGGTGTCCCACACGAAAAGAGAGAGAGAGAGAGAGAATGAACTTTTCGGTCTTTTTTTTAATTACAATGTATATAAAATTTGTCACATAATATATTTAATATGACGAAATTAAGACATTTTGAAGAAATATATACATAATAAAAATGTTTTATTCGAAGTACCGAGTCTCGTAGTAGAGAAACATCGAAATAGAGAAAAGTATCGAAATTAATACGGTTTCGAAATAAGGTAGTATCGAATTGTAGAGGTTTCGGAGTAGAGTAGCTTCGAAGCAAAGATGTATCGAAGTAAAGTAGCTTCGAAGTAAAGATGTATCGAAGCTAAGAGGCTTCGCAGTAAAGATGCATCGAAGCAAAGAGGCTTCGAAGTTAAGTAGCATCGAACTAGTGTTCTTCGAAATTCAGTATTACACTCTCGAAATTTGAATCCTTTTCCTTACAATCCGGTGAGTAAAATTACGTTTTTATTCATTGTGTGAGGCAAAGTGAGGGTAAGTCGGCTAAACAGTTCTTTTCAAGCTGGAGAGTTAAAAAGGTTATTTTTCTGGAAAATTACTTTCAACGTTAGTAAATACAAAAAGACTCACACATGGAAAGGTACTGTTATGAAGAGTAAATTAAAATAGAACTCACAAGAAACGCTCAACGGTTATAATAATGTTTAATAATTATGCAGAGTTTTAATAATTAAATTACATTCTGAAGTCAGAAGTGTTGGGTTTCATAACTGTTGTTCAATTTATGCGTCTGACATTTCCCGGGAGCATCGCCGGGTTGGGTAACTGACATTTCGATCACTTTGTACTTTAATACCAAGTGGTGTAAAGCGAAATGTCACGGTGATAGGGGTGATGGAGTGTGGAAGATACGAACTTTCAATGGTGTTCAAATTGTTTATCGAGCTTTGGGATTTCAGATGTACTTGTTGAGCACTTATTTGAAAGGTTTATTTATAGAGACTAATAATTACAGTAAGGTCATCCCAATGAGCCATATTTAACAGCTGTCATAGGGTCCATTTTCCTTTTTAGACATATCTTTTAGTATGGAACATGGACAGCTGTTAAATTTGGCTTATTGGGATGACCTTACTGTAAACATGTACCTATTTATTTGTCGAGGAAAAATCTTAATAACAACATATGACATCCAACAGTAACTCTTTATTACATACAACATACAAATAGAATAGTAGTTAATTTGCATCACAGTCATAGTTGGCACTTGGCGGTATGGGTGCTATTTTAGTGATACAGGGCACTAATTGCAACATCCACCGCCGCACCGCGACGGCAGACGGTAGACGCCTTAATTAAACGTCACGCCACAAACAACGATCGGGACACGCCTGGGCATACTTCAAGCTTGCTTTAAAACAGTTTTATTTGGGCTACTTTTAATCTGGGGGGGGTTCGAAACATTGCGTGTCACGGTTCGACTAACCCGGACCCGGACGTAGCCAGATTGATACAGTGATTCCTGCTACGACTGTACTACGAAAGTGCTACAAAAGTCCTACGAAAGTGTTACAACACTCCTAAAATGGTACTGTGAGATGGCGTGACAAAACTCATTCGTCGTGTTTATTATGAAACTACGAAACTACCCATTTATCAGGGCTACCATCTCGCGCTTCATTTATCCTCAATATAGCCGAGTGACACGGCGTGCGGTATTATTTTGTTTGCACTCTCATCGTATTACACATTTTTAGTAGATTGAAAAGGGTCATAACAATAGCGTACATCTTTTAATACCGTGTTGTGTAGGTATTCACTAGACAATCGATTTATCCATAAATGAAAAATGAAAATGAAATTACTTTATTCAATATAGGATAGTATTATAACTTATTTACGTCATGATCCGTCACATTAAAAAAGAAAAAAATTGTATAACACAATTTTCCTTTTTTATATCAATTTTGTATTTTTCTAATATGAAACCGGCTCGGACGGGAAAAATAACTTTCATGGCGTTTAAAATGTAATATTCTTTGCTTGCTTTCGAATCACCACTCAAATGTAATTTTGCGCCGTCAGTGAACTAGAGAGCTTTAGGCAGCTGCGGGCTATTACGTTGATCGGGCTTCGAGCGGACACGTAGCTTATATTTAGAAGACATTCACACTGACCGTCGTAAGGCGATGCGATATAAATGTTTACGATGGCGAAGGTCAGCCCATTAGTGGTGGATTGCCGCTGCTAGTCAGCTGGAACACTGCACAGCTGATGAAGCAACTTTTAAGCTTCGAACACTGAACGGCGCTTTTTGTTTGACGACGACTTAATAGTCCTTTTTATTCGTTTCGTTTGATTAAAGTATTATAATTCAATTTATAAAAACTTGCAAAATTTTCAAGCGCATTTATTAATAGTGACGACGCCTCTCCCATCTAGGCTACCGCAGCTCGTCGTCACTAGTAATGACGAAAGTCGCAGGTTCAAATCCTGCCCGAGCTTGAAAATTTTGCAAGTTTTCAAAAACTGTATACTTACCTAACACGGGAAGTGGTTTCATTTAGTATTTTATTATAATTCAATAGATTAGGATGACCAAAGAAATTGTTACTATAAGAATTTATTTCTTTATGTAAATACTACAAAATCTGGAAACGTGTTTTTCATAAGTGTCGGGTAGTGTCTCATCTCTCTACCTTCGGAAATTGAAATTTACGGATTTTCAAATTGCATAGGTTGTCCGAGATTATGTCATATTTCATAGAAAAGTTCTGCGACGACTAAACTTGTATATGACAGCAAACATTTACCGTCCAAATTGTCATAATCATAATAATATCCAACATATGCAACCTAACTAAAATAACCTTAAAAGAATGGTTCTTTTCAACGAAAAGGCTAAATAGTAAATTAGAAATTTAGAAAGGTATATACCGCAATAGCTCTCTGTAATGAACCTGGATTAGTGTGTCCCTCAAGCTGTAATCCTCACCTATGAAAATTTACCGAAAAGCAATTATGGTTTTGTCAAAAAATAGTACTGAAATAGTGACAAATAGTGACATATGCAAGAAAATTAGTGACTTCATATTTCCCAAGATATGGCTATCGTTTGGTGAGGATTACAGATCGAGGCTCACGCTGTAATCCCAACTCTCGTGTGAGCAAACGGTGGGGTATTTTCACTTGGTCTACATTCCAAAAAATAGTGCCTAATTAGTGACTAATAGTGACAAAAGATGAGAAATTGTCGCTTTATAATTCCGAAGTTATAAAGGCATCTTGGTGAGGATTATACCTATAGCAATTTTTGCTGTAATCCTCACCTCATTTCTGCTAAACGCTTAGGTCTTTTGACTCAAATTTAGTATCAAAAAATAGTGCTGAAATAGTGTTCTTAAACTGCATTGATATTTATTTAGTTTATGTAGTAGAAGCAATTAAAAAAACCGTAAGAACTTCTCCATACAAAATGGTACAGGTACAGTCGCGAACAATACTTCGTAGAATACAGACTTGATTTTTGCTTTAATTTAGGTAATGTCATTTCTGCCAATATATGTAGGTGTTAACTATAACATAAGTTGAGCCACTGACATTATTTTGGTATATTTTATGAGTAGGTATTTTGGTTGAATATTTTTCAACGCCTTGAACTTTTTAACGGTTTTATAACAATAAAGTATTTATATGTACTTATGCTAATATCTTTCAGATCAACACATCGCATTAATTTATCACATCGTATTCTCTTAACTCTGAAAGCCCTGTTTGGTCGCGCCACCGCTCTAGCCACCGCTAAACAAAACCGGTTTGGCCGAGCCTCGAAAACTGACCGCCGCGCGTGTGAGCGAGAGGGTAGACAATAGTGAAATTATTGCATGCACTTCGCCTGCGTGGTATTTTTTGGTTTCATCACGTTACGCGTTATTGAGTATTATGACAACTCAAACATAAAATTTCTTAAATAACAAATACGCCACTTACGATTATTATGAAAAATTAAAATTAAAACGCACGTTTTGAAAATAACAAAAATTATTATTTAGGTATAATTAGGTACTTAAAGTATTAGTCCTCGCCTCGAACGTCGTTAACTATATAGGGTTAAATCTATTTAGTGACCGATAGCAAAAACCCAGGACGGGCTGGTGATAAGGAACAACTTTTAATATGAATAACCCAAATCAGCTGATCGGCAATTTGTACGGGAGGTCTAATTTTTTTTCATGTTTCGACCTATGTTCCTTGGGGAAAGTTGTTCCTTATCACCAGCCCGTCTTGGGTTTTCGCTATCGGTCACTGATTAGATTTCACCTACCTACTTTCATTTATTTATGAGTTAAATGAATTTTACCACATAAATATGTTTTTTGTTCCATTTTTGCCAAACAAGTTAGGTACCTGTATTTATTTATGTACTACATAGATACAAACATATATCACACTTTTATCCCTTACGGGTTAGGCAGAGCGTTAACAGCCGCAAAAAATACGGTCGTTATCATCGCCACGTCTGACTGATTGAGAAATATTGTGTACTGTCAGATATAAACAAAATACTTGAAGGAAATAAATTTGTTTGATTACGTTCCTACCGACATAACAAACCAGTATTGAGCTTCAAGTACGACAATACGAAGTATTGTTCGCGACTGTACCTGACCATTTTGTATGAAGAAGTTCTTACGGTTTTTTTAATTGCTTCTACTACATAAACTAAATAAATATCAATGCAGTTTAAGAACACTATTTCAGCACTATTTTTTGATTCTAAATTTGAGTCAAAAGACCTAAGCGTTTAGCAGAAATGAGGTGAGGATTACAGCAAAAATTGCTATAGGTATAATCCTCACCAAGATGCCTTTATAACTTCGGAATTATAAAGCGACAATTTCTCATCTTTTGTCACTATTAGTCACTAATTAGGCACTATTTTTTGGAATGTAGACCAAGTGAAAATACCCCACCGTTTGCTCACACGAGAGTTGGGATTACAGCGTGCGCCTCGATCTTTAATCCTCACCAAACGATAGCCATATCTTGGGAAATATGAAGTCACTAATTTTCTTGCATATGTCACTATTTGTCACTATTTCAGCACTATTTTTTGACAAAACCAAAATTGCTTTTCGTTTAGTTTTCATAGGTGAGGATTACAGCTTGAGGGACACGGATTAGTTGATATTATGCCTTCCTGTGTGTGTGGTTATAAATAACTAAGAGTTATATTTGCTCTTAGCTGGAACTTTGTAGGGAAAACATTGGATATGTCGAGAAGAAGCGGCCGAAATGAATATTACTTCTCAATGTTTTGAATCGATGAGTAACTTTTTTTAAACTTTTCATGTATATATATTCCCTAAATATTTTCTTCTCTTTTTGGATTTAGGTCAATGACCCGGCCGAAATAAGGGGGATTATATCGGTAATCCATAACAAACTGCCCTGTGCACGCAGCGGCCGCTGGTGTACTCTTTGTTTACAAGATAAACAACGGTCATTAATCATTTATATAATCATTCTTTGTTAGAAATGTATTTTAAAGGATTATGTTATTATACCGTGTGATGCCGGCTTAGATGCTGTGTGATGACGGCTTAATCACCCCATTTATTTCCGTTGGGAGTCATAAGAGGTGACTAAGGGACTCGAGGGTGTGTATTGCAATTTTAGGCGATGGGTTGACAACGGCGATACACAATTTTCCGAATGACCTTCAAATGTTTGGCAGACGTGGCGTAAATGTCCATTTTTTGCAACCGTGATATGTATGTGTTTGTATGTTATTATCTTGGATGCCTTTTAATAAAGTTACAGTTCATTTAACTTTTAACAAATAACTTTATTAGTTACTTATTTGCTATTTTCATTCGCTTCCACATAGGTACCTACCTAACTGTTCTATCTTCTTTTTGTGTGGGACACCAAGTCGAGGAACGACCCGATTAACCCTGGTGTTAGAGTTTTTCAACCGCCTACTACTTGTAAGCCTCTGACTCTGACATGGTTGTGTAACGTCTGCCGTCAAATTAATCATAGACAGCATTCGGGACCGACGGTTTAACGTGCCCTCCGAAGCGCGGAACTATCTTCTTTCGGACAATCAGGTGGTTCAGCCGGCAATATTTTTACCAGACTGGGAACAAATTCACATAGTAACAATATCAACTTTGTGAGTGCCCCACCGGGAATCGAACCCGGAACCTTTGCGTTGCAGGCAGTTGCACTACCTCTGCATCCCATCAGCCATCATTCGTAGTACAACTGTTCGATAACAGCATTCAAGTGTAACCATCATATTATTATTTCAAAATAAAATGCATTTCAATAGGTACAAATTCTGAACCCTTTTGATGTAAAAGTAGTTCATCTTTAGAAGACATAACAACAGTCACAGTTTGAAAGATGTCTGAAAAGGGCTGATGTTTACAAATACTGAATGTCGACGTACTTGAAAAAATCCTGATCTACATACATACATATATCACGCCTATAATCCCTTACTGGGTAGGCAGAGCGTAAACGACTGTAAAATAACCGTAGAAAATAACGGACATCTACGCCAAGTCTGACAATAATTTGAGGGTCATTTGAAATATTGTGTATCACCATAGTGACAAGTTGTCAGCCTATCGCCAAAATTTGCAATACACACTCTCAAGTCCCTTAGTCGCTTCTTACGACACCCACGGGATAGAAATGGAGTGATGCTATTCTAAGCCGGCATCACACTCCCACATACGTATCTACCTAGATATTTATTCAGAAATCCGAATCCTTTCTGTCAATCCGTCAAGTTGAACTGCAATCCAAGATGATACTTTAAACCGTTAAACCTGGTGCAAACACGCTCTTCAGTCGTTGATCGCCACGATTCAACGAGTGCACTTTACAGGCTTTGCTCTATGGCAAACACATCTCGAGCCGCTCTCGAGGGAAATAAGGATAGAAGCAAGGATTTCTATTATAAAAGTATGTTGTAGACACAATGTAAGATGCAAAAGTATCTTCTTCAAATTTAAGAGTCAAACTCTTGTCGGTGGAGTAACTTCCAATCTTCTCTCCTCTCCGCCAGTGACTTGACCTCTTGATACGACACGACATTGATTTTTTCCTTTATCTGGGTAAAGTAAGTGCGTCTAGGTCTACCTCTGCCTCTCTTTCCTTCCACCTTCCCTTCAATAATGTTCTTAATGAAGCTGTCGTGTCGTAGCAAGTGGTCAATCATCTTCCCTCTCCTGTTTTCTATGGTCTTCAGAAGACAACGCTCTTCCGCTACCAGTGCCAGCACTTCTACGTTTGTCTTCTTCTCTGTCCAACTGATCTTTTCCATCCTTCTCCAACACCACATCTCAAACGCTTCCAACCTCTCTCTATCTCTTTGCGTCATCGTCCACGTCTCACACCCATATAACGCTATGCTCCAAATATACCTATGTCTTTATAATACGTTTCCTAACTCGTTTGGCTATTTTTGCGATAAAAAGGTGTTTTTTATTATGGAAGGCTCTTTTGGCCATTACAATTCTTGAGACAATATCCGGCGTGCATCTTGAGTCGTTTGTTAACAGACTACCCAAATATCTGAAACTAGTTACATTTTCTATTGGAGTATTGTTTAAGTGAATTTGGCTATTGGGTAGAGTGGCTTTTTTTGAAGTTACCATTGTTTTTGTTTTAGCTATATTTATTTTTAGTCCAATTTGTTTTAATATGTTATCCATTCACTCAATTAATTCTTGTAGTTGTGAACTTGTTTCTGCGAATGCCGCTATATCATCCGCAAATCGGATAAATTGGATTTTTTCCCCATTAATTTTGATCCCCCCCCTTATCTGCAGCTGATATCTGTCTGATGGCACATTCTATAAATATATTAAATATTAAGGGTGAGAGTGGACATCCTTGTCTGACGCCTTGTCTTATCTTTGCTGTACCCTTTTCGTCCCCTACTTCTAAAATTATAAGCTGCAAATATTTTAAGGAGTAAACCAGTCTAACAAACTGAACAACTTTCCCCAAGGAACATACGTAGATATACGAAAAAAAGTTTGAACGGGCGGATCATACAAATTGACCGGGTTGGCTGGAACATTTTGTATGGGAGGTCGATTTATTTTTAATTTTTCAACTTATGTTATTTGGGGATAGTTTTTTTTAGTTTTAAGGGCTGGCATGAAAAAATATATGTATAAAAATATAAATATTATGTGTGTTTTCTCGCGGTAAAAAGTAGTACCATTAATGGTACTAATGACACGGATTGATGTCACTAGTACCGTTAAAAAAAAGACTAGTTTTAGGTCACGTATTTACCTTCTATTCAAAGTGATTCTATCGTATACTAAATTTCATCAAAATCCGTCAAGTTTGAGCGGGAGTAGGTAACAAATACACACACAAACTTTCGGAATTATGATTAAAGTAAAAAATTTGATCATAGGTATTTTATTCAAGGTATGTACTCGTACTGTTTTAGCGGATCGATTAGCAAATTGGATATGCATCCTATAGGAACTAATAAGAACAACCTCACGCTACGTTTTGTGAGTGGCCTGAACTTCCTTCCTACAAAAAAATTTCTGTGCCCCTGGATGTTCAGCGAGGTAAGGCCGCTAGCATCTTGGTTTCCCAACCGTTTGCTGTGTGAATGATCACACCACTTTGGTTCTCTGAGCCACAGGTGTAATGCAATTTCAACAGTCTGTATTTGTATTGTCGGAAGGAAACACGCATCGCCACATGCCCGCGCTTGCCAGTGCGGCGTAAATTGGTGGATAGCTCGTAACTCGCCATTATTGACACCCATCAAACCGGACTTTTACGGCCATGGTGACGGCAGGGCAACCCGGGCCCTCTCGATGGAAAATTAACTCACTTAGCCACACAAGCGAACCCTATATACAGGGTGGCCCGAATAGTGACGTCCAAAGACAAAAGTTGAATGTTCCCGAATCACCCCCATGTATAGTCCCCGAGTTAACCAATTTAGAGTTGTTTGGGAAAAATTCTACATACGTTTTTTCTTCTATATTTTTACTTCCATAATAGCTTTTCGAGAGTTTGTTTTTTTAGCATAGTTTTCATGATTTTTAAGTTCTAAGGCACAAAGGTTCTAGGGCACATCTTTCTCTCTCTCCTTGGTAATGATTATTCCCATCTGATGGTAGGGTCTGCCTTTCTGGTTTTCTCTCTCCACTTCGCTCTGTTGGCTTCACTTTCTCAGTCACTTCGCAGGAACTCATGTCCTTCCGGATGACGTCTGGCACATGAAAAGAAAAAATACCTGCCAGTCAAGGTATTCCTATAAAACTTTAAAAATGTAACAATCTCGGAATACTCGGAAACTACAAAAAATCGCGGATCATACATGGGGGTGATTCGGGTAGCCCTCCTTAAAAGCAATATCATTTTGTTTTTGGACGCCAGTATTTGGTCCACCTTGTATGTACCTACTCTAACTTAAGTGGTTCTCCCACTCGTCGTCCGACGCTGCGTGTTTTAACGCACGCATTACGGTGCGTAAGTGATTCGTTGGTCACGTACTTTGACAGACGCATCTGTGAACGCACCGTAGCCTAATTCGTATGGGAATAAGATCGGAATTCGCAAAGTGGGAGATTCGTCTTAGCCAATAGCTACGAGGACGACAGATACTTTTGAGAGCATCTTTTTGGTCGATATGTGAATGAGACTAGAAATATAAGCATTGAAATTTAAAGAATAAAGAGCCTATTTTCAATAAAAATATGTAGATAAAATTTTGCCGTTGCCAGTTCTTTCTATGAAAATGTTACGATTTGACTAATGTTCGATAAGATAACAAATAACATTGAATAGAGTTCATGGTCACTTGAAAATAATTTCCGTTAAAATTAGGCTGCCCAATTTTATGCTGCATTGATATTGTAGTCAGATTGTGGTTATTGAGAACTGCAATAAATATGTTTACGACCGGACGACAGCATAAATCTCTGTTTAATGAGGTCATTAAATAACTTCGGTAGGTAGTTATTATTTATTTGTTTTCATCTTTTAGAATATAAGTAAAGTTATAATTACTTACAAGCATTCTTTCGCTGGATTTATTTGTAATTTTTATTGTTTGTAAATATAGGTAGGTATGTACCTTGTCTACAGGTTCATTGAAAATTAGGATGAAGAAAATGCAAAGTTTAATTAATACGGGATGTGGGACGGTGTACCTTACATGCCTGTAAACTTTGCAGGGACGGTATATCAAACGCGTTGCAGGCATGATTAGACCATGAAACTGGGCGACTTTTTCTATAGAGGCTATGTTGGTATGATATAGATAGTATGATGTGATATATTTTATTCAAATTCCAAATCAGCTTACTGACTTTGAATGTAAATTCCATAATAAAAGTTGTTCAGTTTCATGGTGTGATCATGCCTGCAACGCGTTTGATATACCGTCCCTACACCTATAAACAAACAAGCATATTTAAAAAAAAATTTTTAGTTAGGTAGAAAGTATCACCACTAGGATATGGATAGGTATGAAAAATGGATAACGTGGATATTGGATAATGAGGTATGGAAAAAATTCTTCCTAATATGGTTTACCCAAAATTATGGGACAGTGAAACCTTAGGCCGTGCGATGTCGGCTTAGAATAGCATCACCCCATTTCTTTCCCGTGGGTGTCGTAAGAAGCGAATAAGGGACTCGAGGGTGTGTAGTGCAAATTTAGGCGATGGGCTGACAACCTGTCACTATGGTGATACACAATTTTCGGAATGACCCTCAAATGTTTGTTAGACGTGGCGTAAATATCCGTTTTTACAGCCGTTTACGCTCTGCCTACCTCGTAAGGGATTACAGGCGTTGACTGAGCCAATGGCGTAGCGGATAATATCCCTGCATGCTGCGCCGAGGGTCGTGGGTTCGATCACCACAAGACACAAATATTTGTTAAGTCATTATCAGATATTTGTGTTTAGTCTGGGTGTTTCTATTTATAATATGTATTTATTTACAAAAAAAGTATATAATTAAGTATTATATCAGCTATCTAGTTCCCATAGTACAAGCTTTGCTTAGTTTAGGTCTAGAGGCGCTATGTGAAATGTTCCAAGATATTTATTTATTTATTTATATATGTATGTATGTATAAAACCTTAAATCGAATATGGTCTAACGTCCTTAATATCACATAGATCTCAGACAAGAATTTCAATTTCAATTCCTTTCTTCATAAAGTCGATTTTATACACGGCAATCCACTTTTATTCATTATAAATAAAATAAAAAATATACATGATTTCACGTTTCCTCTATGATTTAGTTAAACATCTACTTAGTAAGTAAGTATGTAGGTACGTTAGTTTATGAACCAGGCAGGTAATACAAAACTTGTGATAGGTTAGTACATTCGTTTAATAGCTTGTTTGTGAAGTTCAAGGAAAAGAAGAAAGAACTGTGTCCCTATCGCAAAACCTTAATATTATATTATTATCTGTGGTTACATTATCTGTGCCGTGTGATGCCGGCTTAGAATAGCATCACCCCATTTATTACCTATGGGTGTCGTAAGAGTTGACTAAGAGACTCGAGGGATGTGTATTGCAATTTTGGCGATGGGCTGACAGCCTGTCACTATAGTCATACACAGTCATCTGATTGACCCTCAAGTTTCTGTCAGACGTGGTGTTAATATCCGTTTTACGGCCGTTAACGCTCTGCCTACCCCCTAAGGGATATAGGCGTGATTTATGTATGTATGTATGTTCATTATCTGTTTAACAAATTAGCTTGTAGAACTGCGCACACGCATCGCATATGACAGCTGCGACGCCGAAATATCCACTCGACTTAAATTAGCCACAGCTGACATGACCCACTCGGTGCTGTAATAGCACACAGTGTTAATAATACTCATTAGTTTAATAACAGATGAATTAATACCTACGTAAAATCGATGATATTTTCTCTAGCATACTAACGAATGCTCAATTTATCCTCTGTTTAAAAAGCAAAACACTATCTTTGCATCGAGAATATTCAGTTTGGAGAGAGCAACAACCAACATCCATAAATACCTACACGTGCCAATTATTTCTTTGCTCTTGTTTTACTGCTTTAAAGGTAATGCTGAGAAGCGGTTGAAAAGTCAGAATTACTATATCTATACATCTTTAGACATTTATAAATATTACCTTCATGATGTGCTCATATAATGTCGGCAATAGATGGGTCAATGTCTCGCCTCTTTACATCTAGATCTATATTGGCTCGTTATTTGTGCCACAAGCCTAGCTCGGGTAGTACAGTCAAGAGCACGTTTAGGTCAATACAAAAGTCTTTATCGAGCTGTATTTTTATGGCTGTAGGAGTCAGTCGTATAACGTAGCGCGATATAGGGTGTACAGGCGTACACACCGGACGCCGGACACACGCCCCGCACCCGCAGTGATGGATGACAATGGAACTGGCCAGGCGAGCCAGTCCGACAACAACCTTCCGCCCGCGAACCACCCTTCGAGCTTTATCTTGAGCGACGGATTAGGTTTATTTACTTACAGGTTGTCGTCTTCAAACAACTTCTGAGAGTTCTGAATTTCGTTTACGAATGCTAACATGAGATGATGAAATCTGCCCTCAAAACCAAGATAACGCAAAACAGAAATGCATTGAATACATTTGGCCGTAATCGATAATGATACGAAACAGAAGTGCGTATAAAGTAGGGATTAAATGGTATCCTTAATTCTCGCTCTCTGAAGAATTCGTCTGGAAGTCGTCAAGAGATTAGTGATCTGCTATACGATCGACATACGTTGGGGCTGACGAAAGAGTTAATATTAAACTGACGCGTATGATATGCGGTAGCCCTGTATCAAGGCGAGGACGGAAATAGTCGTCTTGACCTACGTCGACGGTGCCGGCGCCACTCGCGTTCGGAGTCTCCGCGTTATTTTGGAAGCGCACATTTCCCGCGTGTGTCACTGGCCACTGCACGCGGCGAGTCGATGGCCTCTTTCTTTCGCGAAACATCCGTAACATGAAAAATATAACGAATCGCAACTCGCAACTCAAAGTTTTAAATTGTATGACTATGACATCAAATATTTCCGCCCTAGTTGTAATATTTCTTGACAACTAACTTAGTTTATGTTTTGCGAGCGACGACAGCGATGTTTTCAGTTTCAAAATAGATAGATCTTTCTAATTTTATCTAATATCAAACGCTCTAATTCCATTTTCTTCAATTTGTGTATAAATAAACATGCTTAGAATGTAAAAATAGACTGCTTTAAATAAACTTATCATCAACTTTGTTGCTGCCGAGTTATCTTTACATTTGGCACAGCTGCTGGTCAAGAGTCATGGAGACTAATCCAATTAGATCAGCTCAGAGATTTTGTAATGTACTTTAAGTTGACAAGCTGAATATTGTATTGGCTTTATTTAAAGCGTTATAGGGATAAGTTATTGATGATAGACACGCAACATGAATTGTTTTTTATTGCTGCTTGCGTAGGATAATAAAACTAATAGATGTATCAGACCTACTGATACATACATGATACAAGTACCTACTTGATTAGATTTTAGATCTTAGGTAATAAATTTTAAGTTTTTTTTTTAATTCACAAATATTAGTTGTGATACCAGATATTACGTCAATCGAGTAGCTATCGTACTCGTGGGTTAACACAATGGAATCAACCGTTATCACAATCTTCATTAGCGTGGAAAGCCTTAAACCTGTTGAGGCGAGGCAGACAAATGGCAAACCGTGAGTGTACGCTTTAAAAAAATGTAGCAGATATATTCAACTCGCTTATTCATACGTACTGCCATTGAAAGTAAGCCAGTATGTACCTTTCATCCTTACCATAAACTTTCTTTTTGTACCTGCAATGATGTAGAGTACAAAAACATGCGAGGTTGATGCACTCGTAAATCTACCCCCGGGAGGACGCACACGGCACGACTACGGGTCGTTACTAGCGACATTATTTAGCAAAGTAGATACCAGACATTTGTAATATTAAAAAGCTATGCTCGTGTTTTTTCGACCTGCGGAGTTTTATAGAGCTCTTGCTGCGAAGAAAATAAAAGTTACGACTTTGCGTACCACCCTGCGTACGCATGACCTATATTGTGTATTCAATTAACTCGTACTTTTCCTGCAGCGCAACGAGTAATAACCAATCTTTACAGTTTTACACGATCTCGATGGAAAATACCTGTCATTTCGATGCGATGATATTTTGGCACGGTGACTAATTGAAAAAAGAACGTAAACAACGTAAAACCTTCCGGAACGGAATCACAGCTGCACGATGATTATTTTTGGCTGTCAAAAGTGTCAAGAGCGGAAACCATGAACATGTGGGATTACAAGTCGGCAATGAAAAGGGACACGTAGCAGGGGAACTGAAAACATGTGGTGAATTCTATGGGAGATGTGTCACACAAGTGGCAGTTCTTTACTCCTATAATAGTAGGTGCTCCGTTTCTACCGAGATTTTTCATGCTGAATTGGCAATCTCTTGCTTCTGTAACTCATTAAATCTTTTAAAATATAATGTTATTTACTGTTTTATGGAAATATAACACTTCTGTCCACATTGAACCAGAGGATTTGAAAATATTTTTAAATAGTAAGTATTTTTAGTCGACCGAATTACTATTTAATGTACCAAGCTTGTTCGGTTTTAAAAAGTGAGACGGAAATGTCGTACAAGTCAATCCACCGTTATAAAAGTAAACATATTTTTATAATGTGGTATTGCCAAGAACACTCGCTTGGCTAAAAGCGTGTTGCCACGTCACACCACCCGCCGCGTGTCACCGCGGTCAACATGACATGCGCTTGCTAATCCAACTGAGCCTCATATGTGTCTTTAACGGGATGCATACAACACACAACGCAGAAGATACCACGCGCATACTTTTAGGATACGATTTCAATTTAAATCTACAATGGTCTTCAAATAAAGCGTAAGTTTTTGCCACTAGTATTCATTAATAAGCCCGAGCGCGTGCCAGATAATTTTCTTTTGCATGCCAATTTCAGCAATTAATAACTAATGCACGCTCTTTTTTAATCAACAACGGTTAGAGGAAACTACTGAAAGGAATCTACCGTGCTTTCAAGAAAAATAAGACAAAATAGACAACTTAATTTCTTAGCGTTTTCTCTGTCATAAGTTGTTCGATGTGTTTACAAGTACAAACAAGTGTGTGCCTGACGGTTTCGTGAGTCAGAAATATTATTAATATTATATAGTACGCCCGGGGGAGCTAGGATAGACCGAACTCTATAGAATTGATGTTAGTTGGAACATAATGTATTTCCAAGAACCATTTGCCAATAAACTACATTCTTTAAAGGAGCTTTACAAATCAAAAATTACTAATGATAATCTAGATTTCTTAATTGACATTCTGAAAGTATTCATTGTGAATCTACTTGGATATAAAAGTTTTGAAGTTTGATAGTAAGGTGAGTAACTGGATATAAATCAATCGACAATACTCATGTAGGAAGGTACAGTCGGTTGTAGCACTTTAGGTACCAGGAGTACACCAAAAGAACTGATTTTTTTTTTATCCCCGGTTAATACATAATAAAAATATAAACTTATTCTCATAAAAGAAGTGATATTAAGAAAAAAATATTGCCGGGGAAAAAAATATTGAATTCTTTTGGAGTACCCCCCCTAGTACCTTATGTGCTACAACTGACTGTACATGGAACTAGCAGACGCTGCAGGCAAACCCAATGTTAGAAGCATTATTGTGTCTTCTGTTCTTGATAACGCTTCGTATACACGTTTGATTTTTGTTTTTGGCACGCAGTTTTTTGACAGTATTAAAATAATCATAAAATATTTTCTACATAAAATATGTCTTTTATACAAGCAATTGGATGTAGTCATGATTATTAATAACTCTATTTAAATATGATAATTTCAACTCTACCACGCGACGACTATGACATACTAACGACCTGTCGCTACGTCCCATACAGCTGTTACGCTGTTACTCAATAAACTTCCTCCATGGGACACACGTCCAGTATCGATCCCCGCGGCGACGACGTGTCGTTTGAAATTTCGTACAATTTATTCCATGTTGATGGCGCCGTAAAGGGACAGATAAACAAACCCGTAATTGCCGTCATTAGCCGCCAGCCACTCGCTCTAATTCAGCCTCAATTCAACTCACTTTAATGGTTCGTAAAATTTATTCTATTGCCTTCCACGTTTTCGAGTCAGCTGTATCGACGACGACGTCGCGACACTAATACCGACGGTAATAAGCTCATTAGTGCGCCAATAAAATCTTTCACAGTTCATAAATTTCCAAAATTAGAGGGGGCGGAAATATCCAGCTGCCTGTGCGTTAAATATGATAAAAAATATATACTGAACTAGCAGCCCACCCGGTGGTTTCACCCGCTGCTAACCGATTTCCCACGGGAAACAGACCTTTTCCCGACATAACCTTCCTCTTGAATCACTCTATCTTTTCAAACATATCCCAAAAGGTCCGTTTGGTGGTTATAAAGATTTAAGCATACATACATACAAACAGACATAGGGACAGACGCGGGAAGCGACTTAACTTTATACTATGTAGTGATTATAAAAAAATAAGCAACGAAACCCCAAACGGTAATCGTAAAAACGTAGGATCCTTTAACTAGGCGTAATTGATGACTGGAACATTGGATCGTTCGTCCACTCACTAAAGAAGAAGAATGACTGGGATGAACTATATGACAACATACAAAGCTTCACGCGTGTCATCTGTCACAAAAAGATTACTCAAGTGCTGGAATTTCTGTTCTTCTGTCTCGCTTGTCAAAAATGTATGCAATGAACTGAAGCATAAGATGACGTGTTTCATGACGTACAATGAAGATGCTGTTTCTTCGTCTGTTTAAAAGTAAAATTGCAACTGTTACATAAATAGTTAAAAAAAGAATATAAGTAGAACAAAGTTGCAACGTTATAAAATAATTTGTGAGGAAAACAGACAAAGAATGGGCGAGGAGTGACAGCACGTGACGTTTAGGTGCTCTGTGGTGAGGAATTCTGAAAATGCGAGCAGACAGATGAAAGCATTCTTTACGTCATCAAATGTTTCGAAACGAACGAAATAGGTTGAAACGTTTAGTTTCTATTTACTGACGTCACTACATATCTTATCCCGAACATTATTGGGACGCTGAAAGCTTTTACGTAGTAATCACCATTGATGGCAGTAGATTATTTGCCTAACTACTAATATGTATGACATTGATGACAGTAGATTACTTACCTAACTACTTATATTGAATTTAGATCGAAGGTAAATTGAACAGATTTATGAACATTTTAGTCGCTTCGTGGAAATTATGTTATTGAACTAGTTGGTTATTTTTGTTTTCTGAGTAAAAGTGACATTTTGGGCGATAAACGTTCCAAGCTTTTCTTCGTTTAACACCCACTCATCTCAAGAGGCATTCAGTTTTATGGGTCTCTGATCTTCTGGATTTAAGTATACTGACTGGTTATTTATCTTAGCTATGAATCACAATGATGAATACGTATTCATCATTGGTAGACTTTAAGACGACAAGCGACCTGATGAACTACATATAAAACATCGTCATAGGTAGGTATGTGGATGGATAGGGCAGGCAGTAAGTAGGATTCCCACTCAATACTGAAACCTTATTTCTACGCCAAATTCTTCAATCACTGATCGCACGATCAAAGCCCGATTTTTACAAAGCCTGTACTATAATAGGCTTAATATCGGTATGGTAATTGCTGGTGCCATTAATACTGAGTTCGATTCAGAATCCTGAAACATGAGCTGGTAATTGGCACCGCGGCCGATCACGATCATTATTCTCTGATCATTATACTTTGGCCGTTATACAGCAGTTTAATAGTGCCAGCTATTAGTAGACAGCTTTAATGACCTAAAATATACGCTGAACATGACGTAGGATGTGATTTATTGCGAGGCAATGGTGGATTCCGAATTTTTCATCTAAACACCTATTCTTACTGAAGATGTGGAGTATGTGGGCCATACAATATTTTGTTTGCCTATTTATTATTTAAAACATTTATTTAACTTGCATTGTATTTTTAGGTGGAATTTTGCAACTCAATTTTAAGGCAGATATCATTAACCGATGGAGATGACATTTTGTACACACGTTTAGGTCGGATGACAATGCAAGTTAAGCTGTGCGGGGTCATTGTAAATCCAACATGGCCGACAAGTGGTTTCTAAAGCACACCTAAATACGAGTATCGATTGTAAGGGCTTGCTGAAAATCACTTCCAATTAAATATAGCGGGCTTCTAAAGATGGCTGACTAAAATTTCATGTTTGACTACATTATTGGTGTCAATTGGTAAGAATTACTCAAACACCTCTCTGTGACGTCATTCTAAATCCAATAAAGTTGACCAAGATTATGCTTTTATGATGTCAAATGAAAGGAATTCTAGGAGAGTACGAGTGTGAGTGAAAACTAAATGACGTTGTTCTAATCCGTTTGCATGTTTGATGTATTGGGATTTTTAGTCATCACTGCATAGCAAAGATTGCGAAATTAATATGATCAATGAGATGAACCTGATAAAGCCTATTTAGCCATAACTGAAAAGTAAAAAATAATTTTTACGTAAAAAATATTTTTAAATCAAGCTTTTATTTGAACTTTGGTGATAGAATTTTCTGAATGACCCTCAAATATACGTGGGAAGTGGCGTAAATGATCGTTTTTACGACAGTTTAAGCTCTGCCTACCCCGCTAGGGATATAGGTGTTATATTATGTGTATATCTACGTTTTATTTCAATAACTGCGCTAATAGGATTAAATAAATTAAAATTATGTAGAAACTTGATTGGTTTATTTATGGTTATTAAACTTAAACTTAGTAACACGATGGTACCTAATTAAATCTTGTAACAAGGTTTTATATCATATAAATTGTGTAGGAAACGCTATAAAATAGTTGTAAAAGTTCGAGGGGATAAAATTATTTGAATCCTATCAGCGTAAGTTTTTTTCAAATAACTTTGATTTAAAAATGAGTTTTTTTCTTATAATGTTTACTTTTCAAATTTTCAGGCTTGAAATACATGCCTTTTGCAAACCAATGCGTCACCCAGGGTACGCAAAAGGGCAAGATCTCTCGTTTTTGTCAACCAGTTCAGGCTACGTATAGGCAAGCGTAGTATTGGAACCCTTACGGCCAGATAGCCCGATAGCTAAAAAAGGCGGCTGGTAGCTACTTCTTCGTTGGCCGGATACAAATGAACGATAGCCTAAAAAACGGTGTCCGCCTTCATAATTATTTAAGAAGGATTTCGCCCTAAGTTACGTAACAACCACTTTAAAAATCGTGACTCAGCTGCGGTGTAATGTAGTCTCATAATAAAATTATCCTTAATTTTCTTTTGTTAGCACGATTTTTTGAGCGTGTATTATTTAAAACAATGCCTTTAAGGAGGGTGTATTTTAGGTTCCCTTAGGAAGTAAGGCGGTTCACTCACATGTCGTCCGTCGTTCCGTTATTTTCTGATGACATGTGAGTGAACCGCCTTAGTGCAGAGAAAGAAATGTTTATAAATACACTTTTCGAAATTATGCGAAAAAGTACAACACCAACGATTACAACTTACTATAATAACCCATGTTTGTGTTTACGATAGATACAAGGTACATCATACTCTCCGCCCATATCTTGAGTAAAACCATGTGTGTGTGTGGAGGGGTACATTGCTATCATTGTACTAAACTAATCGATTGATTCCTTGAACCAATTGTCTATTAAAAGCCTTCATTGTCTCTGATGCATGCGTAACCCACAAAGGCTCTATTTAAAATACATTAGTCGCAAAGATTGATTGTATGTCATTGAGACACTTATTGAAAATAATCATTGCATAGTAGTAAAAATTGTGACATTCCGAAAAAAAAATAGTTTATTATAGGTACGCTGTCCCTGATCTTTTCGATCGTCAATTTTATGGTTCATTGTAGTAATATCGTTAGGTTAAGAAGGTAGAAGTTAAGGTATCGCGGCAATACTGAAAGGTTGCACAATGCTTTGTTCATGCGCACGTGATTCAATTATAAATATCGCTGTAATATGGCAAAATTAGGAATTCGAATGAATGCCTAGGAATTTGATCAAAAGCCGGAACATAGCAAAATCATAGACTTCATTCTACCATCTTCTAAAAACAAATCCTGAAATCCGGACGACATCGTAGGATTTTGACCGAATTTCTAGAGAGGTTTTGGAATAAAGAGGTAATAACGAAGTCCCAAAGTTTCTTTTTTCCAACCAAATGTCAAATGTCGTAATGACTACATTTAAGTCTTTTTTTATAATTATTTCTTGTTTTTTTTTTTACAAAGGAACAATAACATACGAAGGAAATAAATCGTGAAATATTTTTTATATCCCTAAATTATATTTGAAGTTAATAGAAAATTGTTGGCGCGTAGTTGAATTGAAATGCTCTTGCGAAGTTGATTTCTTGCGCCATAATCTTTAAAAAGTACTGGAAATTCTTTCAATTTGCAAACTATTACAGACGTCATGTTTTTTTGTTTCAATCATTGTAAAATTTTATATTATCATTTATTTATTTGTATTGAATTATTGTTTTTAAAGTAAAGACAAAAATAGTTATGATGACTTAATTAGAAAAAAGTACTCGTATCTTATGAACGTCGTTTTGCAATTTTCCTTGACAACTTTAGGAATTAGGACAATATCTTAGGAGTTTGTGCGAATTCCTAGATCGCCATAATCCGGATTTTGGTCAAATTTCTCGAAATTCGGCCGAATTTCTGATTTTGCAGTTTTACTGCGACCTATCCTCCGTAACCCGGTCATGCCTAGGGCTACTTTTCAGGAACAGGAAATAGTTAAAGTTCTAGAAAGCATCGCATCGGTTAACATTAAAAGTCTCTCGCGGATCAACTTCCATTAGAGATTTTCTGTGGTGTAGGATATCATAACACTCTGTAGTAGTTCAAAACGGAAATTAAAACAACCTACGCGCCACCCACAGAAAGTAACGTTCGCCTTTGAATTTTGTGGGCCCCAATCGACATTTCATCGTTATACAGAAATGTGAATGGTAGGTATTATAAATGTGGTCAATTTCCGCTCGATGTATGTCAGGATGTTGAACGGCACATCAAATGTCCAACTTTTAATATTAGGTCCTTACATATGAAATTGGCGTTTTGTATGGGAGGAACAAAAAGACGATTTTTTTTAATATAGTATATTTATTTAATCAAAGTATGAGCCATTGTAATCTATGCACTTTTGCCATCTCATAGGTAGTTCATTGATCCCTTTATTAAAAAAACCATTCGGACGGGAATCAATAAAATCTTTGAAGACGATTTGGACTGCCCCATCTGAGTTGAATTTTTTCCCTTGCAAGAAGTTATCCAAATTTCGAAAAAAATGGTAATCTGTTGGAGCAAGGTCCGGGGAGTACGGTGGATGCCTTAGACATTCTAATTGAAGCTCTTCTAATTTGCTAGCCGTCTGTTGTGCAGTGTGTGGTCTAGCGTTGTCGTGAAGCAACAGTGGCGTAGAGCGATTGACCAACCTCGGTTGTTTAGCAGCTAGCTTTTCCATCATGGTTTGCAATTGCTGACAGTAGACATCTGCCGTAATCGTCTGGCCAGATTTGAGAAAACTGTAATGAACGACACCGGCGCTAGTCCACCAAACGCTTACAAGTAACTTTTTATTGGTCAATTTTCGCTTGGAGCAGGCTTTGGCTGGCTTGCCAGGGTCCAGCCATTGCGATGAGCGCTTCCGATTATCGTAGAGAATCCACTTTTCATCACAGGTAATGATTCGATTTAAAATCCCTTCGTTATTGTGCCGGTCAAGTAATGTAACGCAGCAGTTGACGCGCGTTTGCCGGTTTGCTTCACTCAATTCGTGAGGAACCCACCTTTCAAGTTTTTTCCAATTTGCTTCAAGTGGATTAAAACAGTTTTATCACTAACACCGAAGCCTGCAGCTAATTCGGACGTGGTTTGCGATGGATCCGCTTCCACAATAGCCTTCAATTCTTCATTATCAACTTGGGTCTCCGGCCGTCCACGGGGCTTGTTTTGCAGGTCGAAATTTCCAGAACGAAAACGTTGGAACCAAAAACGCACTGTGTTTTCTTTTGCGACACAACCGCCATACACATCATTAACCCTTCGAGCCGTTTCCGCAGCACTGGTGCCACGGTGGAACTCGTACTCGTAAATAACGCAATATTTCAAATTTTCCATTTTGTAAATTGAGCGATGCAAACAGAAAAAAGATTAGTAAAAAAACAAATGAATAACGGTTTACGAAACACAACTACATGTGGAAATAGCTGTATAAATTTGAATTTCGAATTCCTAACCAAATAGGAGAAATTTGTGATCAAAGTGGCCAGTACGACAAAACGACAATTTCATATGTAAGGACCTAATAGAATGGGCAGTTTTCTGGCAACCCTGTTTTTACACGCTGTGTAAACCGGAGCGCGCAAAGGTCAAAGGTGACTCCCAAGTCTCGTAACTCGTGGCAGGTTGCTACGAGCCAGCTACGGGTTATGGCTACGGTGGCGTAACAGCTTTTTAGGAATAATTGGCATTAGTTTTTACATATTTATTTTAATAAAAAGATTCAGTCAATCTTATGAACTAGAATACCACATAATCATTATCATTTATCATATCTTAACGTTTTGAGTAGATTTTAACTTTAAATTTGACATAAAAGATTTTTATTTGGCATCATAATATATTGTGTTGAATTAATGCAATTTTTTTAGGGTAGTCCCGTAGAACAAATAGTTACTTTTCAATGCTATGAACCTTGCTCATTTGATATAATTCAAATTTTATTGCATTACTAGAAGAAAATATTTGAAGACAACAATTTATGACTTACCAAGCCGCCAACTTTGTATACTTTATCATAGAGTAGAAATCACATAGAGATGACGCTCCCGCTCCAGACGCGCTCAAGGTCAATCCGTCTGGCTGTCTCTTAGAGAACAATTCAGTCGGGAGTGCGCTTCGCCGCGGAAACGTTCGTCGTGCGGGTCGAATTTTCATTTTTTGTGAAAAATTTAGCAATGCCGAATTATTGTGGTGTGTATGGCTGCAAAAGTAAGTTTTTTTAATTTGCCTAAAGATGAGCCAAGGTAAGTGATGATTTTACAGTAAATACCTAGGTACCTACCATTCGTTATTATACGTAATTGTTGTGTGTACTCCTATTTTTACTTACGTAGGTACCTAGTTTCCATTTTCTAATTTTAACTACCTAGGTGCCTAAGTCATTGTTAGCTGATAATGATAAATAAGCACATTCGTATCGTAGGTATGTTTTGCACCTATTTTAAAATTCTGTACCTACCTATTAACAATAAAATGTTAAGGTAAGACTTTAAAACGGGTAAATATTTTGTTTCCACGGGAAAACTGTTAGCAGCGGTCGCAACCGCTTGACTGGCCGCTAGTCTGGAATAAAATTATTGGCACGTGACAGCCCCGACTTAAAGCGCCGGAGAGTGCGGGGCGTTACGGGCTGCGGGGGGAAGTAGGTATTTATAGCGCGGCTTTTGGGGTCCAGACAAAGGAGTTTCGTTTCTATACGCAGTATTATTATCTATTCTTATGACTTTATGCAAAATACGACCCAGCAAGGTCGTACTGGCGAAAACAATGTCGTTATTAAGCCCCAAAATCGTCACGTGGGCTTAAAATTTCGGCCCATAGCTACAACATTACAAATTGGGACAAATTACAATATGGCGTGGTGCCAGCCAGCCAGTTTTATGATGTGATTCAGCGATTTCTGATGTTCATCAAGACAAGAGCACTCGGAGTTAATAAGTGGGGTAGGGTAGGTACTGTTGGCACCATTCTTTTGAGTCGTTAAAATTACCCTCTTCGTGGGTAGTGGTATGAGTTCGGTCTAAGGATCCGAAGGTTGTTGATTCTACACACGGAGCAAAACTCTCTCTCAAATCGTCACTTATTATTCAGTGGTGACATCTGTCCAGCTTACAACGTTTCAAACGGATTGTTTTGTGGGTTCTGACTGCATTAACAATTTAAAACGCAGTACACTCGAGTCGGTACGTAAGGTGAGTCACACACGCACCGCACGATATTTGCGTTTCGTGGTGCCAGCCACCATACAAATGACAACGTTTGCCATTATATCCTGTTTTTAAGAGTGATTTCATGGACTCATTTCACAAAAAAATATACACATAAACATATCATGACTATAATCCCTTGCGGGGAAGGCAGAGCGCAAAACAGCCGCAAGAAAAGACATTTACGCCACGTCTGACAAATATTTGAGGGTCATTCGGAAAAATGTGTATCGCCATTGTGACAGGTGTTCAATTGTAATACACACCCTAAAGCCCTTTAGCCACCTCTTACTACTCCCAAGGGAAAGAAATGGGGTGATGCTCTTCTAAGCCGGCGTAACACGGCAAAAACAGATCCGGAAAAACACCGGGAATTCATGTGGTGCGTGTGAGAACCGCTTTAGAACGAAACACACTCGGGTCTGTGAAGCCCGGTGTGGTCGGTCGACCTTTGAGTGTTTCCGGGGAATTCTAATTTGCCTCGCTTGGCTAGTTTAAATTAAATTCTGGATTCCTGATAAAATATACAGTCGGCAGCAGTTCCAAGTCATCATTTACGTTTCAACATATATATGTTACAGTAAAAACCCGTTTTTAGTTAAAACGCGTTTTCACGAGTTAAAACTAGTTTTAACTGAATTTATTTTTTGAACCACAGTTAATTCTAGTTTTGACAAAGCTATTCAGTTAAAACTAGTTTTTACTCGTGAAAACGCGTTTTAACTAAAAACGGGTTTTTACTGTAACATATATACTGTTTTACCATAGGTACAGGTTTTTAAAAGTAACCAATAGTCGGGACACTTGTGGTAAACATAACACGAATATATACCTCTAAATATGAATAAGTATAACAGGTTTTGAGGATTTATTGATTAATATTTATACTTATTGAAATTTCTTTTGTGTATTTTTATAGAAGCTACTGACGAAAGTATGTAATGTCAGCAGCAAGTCCAGTTATCTATTAAATATTAATGTTTTTTTAATAGATAACCAGCAGATTACATACTAAATTTCATTCAAAATTTTCAATATTATCCTTTATCGGGTTATAAATGTAGCAGATTTGCAAAGAACTGTATTCGTATTATTATCATTATAATTATAGTAGGATGAAACTATATTCAAATAAGTAGCTTCATACATATGCACATCATGCCTATTATCAGACAGAAAGAGCGTAGACAGCCGCAAAAAAAACGGCAATTTACGCCACGTCTGACAAATATTTAAGGGTCATTAGGAAAAGTGTATATCGCCATAGTGACAGGTTGTCAGCCCATCGCCTTAAATTGCAATACACACCCTCGAGTCCCTTAGTCGCCTCTTTCGATTCCCACGGGAAGAAATGGGGTGATGCTATTCTAAGCCGGCATCACTCGGCCAGTTTCATACACATGGTGAAATTTTGAAAAGCGATATATAGCTACCAACACAGTGCATTTGTGGTTTTAAAGTAATAAAACATGATGCCGTGTTGCATTTGTAAAACACCTGCATTCATCTCATTATAGTGTAGAACATAATGTTATATCCTTAGGTAGATTGAAGTTTTCTAATAAAAGCATTCAGTAGTACTCAGAGTTACTCTTTGAAGGGATCATTTTACACTGGTTCTCTATAGGGATATTAAGAATAGGCTGACCCATATAGCGGTAACTTGAGATGCTGCTGTAAGTACCATCAGCGCTTTGTGATACACAATGAATTAAAGGATGAAAGAGGTTAAAATAACACCTTTGTTGGTTTAAAATTATAGAGATAATGTAACAAAGCTCGTTTATTGTTTAAATGGGATAATAATAGAATCTTCATTTAGATAACTCGGCTTATATTAAACTTTATTAGACTCAATTCCACAAATCTGTCAAATAATACAAACTCTTTCTCTGTTTGTATGGGACACCAAGTGGACTAACGACCCGAGGCTAATTTAAATCTAAAAATAGCACTGTCACTTTCAGATTAAAGAAATGAAAAAAGGGACAGTCATTTTAAGTGCTTGGTTTATGTATTTCGTGTTTTTGATAAATATCCTTTCATTTGTTTCAGGTATAAACCATATTAATAAAGCAAGAGAGAGTTTATAAGGGTTATTTTTAGACTCCATCAAAACACTCCACACCTGTTAAAGACAAATGAAGACGCGGTACGTAGTAGGTTTGTAACATTAAATTTAGATAAGCTCATACATACCTATAACCACAGATCAAAGAACTCGCAGGGGTGACAGCACCCACCTGACGTTTATATACTCTGTGCCTATAACCTTTGGGAACAGATACTCATGTAGCATTTGTAAAATGCATGAAGGTCTGACAACTGAAAAGGCTGAATATATTAGCCTTGAGACAAACAGTGGACGCAGTTTGTTTGAATATAAGATACTCAATGCGCCTGGCCCTGAATAATTGAGACCTCTGGAAATACTCAAGACAGGAGCAAGATGCTGCGACTATAAGAAAATTTAGACGGAGCATGCTAAAAATTGTACCTATAGGCGTACCACAAGAATAAAATTATTTAGGAAGCGTAGGCATTTTCAAATTTTTTGAAATATGGTGAATAATCAAGATTTTGATCCTGATAACGCAGTTAAACTTAAAGTAGGTACTGCAAATAATCTTTTTGCAGGTATATCGCGCTCCGTTATAGTACTATTGTCAATGTATCTGCACTTTCTTTTTATTCTAAAGCATGCTACAAACAACGACATTAATATTTACAACGTTACCATTTCAGTTCTCTAGCTACATAGCTATATTTTTTGTTTTATTTGAGTAATTTTTAAGTACCGATTGTAAATTGACAAATTTTGTCAGGAAACCAGGTATATTAAGTTATGCACGTACTACTTTAATTTATTTTATCTTATGAAATGTTAAAAGCTTAGTGAGCGTCCAAGTTTACCATCTTCGTACAATTGGTTCGTGCCGTCCTATCGATGAAAATTTTACATTAGTTCCAAGTAGGTAGTCAACTTAATTTTGTCCTCATAAACCAGACCGCACGCCTTACGGTTATGCTTCCGTGTTACCACTCTATCGGCTAGCACTTAAAAACTTTCGTAGTTGCTGTAATCATGCCAAGCAGTAATACAAAGTGCCAAGGGCAAGTTTGATGAGATAAGTTCACGAAGTCAGGCTTATTGGGTAATCGATATCTTCGACGCCCTTTACAAGCTTATTAGCTATGCCACGCTTCGTCTTTCATGTACTTACTACGTATGCAGATGTAGATAGCTAGAAAATGATACCTAACATTAAACCTTCCCTCGTATCACGCCAGAACTACGACTTTAACTTTCACTGTAAATTTTTTGTTTTGAGTTATTAGAGATAATTTTTACTAAAGTAGAATTGCTAAAAGATGACATACACGGGCTATCACATAAGCTAACTGAAATTACCTACACTTATGTAACAGCGTTGGGTGAAGCAATTCAACTTTACTGCTCTTGGGAAGATAATATCTCTGAAAACTATTTAGATAGAACTGTACTTTGAAATGTTTGTTCTAGTTTTGAAATGTATTGTATGGCATTAAGTATTTATGTAAGCTAGAATGGCCTAGACTTGGCTTTAGACTTGGAGAAATTGGTTTTGTTAGTTATAAGCAAACAGAATAGAGACCGTTGCCAACTTTCCAAATGGTATCTATTTGTTGAATAATAAAAATACTATTAGTTCTTGTGGTTGGTTCGGTCCGCTTTCAAAATTATAGAAAGTTAACGCGTGCCAAAGTTTTGGGTAAGTGTACCCAAATAGTTTAAGTTTTATCTAGGTAGTAAAAATTCAAATTATTTTTCCACAGATTTTACATTGCTATTTGAAAGATCTCACTGAATTAAAGTCGTACGTAAAGTTACACGTCTCGAATACATCCGAACAACTCAGAAGGGTCACCTTTCATCTAGGGTTGCCTTGCCAGGTCACAGAAAAAAAGGAAATGGTATTTTCAGGTATAAACATGCATAAATTCCGCCTATATCCTTTGCGGGATAGGCAGAGCGTAAATGGCCGTAGAAAAAAACCTTTAAGCCACGTGTGATAAACATTTGAGAGTCATTCGGAGAATCTTGTATCGCTATAGTGACAGGTTGTCAGCCCCTCGCCTTAAATTGCAATAGACATGTAACCCTCGAGTCCTTTAGTTGCCTCTTATTTCAACAAGAAATGGGGTTATACTATTCTAAACATCACACAGCTAAGATAAAGTAAGTATAAAGTTATACATTCACAAAAAAAACTTCATTGCGCGGTTTCATTAAAGGATTTGTTAATCTTTTGAATGGAATGTGAACGGACAAACAATTAATGCAGCTGCGTTTTTAAGTAATAATACGTGTTATATTACGTTCAATAGTACGCCTATAGAAATGACACATGATTCGATGGGTGGGGTTGAGCAAAAACCACCCTAGGGACGAGACCCACTAATTAACAATTTTATAAAATATGCAAACTTGCGCAGGCAATCTTTGAAGTCAAACAATCCGCTAATTTAGCGACTTAACCGTAAGCAGGTGAATTTGCTTGGACCCTGTTATAGGCACAAGACTACCCTATATCCCTCGCCCCTAAATAACTGTTGTTTGTTCCCAACTATAAGAACCTAACGAAACTTCAAGTATTTTATATGCCGAACCTGGATATTTATGTTGTTGTCGAAAAACTCGGTATCTTAACAAAAAGCGTTCGAATTGAATCGAATAACAACATTTACTAAATGAGTTTTTAGTGTTTGGCTGTTTTAATTTAGAAATATTTTTTTATAAAGTTCTTTTAGTTTGTTTAGGTTCAAATAATATGTATAATTTTAATGTGATTTTAATAATTATTCCTAGCAAAGCCTGCAGTTCATATTTTACATTTAGATACCTAGACTATGTTAAGATAATCAAAGGTTCAGTAACAAATGTATATTGAGTAGGTATGACCCAAATAAGTCGATTACTGAATTGAGTAGACTATTATAGGCACGAGGCGCGTGTCGTCTCACGGTACATTAGTTGCCAATCAATTTACTGGATTTACTGAGCCGTGGAAGAGCTCAGTGTGATATTGGCTCCATGCTTACATCGTCATACAGGGTGTGATAAAATAATATTTCCTTGTAGATGGAATATTATAAATAATTCAACGATCCAATGCAATACAAGGAAAATGACAAAGGTACATGTTTTTTATCATCTTATCCGATATGTTACGATAAATGCATTGGCAATATTTCATTCTCACTCACGTGTACACATACATACAAACATAACTTAAGAGGGGAGTACTAAATTTTTTTAGGGTTATTGATGCTTTTCAAAAATAAACTCTTCGTAAAGTCGAAATACTCATATTAGAAATGGTACAAGCTTTACGATAGTCGATAAAGTTCCTATATCAAAAATCGATTTAGCAACTATGCGACAAAGACAGAGGGATTGGTCGTGTGATCTCTCGCAAAAACATGTCAAAAGCAGCCCTCGGTGTTTACATGACGCTCGCGAGGGGCCTGGGTTAGACAGAGTGGCGCCCCTTGATATCGCAATGAGGACAACCTAAGTGTCGGGCCATATCTCAGGATTTTTTGGCGCGAAACGTTCGGCTCGCGATGCTGTCGTATTTATTTCACATTTGCCATGACATATACATCCGCAATTACGTAACTAAATACGTAATGAACTTGAGACAAATTATTTCGTCGCATAGTATACCACTAGTGTGCCTTAGCCAATGTACTCACAGAGAGTTATTTTGCTTTTGGTACGAAAAGGGAAGATTGATTATTATTTGGTAGGTAGGTACACGATAAGAAGTCACAAATCTTTCGTAGCGTATTGCTACATGCTACAGCATTTACTACGCCGTAGCTATTATAAACACGAGTTATCCTTGAGTAGATTACAAGGTAGATTAATTCGCATCGCGTATTTTCGTAATAAATAGATTAGGGCAGATTATTAGGTTAGGTTAATTATATAATTTAGATGATTATATGTAAGATAATTTCGTGCTTCTAAGGCCAAAGGTCACAAACCTGGTTGATTTCGAAAACTGAGAAACCAGGGTAGGTATCCTATCTTTTTAATATCAACTAAAACTGGGGCTTCCAGAATAAATTTATCCCCTGAATAAGATTTTCTCGACACGGTGTTACAAAGAACACATTCTTGTCAGAAAGGTGGGAATAATCATGCCTACGTGACGGATTGCGTGACGCTGCGGTCCATGATGTTTCTTTGTCACAGCTCGTTCGCTCGCACATATTTTCTGCCAGCGCGCATTACTCGGAAATTATTCACACGAATAAAGGATAAAACTTGATAACGCCTACAATGCCGCGCTAAGAATTTCCCGACGGAAGTTCCGTGCATTCGTTGTGCGAAACTTGAAGAACATTCTTGTAAGTATTTCAATAGAAACATTCGAATAGTAAGCAGTAGTACTTTTTATTACTAACCTACTTTAATCGTTTTTGTGTATTAAGTAAACAAAGTTAATAGAAAGGAACAAATAGCAATTAATACAAAGCTATTTTAGACTAAAATAAAGTATTATGTCAGTTATATTGTCTACTATAATTAGCTATAAATAAGGTAAATCACCTAGCACTGTACTGTGCTTCGTGACAACTGGTATTTGATGCGGCGACGTCGACTAGGAGCTCCGGTCTTTCTATGGGATTTATTAAACTCCTTTCGTCAAAAAAACGGCTCCAGCAAAATTACGGAAAATTATGCGGTGCGTGTGAGAACCGAGCACCTTAATTTATGTAGTTGAAACATGTTAGATTGTTCAATATATATGACATCAAACTTTTGTCGTGTGAGTTGGTAGTCATATTTTATATAAATCGACCATTCAGCGATTGATAACCAGCAACTTTCCGCAGGTATAAAAAAATATCCTGGACATTTCATACAGCGCCATCTGGCCCCAAACTAAACAAAGCTTCTATGGAACTAGATAGCTGATATTCATACTTAAATACATAGAATACATAGAAAACACCCAGAATCAACACAAATATTAAAAAATTTACTTCAATTTGTGCTGTGTGGGGATCGAACCCACGACCCTCCACGTCGGAGGCAGGGTTATTATCCACTACGCCATCGAGCCAGTCGGTATATTCAGACATAAGAAGTAGGCAATGTTCTGAAAACTATAATTGTTGTTTCTTGCTATGAAGCTAAAGTTTACCACAAAACTAAAATGTAGAAGAAAATTGTTACCTATATAACGTAGGTACGTCACATTGTGCGAAGACACCCAAGGGTGTTATTATGTGAAGTGGTCCGCCTCTTATTATAATGATGCCCGCTAAACTCTTCTTAGTGACTGCGGTGTGGGAATTCAGGTCAGTTTCATTGTATCTACATAAAAGTATACATATACGTATCAAGCAATTTTATATACTTATTATGATACGTCTATGTATATTTTATGTAGGTATACATACACACATTCATGAATCACGCTTATATCCCTTACGGGGTAGGCGGAGAGTGAACGGCCGAAAAACGTTGGTATGTGTATTTTTAAATAAGTATTGATAGTCGTGGATAACGCATTTCAAATTGGAATGGCATTGAGGTATATTATGACATAAAATACTTTCACCAAAATCAACACCTATGCACTAAAAACCAAACAATTTATCTTTCGTCAATTAAGCATATTGCAAAAAAAAATGCATCGATTACATTTTCTAGGTTTTGATTATAAAAAAGTCAATACATACATACACATATCAGTCGTTTATCCCTTGCAGGGTAAACAGAGCGTCAATGGTCGTAAAAATCTACCATTTACGCCATGTCTGACATTCATTTGAAAATCTTTCAGAAAATAGTG
The DNA here is from genome assembly GCA_027580185.1 of Tuta absoluta. Lineage (NCBI taxonomy): Eukaryota > Metazoa > Arthropoda > Insecta > Lepidoptera > Gelechiidae > Tuta > Tuta absoluta. The sequence goes on along the minus strand of JAQAHW010000023.1, from coordinate 9,280,297 downwards.
TATCACTATAATGACAGGATGTCTGCCCATTGTCTAAAATTGCAATACGCATATAACTCTTGAGTCCCTTAGTCGCCTCCCACGACACCCGCGGGATAGAAATACAGATGCCACAAAATGGTGCTATATATACGAAATAGTGGCTTCTGTTTGTGTTAAACATTTTACACGCTTAGTTAAGCAAGGCACGCGCGGGTCGGCTGCAGCGAATGTTCTATTATTAGCTTAGGAACCTCGAAGCTTGATAAGACCAGGGGCGTCGTCATCGATCTGCGTCTAGAGGCCTTCAGCCTTTGAGGAATATTCTGCTGATATCAGAACCTCATGGCTACTTCTATATGAGTATAAGACATACTGCTATATACGAAATACTTAGCAACATATGTTATGATACCAAGAGCGTCGTGATTGATCTTGTGTGGAGACCCATTGCTACTCTTATATGAGTGAGTATAGATATAAAATCAGGAGCAAATGAGAATACATTAACAGCCATAACAGTCCACTGCTGGACATGAGCCTCCCCTATTGAGAGGTATTGCCATACTCACCATGCTTTGCAGGGGGGTTGGCGAGCGCATTCCAAGATGTTATGTTCACAGGGAACGCTGCTGCCCATTCCCTTTACTAATTTGTCCCTTAGTTGTTTTTTACGACAGCCACGGGTAGGATTGGGATGATGCTATTGTAATCCGAAAAAAATGTGCTAATTTTATACATAAGAATAAGAGTGATAAAATAATTTGCTGACTCGTACGACGTCATCACCAGCACCATAATGAAGAAAATCTAAATAATAAAAAATATAAAATCGGCTCAAAAGTAGTGGGGGAAATGGACAACACTTAATTCAGAGGCTTGCCAAATTTCATGTGTTTTCATCTGCCTGTGTTGCCGGTTTAGAATAGCATCACCCCAATTCTACTCGTAGGTGTCGTAAAAAGCGACTAACAGATAATCATCCAGGGAATGGGCAGCAGCATTTCCTGTGAATGCAACATCTTGCACTGCGCTCGCCAATCCACGTACCAAGCGTGGTGAGTATGGCAATACCCCCCAATAGGGGGAGACCCATGTCCAGCAGTGTACTGTTGTGGCTGTTAATGATAATGTAAATTGTAATGTAAGGTAATTTCTGTCTGTGTTGAGACCATTAAAAGCTTTGCAACAACTGAACAAAAGTGGACACAAATTGTCTCTATTTTTAACCGCACTCGCATCCAGCAGGTATACAATCCTCGTACATAATAGATGTATCTTTTATTAGCTTAGGATCGATCAATGTGTCGGCTGCGACTCCAGAATGTTACGAATCCGATCTCGACAACATATGTTTGTGCTCCCAAAGTCACACATACTATACATTGTGTGACTTTGAATTGTACACAATACAATTACATTGAAAATTGCTAATTTATCCCTTTGAATAAGGTATAATTGATGTAATCAAACTATTAAACTTTGAAAATTGCTTATTGATCCTTTGAATAAAGTAGAAATTATATAATCACTAGCTGTTACGAGCGGCGTTGCCCGCATGTGGTGATATAAACTATTCTATGTGTTAATCCATTTTACCTTTTATATGTGTCCCAAATTTCATTACAATCGGTTCAGTGGTTTTTGTGTGAAGAACAAACATACAAACTTTCGCATTTATAATATCAGTCTGATATTAATAAAGCTTCAATATTTTATTGGAATTTTCGACCACTGAATATTGGTTCCTATCAGCTATATTTTGTTACGGTCGGATTCATAAGTGGAGTCATAGTTAGACCACTTGACAGATTGCAATACGGGTTATTATCCTCTGTACTTACTTTACTAACTTACGCACACACGTAAGATTATCGACTGTAAGTAGAAAAGTCCACCTTAAGGCGTAGCATTAAAACTTAAACAGATTACCACCTATAAGCGACATCTATGTAATCTTTGAAATAATTACTCGGTGATAGCCTATTCGCCACCACATCACCACAAAGTATACATCACTCACACTGGTTTGTCTAAAACCGTATTATAGTTATCCTTATTCGTTCACTTGTAGTAAAGCAATAGATTACATATCTTTATTTCGTCGTATTGATCACAAGCTACCGTAGCTTAGCGGTAATAGTTCTTACCTTCTAATCAGAACGGAACCGGGTTCCCATCCGATCTCTGTATGTTGAATAATGTTTTTTTAAATGTTTTTACCATATTTTCTCCAGTAATAATTATTTTATATAATATTGTTCTATATATTCATCTATGTATTATATCTATAAATGTTTATTGTAAATTATGTATCAAAATATTATATCTAAAAACATAAACCTATAATATTGTAATAAAACAAAAAATAAGGTAAGAAATTATTTTATTGGTAGGTATGGTATCACTTTATGTAAATAACATAATGACATGAATGAGAACTTTTGGTAACCATAAGATACGAGTATGTAAAACTACATAAAATACTTGCTGTCGTAATACATAGTTAATAGTTTTGTTTGAATGATAAAACACAATATTATGTAAAATGATATTAAGTGTTCATTAGCTGAAACATCGATAGGTAATTATTTATAAGATCATAGGAATGATCCAAATCTTGGATTGAATCTTTCAATAAAGTTATTTAAGTAATAATTTCGTTAGTAATTATTTTATTGTTCTATGTTTAACGATGATGCACTTTCCTCGGAAGTAAAAGTAATTGTAATAATAATAAATCAGTTATTTGCCTACATCTCAAGGTTTTAGCTTAAGTACTCGTTTTCGTAATGAAAAGATATTGAAGCAAGGCCTTAAGATAACTGACTAATAATTATCAATCTTATATAAATATAAATCGATGTTTTAGCATAATTTAATTGCTAATGTAATGCTCCACAAATACCTACTGCAATAGTAGGCGGGTAAGCAGGTAAACAGAGGTTGAGTGAGCAACGATTTATCAGGCCCGCTTCGGCATACATTGCTGATTATTTTGTGTATATTCATATATTATAATGAAATACACAAGATAATCAGCAATGTATGCTAGATCGGGTCTGATTGGAATCTTAAGTAAAAATCGCCGCTTACATAATTAGTATTTGGTGTTACCTCCGCTGTTTTCAACAACACTTAATAAACACTTAATAGACTCGATCAAATAAGTGCATATATCTGTTCCTCTGGTACTCTCCCACACTCCCAGGCAGTGAGCCTCTAAAGCTTCTGTAGTTCTTTCATTGCGCATGTCCCACCTTTGCACCATTAAACCCCATAAATTCTCTATGGGATTTAAGTCCGGAGATTTTGCTGGACAACGAATAACTTGGATATCTGGGTGCTAGCTAAACCAATATACACCACGGCAGCTCGATGCACTGGACAATTTATCCTGGACAAATGCAAAACGAGGAACTTCACTATCAGGATAAACAGTTAAACATTTCGCACCGTCGTCGGTAGCATGCTTTCCTGTAGCATATCAACATAATTAGCGGCAGTTGCACGCCCTGTTTCTTGTGCTACTAATTCGCCTGGACCAGCGGCAGAACCATTTTATTCATATTGTTACACCATCATCCTCCGCTGTGAATCATTAATAAGACGAGTCGAGTTTTTACGCTACCTTCCTCTTCAAAACGTGTAACCCAACGTTTAACAGTCTTCCACTAAAACAAAGTAGCATTATTAATAAAAAAGTTTATACTAATCGGTTCACAGCTACCAACATACTATGAGTCAAAGTTTTTAATATTTAAAATACAATTGTAATGAAATAAAACTATACTTACGGCCAGACCAGTCTGATTAGCAATTTGAGTTAAATTAAATCCAATATCATGCAGCGCCACAGATAATTGCAGCGCAACAATACTCTGCCTATCCTGCAAACTGATATTAGTATGCATTTCGAAGAAATAAACACTGAAGTTTAATAAATAAACTTAGGTTAAAAAAAATAACTTAGCACACGCACTATCTCGCAAACGATCTAGCAACAACTAAAATGTAATTCAAAATTTACTAAATTTTGCTTCATTTGATAAAATAAAAACTACAACGAAGATGTCGGGATTCGAACCATTGTCTCCACAATAACGGTCAAGAATTAGCTTGACCGCGCTACTGACCAAGCTATCAAAGCTAATGACTCATGTAGTGAAATAGTCAATACTACTCAGCCTATTATACAATGGTAGTTCGTCAAATTATAGTATGTTATACGTCATTTGTGTCATTGTGTGAGTGTCGCCGCGGGTGCGAGCGACTTGTTTTCTGAGGTTTGTGTTAACTATGACTCCACTTTAGAACGCGACCGTACGTGTGTCTGCAGCTGTAGATGGGGAAAAGGGACATAAGAATAAGAATAATTCATTTAGATCAAAGTATAACAAATGTACGTGATTCATACCATTTAGTTCAAGGTAAATAATAAAATGTGCTGAAACAAAAGGTTTACGACCAATGATCATGCTAAGCATTCGAATGAAGCCTGTGTTATGATCATTGGATGCTTAGGAAGAATTTGTATTGGGGACACATCATGTATGGTTTCAATAATCATATTTAAATTTAAATAATGATATTGTATTAGTGCGTCTATTAAATAAACAGCTAGGGTGGGAAGGGAGAGGGAGGGAGGGAATAAATGCCTACTTCCTTTGTCTGTACAATAGTTTTCCTCGCGGAATGGGCCGGTTGCAAATAACATCGATAAAACTGTCCCCAAAGCGAACGAACAAAGGATACGTCTTATTGTTTGCATGATAAGTTTGCGAGATGAACATCCTTAGTTTATACTCGTGCATTCAATGTTTCATGGAACTGAGTTAGAATAATATTTTATGATGTTAAGAAAGTATAGTATTCAAATAAAGCGTGATGAATTTAAGATATAGATAATTGCATTCATTTACTCTTTGAACAACTAATACCACACCGTCTAACTAACTACTTATTAAACCTAAAAGTCATAACCTGATATCTATTTTGGTTTTGAATTCCTTATCTATTTTAAAAAAAGTATTGTTCCTTAACAACACAATATCCAGGAGAAAATCTTTTGAGTGTTTAAATAAGGAACCGAAAATGGCCTTTAGAACGGGATCGTTTACAAATTACTGCTTATTCAAAAAGGAAATTTATGATGTCACCAGCCTGAGGCTATTGTAATGGAAACAGCTCAGGTAATAATAGCTGTAGATTCGGTACAAAATAAAATAAATAGGATTACCATAGGATTACTTAAAATACAATGGAAGGCAATGAATTCGGGTCACTTATAGAATCCTAAAAACCTCACGTAGGCTAAGAGTGCTAGTTAAATGAAATAAATTGGATTTAAGAGACAATTTAATATCACTGCAATATTACATAATGTAAATTTATGTGATAAAAAATAAGATTTTAAAAAGGGACCGTTTCGGATATGTAACTACGAAATTACTGTCTTAGTTGTTGCTATTGTTTCTAGTCTATCATCCAAAAGGGTATGTAAACAATGTCAAAAAGGTTCAATATTGAAACTGTAACAATGTCACTTACATCTGGAGAATGCACTGATCTCCATGGTCAGTGGGAGAATGCCATAGAATACTCATAATACTGAAAACAAGCTGAAGTCAGGGCAATACAGCCAGGACTGGAGATGTGTCTCTGTCAACGGTCCAAAAAGTTCTCGGACGTTACAAAGAAACTGGCACTAACCTACAGTTGTCCCATTTCAAGAAAAGATTGATACTTGGCAGAATCCATGTTTGAAAGACTTGAGTGAAAGTTTTCTTGCGAAAATCGGGTAGGAAAAAAATGTAACCAACATATTACCTAATAAGCATTTTATCAGGTACCTACTCATCGGGTTAGTGAAATTCAGTATAAAGCTTTTAACAAAGCGTACCCTGGGGACATAAGCGCCATTACTCAACGAACCCACACCGAGCGGTAACGATTAAACATCGGACAGTGCTAAATGGGTATCTGTCATTGGACCAATGTTTCACACTCGTGTTCCAATTTAATTTCAATCAATCCGCAAGTAGAGATCCAAGTTCTAATATTTTCAGCAGATCATATTTACTGAATTATATTCTATACAAAAAATACGGTTCGACGACGGTGGTGGCCTCACTTTGCGAATTTGCATCGCATCGCAAGTAGGTATCTGTCTAAAATGTATATTAAATACATATCAATTAATTAATTCTTCAATCATTAATTAGGTAATTGTAAAAAAGGAATGAGTTATTTTAAAATTACCTTATAACTCTCAAATTCCAAATACATTTATCCGCGTTCTCTTAGACTATTTAAAAATTCACGCTTAACTTAGTAAATAATTCAACAGACATTTTGTGAGAAATATTCATGTTTTTTCATCTGGCATTGCGTTAAGTTATTGCTTTTTAACACGGTACTATCGTGGCGTAGCCACATCAATATTTTATACTTTTCTGCAGAAAACGGCGAAGTTTGATCAGTATGAAACAATGGCCAATCTCAACCGGCGCAGCCCAAGTCTAAGCTATTATGTTATGGTGCTTTCAGATAAATGAAATATGAAGGTACTCTACGCCCCACTTCTCGTCCTACGTAATAATACGTGGGACACTCTTAAAGTTTTGCGTAATTCATAAGTAAAACAGTATATTTGTAAAATGTTGTTTATATCCTTTCAAAATATTCTCAATTTCACTTAAATCACTTTTTCATCAAATTGGTGTACCATTCTGCATTCACTGTATTTTGTCCTTCAAGCAGAACAGTGCAGACAGGACCCGTCTTGGAAAAAGAAACCTTAATAATTTTGTTTCCGACGCATTTTGCCTGCCTTATTTTTGTCGGTTTGTCCTCGTCTTCGAACACCCATACAGAAGACTGTTGTTTTCTTTCTGGCAGGTAAATAAATCTATGTTTCGTCTCCGGTCACTATATCATAAACAGCATTTGAGTGTCAATGTTTTTTTTTTGCATCTGTCAACTTAAGCGTGTTTTTGTTCTGGTGTGAGTTTATGAAGAATCCATCGGCTACAAAGTTTTCTAATTTTTTAATGCGAATGTAAAATGTTATGAATTTGGCTCATACCTACCAATGCCCGAATCTACTCGAAACTCCTCATACGCCGGATACGCCGCATAGATACGCCGGTTATCTTCGATTTTCTTTGGTGATCGCAGTTGAGGGCCGACCTACACGAATTTCGTCGTAGAGACTCGGTGTCCCACACGAAAAGAGAGAGAGTAGTAGAGAGTGATACGCACGGCGACGATAAAATTCTGCGTACTAACGCCTCACGGTGCTCATATGAGATGCTTCTGTCCTAAAAGTATTTTGAAGACGAGCGTAGCAATCATGCGGAGCGGAGAATGACCTTTTTAAATCGTAAAAAATCATCACCCTATAATCTATCCGCGTTAATTCCATATTGATAGCGGATGGCGTACTTCAATGTGTAATAAAAAACCATTGACTAGCGTTTTCCAGCCAAATCATTCTTTAAATCAATAATTATCTTTTCAAAAATCAAACATTTACGAGTATGAGAGGCCTGCCCGTCTGCGTGCCACGACAAAATTTGTCGAACTTCGCAATGAATGATGTGTGGGAATTTTTGGCAGTGAAGTTAGCGATACGCGATATGATTCGGTGACAAAATTTTATCGCTGCACTCATGTTAGCTAAGCAGGTGTGCAAAACTTTTAAAAATTTTTTTTGGAAGAGTTTTCACTGCAATCGTCTAAATTTCATAAAAAAGCCAACTGTGATACGCTCTAACACTGCGCGTTGAAAACTGTTATAAAGAATTAGAGTTGTTAGAGCGCCTATAAACTACTCATGCCCCGTAGCATAGAAACCCTTAACTTTCATTTTGTTTGTATTAAGGAAAAAATCTCTCTGAGACTGCTACGGCCACTAGCTACGGAGCTACGAGGGCTACAGGTACGCTACGAGAAGGCTACGGACGGAAATTGTTACAAGAAATTTGCATTTGCATGCACGCTAACTTCAGGCAATTTGTTCAATCTATTCCACTTGGTGAATTGTTTCTACAGGGTTGATACGTTAGGAGGAATTAACCTTGAATTTTTACAGTCAATATTCTTGTCCTGAAAATTGTTAATCTTTAACGAATCTTGGCATCGTTTGAACCATGAAAAACAGTTACAAATGTTATATTTTGGTCATGGCAATTTAAGGGATCTGGGTAATTCATGAATATTTTGTTAGCAAGTGTACACTGAATGGTAAACAGCATTAATATTCATTTGAAAATTAGGAGGTCAAGGCGAACGAAGGACAGTACTGTGACCCTGTGCCATCACATCGTCTATCTAAAAGTACTGTATCGATCGATGTGCCTTTGTAGGCCTATTAAAAACTGTCGGAACTTATCTGCCTATGATCTTTAAAGGAGTCCGGAAATTTTTGAATTATACAAAGACATCATCTGTCTATTCATCAAGGATTTTTTAATTGAAATAGTTTGAGTCAAAACAACTTGCGTGAAAAATCTTGATGTCATATTCCAACAACCCGAAAGTCCTTATACGTGGGATGGTAACGACTCTTATGTCTATTAAGAACAAGTTTGGTACCACCCCGAAATATTTTTAGTACCAAATTATATTTTGTTTCTTTGTTTTGTGACGTAACTTTAGTTAATTTTCCTCAGGCACGTGTATAAGGGGTAGTACTTGTATCACTTATATATAGTATATTATAGTTGAAGTGAAAGCCGTAGGGGCCCCCGTCGATACTGATACGTATAACGCAGTGTTCGGCTGTCAAACTGTCTACTAGAATAGAGTAGACATCTTTATTCCAGTTCAGGGAATTGGGTTAAATTCAGCTCGACATTTATCCTATTATTACCGACATCAGATGTACGCCTTCAGGGAGAATGTGATAACCCTCGACAGTAGAAATACAGGTTTTAAAGCTACAGCCCTCTGAAATGGTGCAATAAGACCATGAAACTGAAAAACTTCCCCAAAAAAAAACTGGAAATGCAATTTTTTTCGACTTTCCATAGTAAAAGTCAGCCTATTGTGACTTGTATGGAAGGTCGATTTTATTTGTTATTTCCTGACATATGTTTCTAGGGGAAAGTTATTCAGTTTCATGGTCATATTGCACCCTGTCAGCATGTGAAGGGCTGTCTCTAGCACTCATTTTAAGTATTTGACCGGGTCTATCGCGATAGTATTTAGGTAAATATTAGTAATTTTCCTGTGTCCCGACGTTTCAATACAGTTTCATGTATTGTGGTCGCGGGTTGACTGAAATATATACAATACATGAAACTGTATTGAAACGTCGGGACACAGGAAAATTACTAATATTTACCTAAATACTATCGCGATAGACCCGGTCAAATACTTAAAATGAGTGAAAGTGATCGCGAGTGCTTAAAAAGTTATGTCTCTAGCACGCCGTATAATAAGTATCTTCTGCTAAATTTTGGGGCTTATCCTTCGATAACATTCTACAATCAACCAATTAGATGAGCCAGCAGAGCGTTAATATCAATGGCCGTAAGAAACAGTCCTTTTTGCCAAGTTAGAAAAATATTTGTAAAATGGGGTATCACTATAGTAATAGGGATTACAAAATATCGCCTACGATGTTCATTCGGCGTTTAAATAAATATTTGAAATCGTCTTGTTTCCATCTTTCCAGATTTAAAAAAGGAAAAACGACTTCAGCCGGATGAGGCGGCGGCGCTAGGCAGGATGAGCTAGCGGCATGGTGGGCGAGGGGGCGGGCCGCGGCGCCGCGCGCTGGCACGTGGGCGACTCGCCCCCGCGCGCGCCCATGGGCTTCGCGGCGCCGGCGCCCGACGCGCCGCTCGACCGCGGCCTGGCGCCGGCGCCCGCGCCCGCGCTGCCGCTGCCAGACATGCAGCGGGCGCACTCCAGGTGTGTTTTAACCCCAATTTACGTACGTTTTACTAGTGCCGGAAAAAAAAAATCCTTCATCACGTTTCTAACCGCAAGTGTTGTAAAAGGTTACTAGTGGATGACTCTAAGTAATGAACATGAACACCTCCTTCAGAATACAGCACCTTGCACTCTGCCACGCGTGGTGAGTAAGGAAAATTTAATTAATTATGGCCGGCCAATGTACAGTAATGGACTGTTGCGGTTGTGGCTCTTAACGGTAAAGACGTTGTTCATATAACTTCAAAGCAGTAGTATGTAATATAAAATTTATTTTGCTAATACTGCGCTGGGTTTATTAATACTTACAGCGTGAAAAACCTGTACTTAGGTTTAGTAAGATTATAATCATACTAAATCCATCCTTTCAATACACATTGCTGAACATTCCAGGTCGATGTCGTCACTACCCCCCGAGCCGTTCATGATGCTGCGCGCGAAGGCGCTCAGCAAACGTGTCATCATCAACGTCGGGGGGGTGCGGCACGAGGTGCTGTGGCAGACGCTCGAGCGCCTGCCCCACACCAGGCTGGGCCGGCTCAGGGACTGCAACACGCACGAGGCCATCACGGAGCTGTGCGACGACTATTCCCTACAAGACAACGAATACTTCTTCGACAGGTAAGTAAAACACCTGTTACTACTAATCACTTTGGAAAATATCACTCTGTAGGGAAACAAATCTGCTTGTGTTACCAATTTGCCAAGTTATAATTATTTCCGATTAGGAAGCCCACGAACTGTTGTGAATTACCTAGCAAGATTTATGACGGTCATAATTGAATCGAGTTACTACGACACTCGGTGACTATTTCGGTAGCTAACGAGAATTCATTGGCAATCAATTGCTTTCACAAATAACGAAAGTAATCTTAATTTTCTCTTCTGCTTCCAGGCACCCGAAAAGCTTCAGCTCAATTCTCAATTTCTATCGAACTGGGAAACTGCATTTAGTGGACGAGATGTGTGTGCTGGCGTTCAGTGATGACCTTGAGTACTGGGGGGTCGACGAGCTATATCTAGAGTCGTGTTGTCAACACAAGTACCATCAGAGAAAAGAACACGTGCACGAAGAAATGAGAAAAGAAGCGGAGAGTTTAAGACAACGGGAAGAAGAAGAGTTCGGTCAAGGAACCTGCGCCCAATACCAGAAGTGGCTCTGGGACCTCCTCGAGAAACCTAACACCAGTCTTGCGGCTAGGGTAATGTATATCTTGTAAATAACTGAACTGTAATCGAAGAATACTAATGGTGCCACTCTAGCCAAAGCTGCCAGGATAATCTTAAATGTTAAATAAAGGTATCATAAACAATAGCTAGATGCTTTTTGTCAATTGTGAACTTTGCCTAAAGTAGGTAACACGTAACCTTAACGTAACACAAGATTGCACAAGATTTTCTGTAGTTAAATTGTAAACAATATTATTTTTGCATTACCTTGAAACACTTTCTGCAAAGTAAAGCTAGGTACACTATACACAGCCACTATCTTATACCTACTTGAATTACTTTGTTGTACATATCACTTTTAACTTTTCTGTAACACTTTTCAATTTGCTAGAAATAAGTTTACCTAACACTAATGCCTAGACTAATCCACTAAGAATGTTGCACGTATGTTGTATGTTTTACCAACAGCTTGTCTTGTATGTTAATGTTGAAATTGTTTCTTATGTGCAATGTAGATAATAATAGTAGTGGTTTTTAGTAGTTGTGTACACTTATTGTTAGGTAACAGATGTGAACGGTGCATGAATAACATCTATCACGCCTCCTACTAGATGTTGTCCTATTGTGTTGATTGTGGTGTTGTGTCCTGATGTCGTAACGTGACCTCGAGTCATCGCTTTTGTCGAAACTGTAACCCGGAGAATATCTGGGACAAAATGTCCGAATTGTTCTCTTCATGAACTCATGGGAACTGACGGATGTAAGTAGAACTAGGGTTATTTTCAAGCAAGTTTTGATGCTACAATAGTAGATTTTACAACAAGTGCACAAAACGGACCATTTTCATCCGAGACTTTTAGCAGCCCGAGCCGAAGGCGAGGGCTGATAGTAATGTCGAGGTTAAAATGGTTTTGTGGACGAGTTATAAACTCTGCTTTTCACTTTGATTGCGAGGAAATAAAACAATAGTATATTATATAAGTAACATTAAATTACGAATTACGAAAAAACAAGAGCTGTTTCCCGCCGCTATATTTTTTTTAAATCTTACGACATTGGCATTAGGCTTGGGCTGCAGACCTATACAGCCTACTATTTAAGCCGACATAGTGCTATTTCAATTTTTTCATACATATAAAATGAAATAGCACTATGTCGGACCGATATCGGCGTTCGGGGCAGACGCCCTTTGGCTGTGTATGGCTCATTTTCTTTGCCTTCATTTATGAGTAGATACGTTCTTGCACTTGTGCATAAAATGCGATTTTGTGCAGCCTATATCCTGCACCAATAAGCTCTTTCAGAGCATGAGAAGTGAAAAATATATTTTATCAGTTTCGACAATAGCGCTGCAAATTATAAGGTGTAAGCGGTGTAAGTATACATTTTCTGATAGTATATCGTTTCCCTCTCTATCTTATTTTGTATTTAAATGTAACTTTGTTTTCTCGAGTTATGGTGGGATGCGTTCATAAAAAGATAGTATTTATATTCATTTAAATATCTATGCTACTCAAGCTGTATAATGCAAATATGTGTTCTATTGTAAACTTGTTTAAAAAGGAGTGACTATTCACCGTAATATATTTAATTGCACTCTTTTGTCTTTTGTAAGTAGGTAGTATTTTAATGTTTTTATCTATTATGTAATCTAGGAGGAAAGTTTGAACTTAATTTTGACAGGTTAATATTTTTATATGCAAATGTTCACAGCCGCGTCGATTATACTTCAATAGGGCGTTTATAAAAACAAAGCTTAATTGTTGTCGCAATTATGCAAAGATGGGATGGGCTTACGCGATGTTACCAGCCGTTGCAAGGCGTCCGCAGGCGGCCGGCGTGCGGGGCGGCACGGGACGGCAGCCGCGCCCTGCGCACACGCAGCGCCCCAGGCCGTGCGCAGTGCGCGCGCCGCGCCCGCGCCGCCTCCCACCACGGCTGAGCGGCGCTCCACGGCACCTCCTAATTCTCACCGTTAATACCCCGATCCCTTTACTTTATCCCCTACCTCTCGACTAACACACCGGTGCTTCTGCTTCATGATACATAACTGATAATCCGACTAACCGGGCGACGCGGGCTATGGACGGACGCGCGTGCGCTTCTTACACCTTCAGGGCCCCGACGCACGTCCGTTCACCCTTCTGTATTTTAATCTACTAAACTACACCTTGACCACACAACACTACTAACACACACGAATAGATGTTATTTTTACACCAAAATTGTTACGTATGTTAAGACATAATTACTAAGATTATTGGCTTTATATTCTATACTTACTGTAAATATACATTCACACATAATACATACATAGTTAATATATATAATATACAACTATTATCGTAGCATACATACAATTGTACAAATGCCTAGGATGAGTAGCTGTGTATAGACACTTACATACAATAAACACTGTGGTACATGTTTTGTCGCGCGGGTCCGCGCGTCCGGTGCGACGCGCCTGGCAGCTAGGCCCGGGGGCGAGCGCGGCCGTGTGCTCAATGTGCGTGCTTGCAGGTCATCGCGGTCATCTCGATCCTCTTCATCGTGCTGTCCACGATAGGGCTCACTCTCAACACAATACCTCAGATGCAAATGGTCGACGAGAAGGGCGCGGGGATCGACAACCCGCAGCTGGCCATGGTCGAGGCGGTGTGCATCACCTGGTTCACGCTAGAGTACGTGCTACGATTCAGTGCCTCGCCAGACAAATGGAAGTTCTTCAAAGGCGGACTCAATGTGATAGACTTGCTGGCTATATTGCCATATTTTGTATCTCTCTTCTTGCTCGAAACTAACAAAAACGCGACGGACCAGTTTCAAGACGTACGTAGAGTAGTGCAAATCTTCCGTATCATGCGAATATTACGTATCCTCAAATTGGCCCGGCACTCAACCGGGCTGCAGTCGCTCGGCTTCACGCTGAGGAACTCCTACAAGGAGCTCGGCCTACTCATGTTGTTCCTCGCGATGGGGGTGCTCATATTCTCCTCGCTCGCCTACTTCGCAGAAAAGGAAGAACCGAACACTAAATTTATTTCCATCCCGGAAACGTTCTGGTGGGCCGGCATCACCATGACCACCGTCGGATACGGTGACATTGTCCCCACGACCGCGTTGGGCAAAGTCATTGGCTCAGTTTGCTGTATTTGCGGCGTGTTGGTCATTGCGTTACCCATCCCCATTATCGTCAACAATTTCGCCGAGTTTTACAAGAATCAGATGCGGCGCGAGAAGGCACTGAAGAGGCGCGAGGCTCTCGAGCGCGCCAAGCGCGAGGGCTCCATCGTCTCCTTCCACCACATCAACCTGCGCGACGCCTTTGCCAAGAGCATGGATCTCATCGACGTCATCGTCGACACAGGTCAGTAGAGCGCTACTAGCTTGCGCTTTGCTTGTTCATGTCATGCGATCTCTTCTGCTCGTCTGTGTCTCTCTTGTGTTCACTCACTAACTTTACGCACGCATGACTCTGTGCTCTAAACTATGATTATGCCACTTTGTATTTAATGCAGCGAAAGCAATGAATGATAGCACGACGCATCGTTTGGCTCCTCGGACTCGCAGACATCTCTAACCGATCAGAACAGTTCACGTTACATCGCAGCTACAGAACAGCTTTATTCACACGTTGCGTGTTGTATCCGACGAGGCGCACTCAAGAGTGTTTTATTCCTTGTCTTCAGGTGACAAGTGCGTCCTCATTGAGGCGAGAGACGACGCCAGATGAGCCTTGCCCCTCGCACGGGCGTCCCTCGACCCCTTAGTTTAAGTCCGTACCTCGGGGTCGGGCTCGCGTGTAGCTTGCGATGTGCGGCGAAGACTATCTAAGGTCGATTACATTGTCAGCGTAAGCCTAACGCTTATTAAACTAACTCTCATCTTCTACGGACAATCCGATGTGTGCATCCGGAGGACGCTGGATCTATATTAGACTCTGTGGAATGTGTTGTGTAGTATACGCCGCTGTTTGATGTTCTTCTTCTAAATGTTATTTAGTTCGTTGTATTATATAAATATCTGTAAATGCGTTACTTGCGATCGCTGTTGAGTGTTTGGTGGCGGATGATGGCGTCGCTACTGATGGTGGTATGTGTCTCCAGGACACAGCATGTCGCAGCAGGACCTGACTAGCCTTGACGAGGGCGAAGCGCCACCTACCTCTGGCTGCTACAAGCAATACGAGCATGCTATGACCAATAGGATTCCGGAGAGTACCGACCCTAGTCAGGTGAGATCTCCATCTATATGCTGGGTGCGTCCTTCTTTTGTTAATGAATGATGACCCCGGTAAACAAAACCTTTTATTCAGTAGGTACTTTTGGTGATAGTTTCATATTCATTACAAGAAAGTTCCCTATATCGTTTTTTATCCTCAACAATGAACAACCCACAGCAAGTGTAAAATTCGGGATACTTTGATACTTTCTGCCTCGACTTGAAGAAGCCACGCATGGCTTATGGTTTGGGCGCACCCATTTAATCGATTGTATGCACCAGGCTTGCCGTTAACACCCGAGGTTGCAGTTTCAGAGCAGCCCTCAGAAAGAGCGGCGGTACTCGGGGGAAGGCTCCGACTCGCCAGAGAAACGCTTGCTCTTAAACCCTGACCCGACACCAGTAAGACATCGATCTATCTGCTAACACCCGCTGCTCTATCCGCGTATAATAACGTGAGATATGATTGCCTGTAGTACCTAGTACACGTAATACACTCCTTAGCTTAGCACAGAGTCCAATATATACAGATTTTACATGAGTCGAAGCTACACGGTCCTACGGTTTACGGTTTTATTAGACGGTCCTCTTTTGAAATACATACATCGGTCGATTTTATGGTTTTGAAAAATGTATGCCATATTTTATTGAAATATACGTATAGTTTCGACTTTGAATTAAACATTTTTCAAGAACAAAATAGTAAAAGTAGATTTGCTAAAGTAAAACCGTCGAAGAAGTCCTTTGATGGTGTTACACTTGTGCCTTCTGCTTTTTAACCACATTAAATAAATGGAATAATGAGTATTTAACGACTAATTATATCTGTTTTTCTAGGAAAAGAAGACGGCTGACAAACAGCTTTACTTGGAACAGCTGCCTTCTGAGTTTGAATGTTGTTTTTGCACGTTCAAGGTACTAAGATACTAACTTTTTATCAAGTTGTATATTCAGGATTTATGCCAATATTAATGAGTATTAGCAGTGTCTGTCTGGCAAGCCGCAGGATTTATATTCATATGATTTAACGCTGAATCCACCGTCCCGGATATACATACATAAACTTAAAAAGAAACTGTCGTATTTTGGCGATAAATCCAAGTTTTCGTTGGTCCCCGAGGGTGTTGTGCAAATTAGCCCCTAGTGATACATTTTAATAACTATCCTACAAATTACTAACGTGATGTTTTCTTTGATTTGGTGATCTGAAAATAATACTTATTTGTTACTAATTAACTTAAATTATTTTAACAAGCTTTAACTCGTAAGTACTTTAATATTAGTATTAATTAGTAGGTATTTAGTTTTTAGACGACAAATAATTTTCACGTAGTAAGCATTTGTCTTGGTCAATTTTATTGCAAGTTCGAAAATCATTAAATATGTATACCTAGTTAACAGAGAATGTTGCGTACCTACCTTTTCTCATTTTATTTTACGTTTTACGTATTGACTGAAAACGATTATCAAATTACGATTACAATTATATCATTTAAGTACCTACATATCTTAAGTAGGCAAGGTAGACTGTTATCAATTGGGAGATATTTTCGAAAAGAAGAATACATACAAACCGATGTTTCGTAGGGTTACAAAGAATTCATAGACGCAGAGCAACTGATGCCGATGTCAACGTCAGACCTGCGGCAGCCGGTGTGCGTCGAGCTAGCCTGCCTGCAGCGTCGACAGGGACCCGCTCCCAAAGCACTTCCGGAGGCCACGCCGAACAGCCTCGACAGCCCTGGTACGCACACTTTCCGTCTCCTCAAGAGAAAAGAAGGGTACAGAAAGAAGCTTCATACAACCACGCTACGATATTGAGTTTTTACTCTTCTATAAGCTTACACTACGCCTTTCTTTACTCTTGTGGATCTACATTCCACCACACATATAAGAGCAAATGTAAATAATTTCGCATATCTCATCTTACAAACTTGTAAAATAGGTAAGTATGGCAGCGAGCCAGTCACTCCGCGTTATATCGCATACTGAAATTACACTGTATTTTATCGCATCAACTGCTTTGTCCCCTGAGTTTAACTTAATGGATTACTTTCTACTTCGCAGAGCACTTACTACAACACAACAATATCACTAACGTATTTACGCCTACGTTCATTTGTTTCGAAATTGTTTACATTTGTTCGGATCTGGTTTTTTAATCTGGAGTTCCAATTGACTTTTTCTTACCAGAATCATTGTTTGTTTCTGTAGAGTTATCCCCTGACCGTTGAGCGTCTGTCTCGATGTTCCCAATCACGCTCGTCACCTCCGATTGTCGAGAGCACTCGTGGGCGGCACACTACACAGTAACACACTTCCCAGTTATGCGCATTTCCATATCCGTGTTATGTCTTACGTTGCAGATACATTTGCATCATGCTTTACGCACCCTTTTCCTTCAGAGGGTGACATCGCATGCGAGATCGACTCTTCCAACTTGTATGTGAATCCGTTGGACGGTAGCGGGAGCGGAGGCGGCGGCGGCGGCGCGGGCGCGGGGACGTCTGATTTCGGGGGAGTACGCAAGAGTGCGTCCGGGGACGGAAGCGTGTTGTGCTCGAAAGGTGCGCATGCGCAGGGCGAGGGGTCGCCGCACGGGTCGCGCGGCAGCTTGGTAGGCGCGGTGACGCCTGGATCAGGCACGGGCTCGCTGGCTCCGGCAGCTTCGGCACACGCCAGCCGCACCAGCCTGCCGCAGCCGCTGGAAGAGGTGCACGCCGCTTCAGACGACGCCAAGCCCAAACATAGGAAAGCCCGCTTTCAACAGGTAATACCGCTGCTTATATCGACTCGATCGCTCATTACTTATCCTCATTCGAGCCTCACATTCCATTCATTTTCCAGGAGATTGAGCACTTAACACCATGTAGCTAGTTTGTCATTCACACCTGCGTTGGTATGTTGACCGTTGCACGAGGTGGTTGCATGTTGTGTTCGCCGCGTGATAGCTGTGCTCGTGATCTGTAACCGCGTGCCGTTTGCAGGAGTGGACGGAGGAGGAGAAGCGCCCGCCACGGGGCATCGCCACGAGGATCATCAATCACCACATCCTATTTGGTAACTATCCAATGTCTTGTAATTATTCAATAAACAAATAATGAATAGACTTTACGTTGACTCCGTTTCTTTTGAGTCTACTATACTAATGTATATAGTAGAGTAGCTTGAAGTGAAGTCTGGTGATAATCTTGTAGGTAAGAACGGTCGTCGGGGTGGCGGGGGTGGCTGGTCCCTGGAGGGCGAGGGCCGCGCGCGCTCCATACTCAAGAACAAGGAGGCGCGCGGCACCGACAGCGAGCTGCTGCTGCAAGACGCTGCCTCGCAAGGCGCTAATGTGAGTACATTTCCTCGACTTCAATCTAAAATATAATCTTACTCTGAAATAGGCAGTTGCAGCACGATGTAAGGCGTCTTACACAGCTATAGCGTTGCTGATGTAGCTTCAGGCGCTATACTTGCTCTCACGATGATTTTGCGAAAATTGGTTAATATGTCTTTTAATGGTTCAACGATTTAATGCAACACTTTCAATACCATTCACTTTATACCGAAAACTGCGACATTATACATATTTCCGAGGCAATGCTTTGAATACACTCTTTAAATCTTTTTGTAAGGACACAACGATATCTGTAATAACTGTTTTATATATAAACTTTATTTCTATTTCAGGGTGATTCAGGCAGCGAGTCATCACCGATCCGATTAAAAGACTTCAAGGGGCAAAACCACAAGGCTGGAGCACAGGAGAGGGACAAAGTTGCGACGTAGAGTGCGCCTGCGCCGTCGACACGCCGCGACGAAACGCGACACAACGCGACCTCAAGCGATAACGCGCGACAATGTGCGACTACGTTAGCCCACTCGAGCGAATGCTATCACAACGTTAATACTTAGAACGCAATAACATTATTAGATTATTAAAATAATTTTAACATATCATTGGGCGATTGTGACTGCTTGTTGAATAGACGATTTCATTTCGTAGGGTTATAACTATTGTAAAATAATATTACTTAAATGTAATAATTGTTCATTCCAATCGAAAAGTTGAAGATACCTATTTGTTAAGTTTTTTTACGTGCAATTATTAATTGCTAATTCTAATTTAAGCTATATAGTTTGTACAGCATAGTTGACAAAAAGAAAGCAATTATTAAAATTAAAGATTTTCTGAAATTGTTACGAATTATTTTATTTCACTTGACTTATTTACATTCACTTATTATTAACCTATATTGGATAACATCGAATAAAAAGCTCCTTAGTAGTCAACAATTATATTTATTTGAAAGCTAAATTCTTCTCAATTTTTTAAGTAAAGTGTAGAAATATAACATAACTTTTTCAATCAACATTAGGAACACACACTATAATATAAAAAGTGAATAAAATTAACTTATACGTACAAAACAAGAGCCTCGAAATTGTTCAAAACTGCATTTTTAAATTAATCATCCGACCCAATTACATAACCAATGTCACACAAAATGGAATAATCAAATTTTTATCAAATATCAAGAAACAATATCACAAATACATAATGCTATTCATTACGTTTTGCTATCAAACCAAACATAATTTTGTCATATAAAAAAGTAATACTCGACGCTCTATCAAAACGAAACAAACAATCTAACTAATACTTTAAAGAGAGAACAAAACATGGATATCAAGAATTTCGTATAGAAAGAAGAAAATATCATAATACTTTGGTACATAATGAGTAACGGTTACGCACATCACTACATGGTAAGTGCACAATTATAAACGATCATAATGTGCCAAAACAAACTGATAAATAACATAGAAAACATGGTGTAAAAAGGTGTAACAAGCCGAAAGACACTCAATATTTTAATAATAGAACGTAGGTTGTTACATTAAATTAAAAACGAAAGCCTAAAAATTTGGTCTCCCATAAAAACCTACCAGCCTTCAAGTGTTTTTGAATGGGAGGTCCAATTATAGTTATTTTGAATGGGAAGTCCAATTATTATTGTTATATAGACTTTAGTTTCTAGGGGGAAAATGTTCTTGTTAATGAGTACACCGTTCTCATTTCGGATTGCAAGACCCCTTTTTGTTACACCATGTACAAAAACAACTATTTATGATCCTAATTAGTTTAATAGTGAGAGCGATCCTATCACTATTACTCATAATGTCGATTTCATAACGGCTCTACAAATGAAAATGAACTTCAGACTACAATGTAAATGACTTTTCATAAGACCTTCGATAAAATTGAACAGTATATAATATTTATTCACAAATTCACAGACTACAAGTATGTGAACACACAGGCACCTTAGCTAATTCTTGGCAGTAATCATGGCACAACGGGCTACGTAATGTAGCTGACATGCCATCGGTTCTGATTGCAGTCACCGCGGTAGCACAGTAGAAGACGCGTTTCGTCAATAGATCAAATCTAACAATTGACCAAGTAAGATTCAATTTAATACTAGATTTCCGCCTAGCGGTTTCATCCGCTGCCACTCATTTACCCGTGGTAATAGTTGTTTTCCTGCGGTATAATGTGGCCTATGTGTTATTCCAGGTTATACTCTACCTGTGTTCGAAATTTCATCCATGTTGTAAAGAACGAATGTTCCTTCAAAGATGTTCGGGATATTGCGGAAAACATCACGTTTTTCGTAAAAATATTGGTAAAATTTGCATACTTAACCAAATTTTCTTTCGAGTTTCTCTATAAGGCGTATAACACAAGTTCCATTGGCTTAAGTAACTTACGAGAAATACCCTAAAAATTCTATGGAAAACTATTTAAAAGTCAATAGCAAAATAAAAATCTATAAACAAAACATGTCTTATACGTACCGCAGTGACTCCTTATTTCATTCCTTATCTTCTATATAAACTGTATTTACACACCGATTGTTAGATTGGCTACGTAGCAGAGAAGCAACTTTCATGACATAGGTTCAGCACTATACAATTCAATCTTGTAACTCCCAGCGCAACTTGAAACAAAACATACTATTACATTTTCTATTACTTACATTAGCTTTTAAAATTAACTACAAATATTATTTGCTTAGAAGTTAAAAATACTTGAAAAAATTATAACAAAAACGAATACTTACATATAATACGCGAAGTCGTAAGTTATGAACACAAGATTATTTTTAGTTATTTGTAGCTGATTTTAAAAGCATCGTGTTTAATGTGATTATCAAAATCTCACCGTTATCAAATATCTACACAACACATTATAATGCATATATTAAACAAAACGAACGACATGGAAATGGTATTAAGGCGGTTATGCTATGTCCTCGTAGATATTTGACAATGTAAAGATAGATTCGTGCCTTATGAAAGGCCTTCGTCATATTATTATTTATTTATTTATATTTCATATACAGATAAGAACAAGCAACATTGTATATCGTAGTCGGTACCTATATCGTAGGTAACACTCTCTGCTAACTTGCCAATTTAAGTTTTATGTCACTTATATGTAATCGAATAATAATGGTTCAATGAACGTTTACGAAACATGAAATGTACATTATTTTAAATTTAAAGCTTTGAGTACTAAAAATTATCACAAACAACTTTGTCAGTTACTTTGCCAAGTCGCACGAGGCGTCAGAATTGAGGTACTTTGTTTTTGGGATTTTCAAATGAGTATAGACTTAAAGAGTGAGTAGAAAAGACGTAAGATCAAAAGTAGTGACTTGACTAAAATTGTATTGTCCGCACTGTGTAACCTGGCAGTCAAAATATACTTAAAACTTGTAAGAGCACATTCGTACTTAGTATTACTTTGGGGATAATCTTAATATTTATATTCTTTTTGTTCATTCCCTGCACCGCTAGCATATGTGGGAATTTCTGAAACGCACCAATCAGTTCAATCTTAATAATTTGATAAATGCAGTATAAATACTTAAATTACAGATAAGCAAAATTATAAAACAATGAATAGTTAAAACTTATAAGCAAGAATCCAACAAAATAATATACATAAAATATACTTAAAAATAATAAAAGATAGTGTAGTCCAGACCAAGCAGGGCAGAGAATGTATGCACTTGTTAATAATATGAACGTTAATTAAATGATTCCTAGTACACATATCTTATACATTATTATAACTTATCCATTGTTTTCAGAACAATAATATCAAATCAGAAATAAATATATATGAGCTGTTTTAGATTATCAAGTGAAAGAAAGCATAAAAATAAATAATTTAAATAAGAAAATAAGAAAACAAAGGAATTTGAATATTTTTATAGTTACATCGCAAAGTTAATCTGTTAACGACTCAAAGTTATCTGGTTAGACAGTGACCGTGTCGACAAAAATGTATCAAAATCACAGAACTATAGTGAAAATGTACTAAATTATAAACAAAACTGTTTAAACAACCCTTTTTCATCTCAACGTAACACGAACGTATCTGAGCCCGCGCTGATTAACTAAAATGGTGGCCGCTCTTCGAACGAAACGCAATAAGCTTTTACGATAAATACTTTTGATCATTGATCATATCACCATCTGAAAGAAATCTCCTATTCGAAAATATAATTTCAGCTCAACATATTTTTACAAGCCACATTAAGATTTTGTCTACATCTTAACTTGGTAGAACTGAATCCTCCATTTAACATCTACTTAGATACTACCTCGAAACACTTTTCTAAAACGTTTGTTACGCGACACGAAAGCTACTCGGTGTTGAGTAATCTTTACATAAAATGCAGTTTAGTTTCATAGTATATTAGATACAGTCATTATGTTTAACAAACGAAGAATCTTTTTAATTTTATCACATTTTCATAGACGGGTATAGTACACAGGGCGTGCATAGTATTCAGCATATAATACACGTAACTTTTATAAAGCTGACCAAACAAAACATTAGACACAAAGTAGTAAGCGATCATAATTCCACTCATTGTCAAAGGCACAACACGGCCAAAATAATGCATATCCCAGGTTGAAGCATTTGTCAGATCTGGCAAACATATGCGGGTAACTTATTTAGCTTAATAAATACAATATTAAAACAAGGAATAGTTAGGCTGTGACTCTACTAAGTCCTTGACAGTGAAAATTGTAGACATAAATTAGTGAGTGTTAAAATACGTGTTTTGATAAAAAGGTAAATCAAACAATATGCTTTGCCAGATCTGCATCATCCGAATATAAAGGTGTAAAAATATCTGCAAATATTTTGAAGGCTGCTACCATCAACCTGAACAACATTTCCCAAGGAACAAGTTCGTGATTTTAATCAATGTTCCTTGAAGAAACTTGTTCAGTTTCACGAGCAGATTTAACTTATTTTCATCAGTTTTTTTACACCTCATATTAACATATGTACAAACACACTCATCCCGTTCACTGTGAAATAAAGTGAAGCAGACTACCTGTGCCAAGCGATGGTGAGCGCGGTACGGAGTTTGCCCCACAGCCAGGGATAGAGGCCACCGCCGCGCCACGCCGCGCGCGCCACGTACTTCACGTAGTCGTACAGCCCCCAGGGGGCGTGACCGCCGTTCACGTAGTACACGTACGTGAAACCGTCTTTACAACGACCCTTGATAGAGTAATAGTACGGTAGGAACGAGTGGAGACGAAACCTGGAAAGAAAAAGACAATATTACAATGGATGCAATATTAAACTAAAAAAATGGATTTAATAGTAATTCATACAACAAAAGAGCAAACTTTATTTCATTTAATGCATTTTTTTCAAAAGTGTTATCATGAACTCAGTGATAGTTGAAGTTGAGAATAAGTTTTCTTTCGTGCGCACACAAATTTTCACCACTATCAGTGAGAAAATTCTGCCAATGTTACGTTTGGGAAATTGGGTGTACAACTTTAATACTTCTTTTCTTCTTCTTACTAAAAATTCCCGGCTAATTTAGTTCAGAAATATCATTATGTATTTAAAAATTTCAAATATAAGAGAACACATCGCTTACAAATAACTGGCTGAAATAATTTCAGAACACGCCGCCGCCGCCATTCTCATAAAATGTTTAAGTTTTGATAAAATATGATGTTAAAAATTCAAATCAGTTTCCTCTATCCAGTGGATTAAAACGACTTTAGCCCACTGGATTTAGGCGGTAAAACAGGTCTTTTCAAGCTGGAGAAGTGAAAATAATTTTACTTAAATTTAAGTTAACTTTCAATACAAATAGCAAAGTACCTAGTCCACAACAAGGAAACAAGGAAATGTTTGATGTTTAATAAAATGAAGTGTTTCTCTACGTAATTTACCACTTACATTTTATATTTATTTATTTCCATTAATTTTCATGGTTTCATAATTAAAATTTAGCAGCTACTGAAATGTACATAAAAAAGTAATTGGTGGGTAAATGCACGATTTTCATGTCTTATAAAGAATTAGTACCCATGAGTATTTTATTACATTATGGTTCCACAATTCATTCCATCATATTCAAATATTCCAAGAAGAAACTTGTCTGGCAATAATAAAGCCCATATTGCAATGTTATGTTGTTATCTTGTGTCGTGTCGTCGCCCTATCTACGTAGTCAGTAATAAAGATTAGGTCAGGAATGTTAGCCTGATCAATGCAACGATTTATAAATGATACTTGCACTTTTGAAATTGTTTTTTGACAGTCTAGAAATATAAATTAGCGAATAGAGATTACAAAAAAAAAAATATAATGATGGGATAACCATCACAGTTTTTTTTAATCGAAAAATCATAATATAATTTATTCTTGCATCACTTGGATACAGACACACAGAGTTGACTTTCCTATATCCAACTGCAAGTTCATTGACTTAGTAATTATTGCCGGCATGAACCCCTTCGTTGACTGGAGTACGTTGCGTGCAAATATCGATAAGAGGATTTGATCTTAGTAGCGTAAGCACATTTATTGTAACTGTAGAAGGGAATGCCTACACGACCAAAGTACTGCGGTCTGAGCTCGTATTTATGTTAGTTATGGGGTTTCAGCTTCACATCATTTACACTTCGCCTGATTCTAAGGTGCCTATTTGTCTAAGGTTTATAAAGCAGCTGTAACAAGCAGCTAAGAGATATATCCTGGAATTGAACCAGTTCCCAGTTAAAGCTACATTCTGCACTGCGCTTACCAATCTGCCTGTCAATACGCCGGTATTTACCATGCGTGTTCGGCAGTGGACTCTTGTGGCTATTAATTTCAATAATTAATAATGAGTAAGGTTACGACCTAAACGTATCTTTTTAATTTAGGACGTACTAGCTCTATGTCCGTCTAAAGGTTAACTAAGTCTACCAAGGTAAGGTAGGAACTTAACATACAGGTAAATCATAACTACTTACTTTACCCCACACAGATCAATCAAATCCACAAATTATATACTAGATGTTACTGTAACTTAAGTTTTACCTTGAACGGCTAAATATAGTTCTGGTGACGACCAATAGAAAGCACTTACGAAAATAAGGGACGTTACGGACGCTACGTCCGCTTCGGGCCAAGGACAAAATAGGCATTAAATTACTATAACAAGAGCGTACTTTATTTCTATCTAAATTAGGCAAAATCGGTTAAACTGGAACGATAATTTTATAGCCCGGTATGGCTAGCTTGTTACTTGTATGTTTCATCGTATGTTTGGACCATTGGCCGAACTCAATTTATTATTTTGTATCATTTTAGGTATACGCTAACATACTTTCCTTTGCAGTGGATAAAAACATGGGTTACACTATACATGGTGTAAAAAAATTAGCTAAGAATATTTTAAGGGGTGAACCAGTACGTGAAACTGAACAACTTTCCCCAAGGAACATAGGTCGATATATGAAAAAAAAATTGGCCCTCCCATACAAATTATCCCGGCCGGGTAACACACTAAGTATGGGAAGGTCAAATTATTTTTTCAAATTTCGACCTATGTTCCTTGGGGAAAGTTGTTCAGTTTCACGTACTGGTTCACCCCTTAAAATATTCTTAGCAAATTTTTTTACACCTTATATAAACTGTCAGAAAGACAATACTGGTATATTTTAAATTTAAGTTAATAATTGAGGTATCAAACATTAAATCGAAAATGTACACAAGCGTAACAAGTGATACAAAATGTAATACGTGCTTTATTGAGTCACATAACATAACAAAATGACACAATAGTAAAAAAAGGCGACTTTAGAATTTTTGGAAGTTATATCCACAAATAATGCCAGCCGTATCGGACTTTAATTTAAACAATATTAAACGACTTTGTCAGCTCATTTAAGTATTGGTTTCCCCATGGGACTTTATTTTCCTTGAATTTTAGGAACCTTAGGATAAACTATGTATTTAATAAGAAACAATGGTAGAGGTAAGTACATGCAAACGTATTACGTTAAACATAAACGTATTTTACTGTATTTAGACTGTCTGTCTTACGTACGTAACATTGATCCGAAATAATTTATGGGTGCACTATTTCTCAAAATCATTCTTTTATGCTATGTAGATCATCATTAAGGAAAGGTTAATAAATTAGATACTGATTTATTAGCGCGACCTTCCCAGCGGTTTCACCCGCTGTTAAAGGTACCTAAAAGCCTACCTCTTAGTTCACTCTATCTATAAAAAAAATAATCTAAATCCATTGCACGTTTTAAAGAGCTAAGCATTCAAAGGGACGCGGAAAACGATTTTATTTTATACTATGTAGTGATTCAATGTGGGGCATCTAGCATTTACTGACACTATAATATTTATCTTATCTTTTATCGAAAACCTTGATCAATAGTCGATTGGCGTCAAATCAATAAACAAACAAGTAATGTACACCTTCATATATATGTGTGAACGTTATGAAACAAGAAAATAATTTGTTTCAAATTCCATGGATTGTATGTATGAATTCGTGCGAGTCTAGGTTAGCATTTCTCTCTCTCTACCTGCAATCTTGGGAAGACCGATTAAGATTTCAATTTAGCTAATGTAAGTGATCCCGTGAAAATAACATCTTGTACTACGCTATACTCACGGTGGCCAACCAGAGTAGATTAAGCTGATTAAGGGCCTTATCCCCCCATTCAATAGATGTTGGCCGAATAGCAAAGAAATCAAGCTTTATATTGCATATGATTGATCAATCACTCACCGCCGCTGCTCGTAGAAGAGTATCGCCTCCGAGTTGGTAGTGAGCACGTGGAGAAAGATGGCCTTGACGCGGTGTTCGTGCGGCGGCTGCGGCACCGACCCCGACAGGTGGTTGATCAGCACGTCCAGCAGCATGGTGGCCACGCCTGACCGCCGGTACGACCGCGCCACTCCTGAAATCACGGGCAAAGTAAAGGTCTAACTAAGGCACAGGATTCGTAGCTCTGTGACGTTGCGAAACTGTATTCTGCCCTGACAAGAACAGATTTATAGTAACTAGAGACTTGCTTGAATATGCTGTGGATGCTGTTGAAGTTACTTGCAAGTATCTAGCCACAAAAACATTGTTGCTACTGTAAGCCGCCGGCGCGTATCTAATGGGCCATAATGTGCGCCAGCCCTTTGGGTCAGAAGCCAGGACAACCCACTAATTAAAGCATTTATAGAACAACAAGACTGACTGTGACTCAACATATGAATGACTACTACAATTTTTAAAGCAATTTTGTTTAACTATCTAGGTGTATAGTTGCCTTCCTTTTGGTATAAAGGTAAAAACTAAAATATAATTTAAGATTTGGTCTATCATATGTATTGGTTGAAATTGATGCTGTCTCGAAGGACAGAAAAAAGAATAATGTATTCTTGTTGACTTGAGAGTGGAAAATTATATAAATGTTTTATTTCTACACTTCATACACACTGTTTACCTACATAAGATATTGTTGTGATAAATTGTAGCAAAGAAGTGAACTTTTAGTTTAAAATAAACAGTTTTGTAATCAGTTTTGTTGGCGAGGCTCCAATGATGCTGCACATCACAATATGCAACACAGCCAACAAGTAACAAACATTTAGTGCAAGTGTATCCAGTTTAATGATGTAAATACATATGTATGTTTAGACTTTCATTTCTTAATTTTATTTTTCTACAATATAGGTACTTTACATATATGAATTGAAAGTAGTATTAGAATTTTAAAGCTCTGTTTTAAAATCTCGGTATTTCAGCTTCAGCTAGGGACAATGTACATAATATTGTTAAATAGTTTTAGTTTGTACTTACCTAAGGACAGTATGTACGCTACAAGTGTATCTTTTGAGGCGAACCATCTTGACAGTATGCCTCTATCTTCTGCATTTAGTTTGAGGTAAGGTTTTATTTCAGCTACAATGAGACCAATGATCTGCGCTTTGTAAACAGCGGCTAGGGCAAAGAATCTGTTGGAGGAGGTGATGTCTTCGTACCATGACTGCGGGTACTCTATCGGAAACCAATCTCTGCATAGAGATCTAACCTAAAATATATATATTACAAATTTTAATTTATGATTCATGTTCAAATTGGTAGTTATGTTTTTCAATAAAGGCAAAAAGCTTGTTCAATCTGTTTTTCACACGTTAATTAGCTGTTACCGCATTTTATTAAAAGCTAATGAATCTGGGATAACATAAAGACAAATTTTACCTCTTCTAAGTCATCAGGGCACAAAAAACGAAGTTGAATGTCTTTGAGAGAGCATTTTGCCTCTTTCGACTTCTCAATTATTACCTGGAAGCCTTCAGACAGGTACCTAAAAGGAAATCAATTAATGAACAACTTATAGGCAAATATTATAATGACTAACCAGGAAAATATAGTAAAGGTTTTAAAAACAAAGAGTATTTGTCATAGAATAGAATTTCCAATATATGTAGTGTTGAGTCAGTATAGATTGAAGATCCAGAGATGCTTTTTACCTTGAAATTATGATGTTTACTGACAGAACAAGCGCTTACAGATTTGTTTACTATATAACATGAAGACATTCCGAAATGCACATCATTTTGAAGATCTTAATGCTAGTATCGAGCGCATTGACCATTCAATTGAACGGTTCTAACCAATTATAGAGTTCAAGGGAGACAATACATGCACGAAAACAATTACCAATCCTGATGAATACGGTCTCAATAACAAGTCATAAATATATCGAATTCAAAGACTCACCAGCTGAACCCAGCCATTCGGTAATTTGGCCATTAATATTATTGCACTAAACACTATCTAGCCAGCAATCTGATACCATCGCAAGATACATAGCTTCAAAATAACACAAATAATAGAATAAACACGATTACATTTTCTGTCGCGAATTCACGAATGAAATGAGATGATCCACAGATAATAAGAAATATTTGACAGCTGAGCAGTGGTGATTGACATTTATAAATCTATGTTGCCACACTAAAAAATAAAATAACGGTTATACTAACGTTATTTTCAACTTTCCGTAATGAAGCCTAATGAACAAACTAGATGGCGCTATGCGTCTAGAAAGAAGCGCAAAGATTGTTTATGCGATAATTCGGTCATTTATTTACTTCAAAAGGCTCTACACTGCAAACCAAATGCAAACAAACCATGCGTAAGTTTAAAATTATGCATTAATCGTGTGTTCAAATGAGCAAAAGGTTTAGGCAAAGGGTAAGTACCTATCTACCTATCTACCTACTTTAGAAGATGAAGGGATCACAATGCAGTATTATTCCACACATGTTGGCCGGCAGCGGCAGGATTTGATTTCTCGATGCTCGCCAGACGCGGCGGTATCGGCTTACAGTATCTGCCGTCACGCCGGAGACGAGGTTCACACGAGCTGTCGCTGAATGCTGAAGCTGCAGCCACTTGAATTGACTGTTGTCGATTGAAGTTCAAGTTATCGGACACTTTCTCTTCCTTTCTTTTTTGTATCCACCATCTTGTGATACTAACTTATGTAGGTAGGTTACTACTAAGTGAGGTGCCTACTGATAAAAATTGAGAGCATAAAATATTTGCTTGCATACTCTACCACAAAAATTATAGTTAGAGACGTATTCTTGATAGGTCTCGCTCGCTATACAAAAAAATAGTAAGGCCGTATCCGCACTGTGGATTTTTCCGCGCGAATAAAATCCGCGCGTTTTTAATTCCGCGGTCAAAATTACACCTATACGCACTGCGGATAAAATTTCTCGCGTAATTTGCCAGTTCGATGCAGTTCGCCATACAAAACGAACGTCTAAAATGGATAACCGATCAATTTTGATCAACTTGCTACTACGGCGGCGACGAAACAGACGTATCAAAAGAAGCCATGAGCACTGGATTCACCGGTTTACGGCTTTGAGACCAATGAAAGGATTTTTCTACATAAAATATCAAGAGCTATGAAAATACAGTAAAAAGTTATAAATCGAAGCGCGTGACATCTTTGTAGTAGCGTTGTCAGTGTACGACTGACAAGCAAAACCCGCGGATTTTATTCCGCAGTGCGAACATAGTCATGCTACCTACTCCATGCTGCACATAAAATCCGCGCGGAAAAAAAACGCGCGAAATCTGCACCAAATCACAGATTCTAATTAGCGAATTATTTTCCGCGCGGATTTTATTCCGCCAGTGCGAATACTCTTATTGTATTCAATGTGTTTCAGAATTGCGGATAAAAATACGCGCGAAAAATATCCGGAGTGCGGACACGGCCTAAGGGGAGACTCTAACTTTGGTACCTACTTATGGGTACTGTGTACCTTATATGCAGCTAGACTCGCTAGAATAGTAGAGGCATACCGGCTAGTCGAAACATTTTCGATTTCTTATGTTAATTCATAGTTTTAGGGTGTTTGTTTTAACTAAGTAAGTATACGCTCGTATTTAAATCTTTAACTAAATAGATTCCTACTACAAATAAGAGGGCAGATTAAGGCGAAAAATTAAGCATCCTGCGCCTCAGTAACTAGAGACCGGTTTATATGCATTTTGCATGTTTCATATGAATTTACATATTTGAGCCCTTATCTCCGCAAATAGCATAGGTACATACATACCTACAGCTTAATGCAGTCCATTGCTGGACGTTGGCCTCCCCCAGGGTACGCCATAGGGCACGATCTCTCGCAAATAGCATATTGTTTCTAAAATCTTGTTATAATGCATATTATCAACATACTTTCAATATTTTTCGAGCGCAGCGCGCCTTTTTTTCGTGGTCTTGCCATCAATTACGCATGCTTTTCTGAAATTGTTCTCATTGTTGGCATTGACGTGTCGACGGCCGATGTGGCGCAGTGGTCAATGCGACAAAGGTTCCGGGTTCGATTCTCGGTGGGGCACGCACAAAAGTTGATGTTTATCACTTTGTGAATTTATTGCCAGTCTTGTTAGGTTACATTGGAGGCTGAATCACCGGATTGTCCGCAAAGAAAGATGATTCCGTACTTCGGAGGGCACGTTAAGCCGTCGCTCCCGGTTGTTGTCTATGATTACTTAGACGGCGGTCGTTACACAATCATGTCAGAGGCCTACTACTAGTAGTAGGCGGTTGAAAAACCCAGAGTTCATCGGGTCGTTGGACGATTCGGTGTCCCACACGAAAAGAAAGAAAGAAAGATTGAAATGACAAAATTTTTAAGCGGACCTTGCGCCCCGAAAAACAAGCTTTTCATGCATATTTCAGGATTTTTATGTTGCATATAATCCGGTCCCTAATAATCAGTATCTCATGTGTTGATGAACAAAAACTGGCGTATGATTGGTGACCGGCGCGGGCGGCGGCGGAGGCGGTGCTGCATACCCTACTTGTAGGATCAAGAGTAGATATCTGTCTTACAGATAAATTATTTCATCTCTACCTCCTCCATCTCTCTCTTTTCGTGTGGGACACCGAGTCGTCCAACGACCCGATGAACCCTGGTGTCAGAGTTTTTCAACCGCCTACTACCACTAGTACCAGATATGGTTGTGTTACGACCGCCGTCTAAGTAATCATAGACAGCAACCGGGACCGACGGCTTAACGTGCCCTCCGAAGCACGGAACCATTTCTTTTCGGACAATCAGTTGGTTCATCCTGCAATGTCCTCCATAGAATATAGATAATGCAAAAATAATCTCCACGTTTTTGTTTCACGGATCCATTAGACAATTTTTGACTTGGCTTTATTGTTTACCTAGTGTCAAAGGCTAGGATAGTTATTCAGGAACTTGTATGAAGGATTGTTTTACTCTACTTACCTATATATTTTTTTAATTAAAATGATTTATGGTGGTTAGTACTGGGGTTTGCAGCCTCGGCGGCGGCGCGAGTGTAACTTTACCCGGGTTGGATGCGCACGCGCCCCACAGCCCGCCTCATTTGCACTCAATCTTAATAAACGCACCAGAGATGCACCATTACCAATTCATAAACAACTTTTTGTAAGGGTTTTTGTGTTAAGTTGCGAAAACCCCGGCAATTAGGAACATTTCTCGAAGCTGTCAACATTTTCATGCATGAATTTGCCGATCGTTTTTATAAAAGATGTAGGTACTTAGATAATCTTGAAAAACAACACGCTGATTCGCTTACTCGATAAGTAGGTAATTATTAAAACGAGGCATTTGGATAAAATCAAATGATATAAATTATTTTGATCTCATTTTACATTTTCGATTTCCGAAGACATGTCCGTAGAACAAGTTTCGAGTGCTTGTTTGAGGTTTACAAAAAGAGTTTGAGGCATCAGACAGAAAGATCCAGAAGAACAGTTCATAATGTTTATCTTGCGGCGAACATCACAGCTCGATAAATCAGCCTACCTACGGCGTAATTACATAATATCGACCTCATTACTGCACGATGATGTTGTCGCGAAAACCGAGAGAGTGATAAGATAGGGGGTAGAACAAGGAGGGTCTGTCCGGCTGTGAGCGGCGGAAGCAGGGCTGGGTGAGGGGTCGCGGCTATCGGCCTCGCTTCCAAGAAGCTGGGTGGCCAGTGATGCACCAGTGATATTCAAGTTTTGTTCTTTTCATCGCATCAGTTTCATTGGAGCCACTGCATGCTGGAAACCTTGCCCGCTGTTCAGTTGTCAACTGATCAGTACAGAGGGCGATTTAATTGTAAATTATGAGTTTTACCTTTTACAAAACACAAACGTCTATTGTTGTGACTGATGTTGGCGAGATTCGGACTATGTATTGGAGCATCTTAATTTAATACATACACATATCATGCTTATAATCCCTTGCGTCGCAAAAAACGGACATTTACGCCACGCCCGACAAATATTTGAGGGTCATTCGGATAATTGTGTATCGCCATAGTGACAGGTTATCAGCCCATCGCCTAAATTTGCAATATACACCCTCAATTCCCTTAGTCGCCTCTTACGACTCCCACGGGAAAGAAATGTGGTGATGCTATACTTCGATTTAATTCTCATTTGTTTTATTGTCAAGAAAACAAAACACCCCTAAAGTGATTCTAGTAAGAGTTCTTAATCTTATGAGAATTTAGAGATGACCTCCATTAATCAAATATGAAACAAGATTTAATAAAATTATTTTCAGGTATATTTTATTTTAAATTTATTTTCAATGTAACATTAACTTACATCTACAACTAATTAATCACAATAATTATTTAAGTGTACAAATAGATATTTATATAAACAATTTATTAACTAACCCCTAACTAACTTTGGAACCAGAAAGATAGGTAAGTATTTAAAGTGTAATAAAAGTAAAATAATATATAAAGCCCCCTTAAAAATAATACATTTAAAGTAGGTCTACAACGTCCACAACTCACCACAAGGTAGAAGAAACAGGTCTGTTGCGTAATTTTACAAGTATCCATGTATGGGACTTGACATATAAGTCACGCGGAATATCTTTGATGTCATATCAAAACCAAGCTAAAAGAAGTTTAATCAAATTAGAAGCGCCCTTAACTAGAATAATAGAAAGACAATGAAGTGAACCGTCATTGAACATTTACCCTAGCTAGAAATAAATATAGGTACATATTTACTTACTACTTATTTAGTGTCGATCAGAAGTAAAAAAATAACTTAACAAATAACAATAATACAAGCTGTATCGCCTACTTCCCGGGTCCCTGATCAAACGCACGTGCGAGGCGTCTGAGTGACATATGCTGCTATTTACAATGCTAGATAGCCAGACATTCGACCTAATTTTTTGCGATACTCCTTGAAAAATAACAAATCATAAAACATAATAGACACAAGTACGGTTTTTTACAGCTAGTCGCACTCCGCTGCCCACAACATCTGTATCAACTAAGTACTTATTTATAGGAATAGTTTTTTTTTTGTTTTTACTTGGTACTGGGTAATTGAAAATTTGCTAAAATTATTTCATACGAGTAAAACTGAACAGCTTTCCCTTAAGACTATAGTAAGACACTCGTGAGATCAATGCCTCTAAGTTTCGCACTAGCAGTACTAGTGGTCTACGTGGACGCAATTCCAAATAACTTTCCCCTAGGACAGAATATGATATGAAATCCGGCGTACCCTAAAGGTATGATATATGTCAGTTGGCACAATTGTGAGGGTGGCTCTATTTAATTTTTAAAGCTTTGCTCCTTACAGGGAAAGTAGTTCAGTTTCAAGCTCTTTAGGCAGAGCAACGGGTTTTGAGCGCTGGATGAACTAGAAGATAAGCGTTTACTACTTTTTCGGATGTCTTTTTGTTCTGCACATTCCCTTCCCTACTTCGCCCAGCACTAAACCGTTACGTTACATACCATTATTTGTACACATTATAAGAATAAGTAGTTTCAAAACTCACATTTAAAAATATGATAATGATATACTTTTAAATTTGATGATTCCGTCGCCAAAAATGTTTGGCTGACAAAAATAATAATTAATGCACAGATAATCAACAATCAAAGTTTTTGAAGTCCATCGGCTAATTAATAACACCAACAAATTGAGATACAAACTTAGGGATGTGGCGAGTAGTGTTGCCACTCCGGACACGGCACGGGGGGGTGCAGGTGGGACACGTGGGCGTAGAGGGGGGGCGGGTGGTGGGTCAATCCGGGCGGGTATCGCGGCTGTAGCTCGTGGTAGTCTGGCATTGGTGCTGGCTTCAAGTACTGGTCCATTTCTGCACCATCTGGCGGACCGTCAGCTAGTAACGCGTTCCCGTCTACCTCTATCCTTGAAAAGTCTATCTGAGTTCTCTCCGGCGAGGATTCCCGCTTCAGCCGAGCCGTGGACGAGGCCACAGGTTTGTTATTGCGCCGGCGCGGCTGGTACTTGTAGTCGGGGTACTCCCGCTTGTGCTGAGTCCGGAGTTTGTCAGCTTCTTTCACGAATGGCAGCTTTTCTTCTTCGCTGAGGCTCCTGTGGACAAGAAATTCTGATAAGCAAAGCTAACAATCTTGTTTAAACATCATGGAATTATTGAATTTCGCAAGCAAACAGATTGGTTGCTTCAATAATACTCAACGTTGAGTTGAAATTGCAGGCAATAGTTCCAAAATATTAAACTTATCTGAGTATCCTAAACTGAAGACTTATAATATAACGTTCAATTTCAATGTTATGATGCCTAATCTTTGAAACTACATGTAGGTAACGAATCATTCGCTCTGCACAAGATGCTGAATCATTGAGGAATGTGCAAGTTTTTGTGCGCTCGCGCCGCCGCCATCTCGCCAGCTCATCACATCCAGCCAGCTGATAGCATCTATCGCGTCTATTCCCAGATGCCGGCAATATGCCGTGAGCCGCACATCATGTGCTGCAGCTGGTATAGAGGTCAACCAGGTCGCTGCAGACGTTCCAGTTCAACTCGTGTAGATTTTGTGCAATCTAGACACCGGAAGCCGAATATGGTTTGGATTTCCGATGAACTTTGTCGGTATAGCGCGTGAAGAATGATTGATGTTCGTAAAAAGATTTTTGAAAAATGCCGTTTTAATTTACTTATTTCAGACTTCGCTAGAGAAAAGTAGAGTTGATAATAAGGGCAATACTTTACGTTACGTGATTTTTTTTAGAAAACTTGCAAAATTTTCTACCGTGGGCGGGATTTTATCCTGCGTCTTTCGCCATTAATAGTGGCGACACCTTTTCCATCTGGGCTATCGCGACTCATTCCTAGCGAATTTTGCAAGCGTATCTTAATGCCAATACTTAGCATACTTTTGAGAAAAACGAAAGATGCCATCACACAGCGACTTATCAGAATTTGTGTGCGATTGTGTCAGCAGTAGGTAGGCTGTTAATGCTTCAGCATTTTTTCAGTTCTAACACAAAGATATTTACGAGATGAGCAGTGACCGTAACGCTCGTCTGGACTGTCGTCTGGTGCCACTATAATTAGCCTCCTCCAGATAATTTATGTGTCTCGGAAAAATCTACGATATGATCTTGTTAATCATTAATTAGGCACTACTAGTTCATTAGCGCTTGCTTTCAGAGCTCTGAAAAGCTTCTGAATGTTTTAATTAGGTTTATTTTATTGTTGGATGATCTAGAGACGATGGTAGCTTCATCTTAAATAAATCCACGAATATGAATTGTATCTGTGCGCTTCCGCGAAACCATGAGCAAAATGTAGAGCCATATTTTCATTTGATTTTACTAGACTGAAAGTAGGTTTGCAATAACTTCGAAGGGTCTAAAGGGCGTGTGAAAGTCAATCTATGTATGTGAGATACTTAAGGCTTGTCATTGTTTCTTACTCCATACAAAATTCTTTTAGTGGCAATTAGATGTGATTTCGTAGATTACAAATAACTATTGTTTAAGTTTAAGCATCTTATACTTACTTCAAAAGTCTGCACTAAGTTCGAGAGGACCGTGAAAGTGAGGGGGGGGACAAGAGGGGGAGGGGAGGAGGGAGGGAGGAGCATGCGCGTGCGGCGCCCAGCCGGGCGGCGTGCATCGATTGTTTACTCATTAAAATGCTATCGCCGCTAACTGCCGCGATAACATCTCCAACTGTCCCCTCCAGACCCTCCCAGCCTCGCACCAGACTAGGGTTGCCAGATATTTACGACCAAGTAGCCAGACTGGCCAACGCACTGATTTGAAAATTTTAGGTTATTGCGATTCCAGCAAGACACAACTGTCATTCCATTGCTACTTAGAGAAATACGAAATAACTAAGTCCATCCAAACAGACAATGAAACTTTTTTTAAATATCCATATTTTAGTCCGACGGATACAAATATGGATTTTCTTGGGAAATATCTACCTACTCTCGAGAAATCTACTTAATGCTACAGTGGACGCTGTTGCTGTTTTGGTGAGGTTCTCATGACTTTGAAAGGGTCAAAAATAATAAAAAAATATATATAGGTCTGCACTACATTGTATTGGTTGTCGAACGAAGCATTCAAAAACCCCTGTCTGACTGAACAAAGTCGGACTTTACCTAGACCCATGGCAACCCTACTCCAAACCAGTTAAGCTCTACTCAAATAGAAAATTTGTTGAAATCGATTCGCATTGATCGACCGATACGGAAACCGAGATCGATTCTGAGATTCATCGTGATGCGTCTGTTTTGCGCCGCTCTGGATTGTTTATAGAGACTGCGCTACGAAAGAAATCCCTGGCAAAGAGTGAGTGAGTGAATGATACAATGTGCAAAAAATTGCTGCAATTATTTTAAGGAGTTGATTAAATTTGTAATTTTCGATAGAAAGACTGAAAAAGGTGCTGAAGAATCGTGTTAAGGAAATTCGAATCAAACGTCGAAAAAACAACTTGTATTATCGACACCAATCGTAGTTCTACAACCAAGGTACAGATGTTGGAAGAATCCAACAGGAGTGGACTAGGCTAGCCCATGAAACTGAACTAACGTAGCCAAGGAACATAAAATTAAAGAAAATTTCAATTCATGTGGTGATTTCATTGAGATGACAGCACTGTGTGAAACCCCTTCGTAGCGCGGACTCTAGTACAGTCATTGTTTATCGAGCTTTCGGCGACTGCTTATCGGATTGTCCTAAATGTACTTACTTAGGATCCCGTTAATATTTAATTAAAATAATTGAAAATGTCTGGGGACAAGAATATGTGGCTCAATTTTATCAATCTAGACTAGTACTAGAATAAATCATCTAAGAATAACAACCTTTTACCTGACTGCACAATCACGTTTAATTTGTCTAGTAGAATTAAATAACAGACTAAATTGTATAACAATTATTATTAAAAAAATATATCTAGTTGAAAATTTTTGGGCTGGGTGGCACCTTATAACCTAACTAACCCATTATATCCGGTACCTACAGCCACTTCTGAATGCTGCCGAGGTACCATAAACCTTAATAAGTTATAAAAATAACTGCAGAAATCATTTCATGGATATTTCTCCATTACAGTCGAAAATTGCCTGATCAGATAAATTAGAACGGCTACTACACTAGTCTGAATACCGTGCACAGTCCAGCATACATTGCTGGTTATTATATGGGTGTCGTGTTGTTTGAATAACTCAAGATAATCAGCAATGTATGCCAGACCGTGAAAGGTTTTCAGGAATAGTGTACTAAATAGGGGTCTTACTAGAATGAGGAGAGGGGAAATTTAATTTTGCCTATCCCTACTTAATTTGTCGTGTGTAGGACACCGGGTCGACGTACGATTAGATTTAGGTACCTACCTATCTATGATACCGTACTACATTGACCACTAACCACACTTGCTCTAGCAAGGTACAGAAATGTAGGTACGTGACCGCTGCAGCCGTAATCTAGTTATTATGACACCATCAGACTGACACGTAGCTATGCGGGCAAACTCTCGAATCATCAAAGAAAACAGTCGTTGAAGAGCGGCTGATTGCCGTGTTGTGATTGGTCGGCTCTCTCCGCTGTCAGCGGTGCGCCCGCGCAGCACGCCGTGCCGGTCCAATCAAGCGCATCCGAGATTAGCAAGGGCAAAGGTCTTAAGCTGCATTGTGCAGGTATTGGTAAATGTAAACAAGTACAAAACAAACCTACTTAGTATTAAATACTATGTAGGGTTGTTGTAAGAAGCCCGTTCACTCTTACTTTTTATTTAAAGTAAGAGTGAAAACGCTTCTTCTGGGTGAGCTCGCTCCATCTTAGACTGTCTCTGTCCTATGACCTAGACTAGAGTCAAGAGCAAACCCACACAAAAAAAAAAATGCCCCGGTAAACTGAAACATTTGGGGATATATTTCTAATAGCCACATCAGTTTACTGTTGCACAATACATGTCTTCCACTTATTGAAGTTGTTGCTTCGTTCACCACACTTGGCAGACGAACCTTGCACCAATATTTGCTACTGCTACCCATATCTTTGATGAATCTCTTAGGCACCTTGTTCGATTCGACACTCACGAGTAGAAAAGGCGTACCTACATACATACATACATACATAAATGACGCCTATATCCCTTACGGGGTAGGCAGAGCGTTAGCGGCCGTGAAACGAATATTAACACCACGTCTGACAAAAGTTTGAGGGTCAATCAGATAACTGTGTATCAATATACTATAGTGACAGGTTGTAAGCCCATCGCCTAAAATTGCAATACACATCTAACCCTCGAGTCCCTTATTCGCCTCTTACGACAACCATGGGTAAGAAATGGGGTGATGCTATTCTAAGCCGGCATCACACGGTAATTTTGACACTCACGGGTAGAAAAGGCGTACCTAAATCCTAAAAAATAGTTCACTCACTTCCACATGGATCCGAGTGACTTGCTGAGCTCAGCGTTGTGCAGACTGGGCCGTTGCTCCGATAATCGCCTGCGCATTGCTTGAGCGAACACCATAAAAGCATTCATTGGCCGCTTGACGTGCGCGCGACGCATGCAGCCTCCGCCCCTGAAACAATACACACGTTGATTTATTTGAATTTGGAAAACAGCTAGGTACTAATGCAAAGGGAAAATCGGAAACGAAAATGGCGCAATCACTATGACAAGGTATTATATTTAGATATGTTAGCCTGTACATTTCTGTTCATTCTAATAATGAATTCGTCGCGCTATTGCTCCAAATTTATTTAGAAATAAATAAATATCCTGGACATTTCACACAGCGCCATCTAGCCCCAAACTTATACTTAGTTATACTATGGTAACTAAATAGCTGATATTATTATATTACATTTACAATTTTTTGGAAATAAATACTAATTTTACATAGAAAACACCCAGGCTAAACACATATATCAGAAAAAATTACTTTACTAATATTTATGTCTTGTGGCGTTCGAACCCACGACTCTCGGCGTACAAGGCAAGGGGTACTATCCGCTACGCCATCGGGCCAGTGAGAAATGGTTAACGTTTAGAGGTCTAGACTATTTTAGTAATTACGAACAATAGTTTTGAATTCATTGGAATTTCGACTCAAACTGTGTAGCAGTTGCAGTCATAAACCATTACATTCAGTTCAAACAACCAACAAGAACAAAACGCTACGAAGCCACTTCACTATTGAGTTTTGTTATTACTGGCGACTTTTACAAACAGACGGTATTACGGCTAGAATTGGTGTAGAGTTGTAAATAGTTGGAGATTTGGCCCTCGACCCGAAACAAAAACCAAATGTTGACACAAACAATCCGAAATGCACACTTGAACGCGCGCGGCACTGTTCAAATTGGTTTAGCTTTCGGCGCACGCGCGATAATTACTAGCCAACATAAGACGACTATAATAAACAAAATAAGTTATGAGTGTATGTGGCAGTAAGCGATCACTACACACGCTGCTGGTAGTCGGCGGCAGACGTCATGTGGCCTCGCGTCATCGCACGCTCGTAAACCTCTCTTATTTTACAACCTTTTTATTCTCTAGTGCCGCTCCGTTCGGGTTTCCTCGCGATCTGAATGCTGACAATAAATTATACTTTTTTAAACACTGACACGCCAGTAAAACTCGATCGATTTCTAACGGATTACTCTCTGGAAGCAATACGAGCTGGAATAATTACCTCATGGTTCGTCGAAGTGGAGCGGCTTCCTTGTTTATTAGTGGGAACTATTTCTTGTAACGAAAATGTTTTAGTGGAATTTTACTACACATGTGAAATTAAACTAGGTTTGAAATTGAGAAGGGCGTGATTTTGCTATTGTTCATAAAAGTTTACGCGCTAGAAAGCGCTACGAGTTTCCGCGCTCGATTTGAAATGTATTCTTACGTCATTCTATTAAGCCAAATACCGCTGAAACTTCAGCATTACGCAACACATTATTTGGATGATCTTAGCAAGGTCTCTAATAAGAAACATGGCTGGGCCGCGTAGTATGATACGGTCGGTTTTTGTAGGGCGCTGTTAGCCGGCCGAGTGGCGGGCGACCTACCGCGCGCACCACATCTGTTTAGTAACATCGCAGCTCTGACAATCACAGATACCACTCCGTTACTTATGCTGTCGAGCTCTGATTGCGGACCCGGCTAGCTATTACGTATCTACCTATTTATACTCCATCAACTATACATATATTTTTAAAGAACAATATGGATAAAGGTACGAAAAATTTTGCAGTGTTCTGTTTTGAATACCAAATTTTAAAACACTTCCCGTGTTAAGTATACAATTTTTGAAAACTTGCAAAATTTTCAAGCGCGGGCAGGATTTGAACCTGCGACTTTCGCATTACTAGTGGCGACGCCTCTTCCATCTGGGCTACCGCAGCTCATTCCTTGCCCGCCAATTTTGCAAGTGTATTTTTAATGCCAGTAACGCGTGGCACGGCTTCACCGTGTTTTGTTTTGAACGCCTCAACAGTATAAACATTTTACCTAATACTAAACTACTTACTTCAATGATTGTCGAATGCAACCTACATAGCTACTTACTATTTGTACGTTGGTGGGTATGCAGACTCTACATCACAAAAACGGTACAAGCCCATTGGATTTTATGATCCTTTTTTACTAGTTAATTATAATAAAGTTTTTAAGGTGATTTCCAAAGGGGTACAAATATTGTGTAATCGGGTGTCGCCGGTCGACGACGTGACAAAAAGTTTTATTACTCGCACGACATGATTTAGTAGCGATTTCACAGTCGTCGACATACAGATGTATAGTTTACGCCGCTACCCTTGCTATAAACTGTTATTACATGGAGGTAAGTTTTTTTTTCTGATTGTGATTTTGACACCAAAACTACCGAATTTAAAAAAGCTAACCTGCATTATCCCTAAATATCCC
Source organism: Tuta absoluta (assembly GCA_027580185.1). Classification (NCBI taxonomy): domain Eukaryota; kingdom Metazoa; phylum Arthropoda; class Insecta; order Lepidoptera; family Gelechiidae; genus Tuta; species Tuta absoluta. The sequence continues at coordinate 9,237,876 of JAQAHW010000023.1, read as the reverse complement.
TCATTGATTTATAAAGGGTTAGAGCATCCACATCCTCGGATATAAATGCGAATTCGTATCGCATCGCAAGTACACGATTTTTCTGAATGACCCTTAAATGATTGTCAGACGTGGCGTGAACGTCCATTATTTTATTACGGCTGTTTACGCTCTGCCAGATTAAAACCTTGTCTGCTGTAGAACATTTTGCATTTTTTTTAGAATATCATAATTTTTTTGCGAAACAAGCACGCCTGCGCTTACCCACATATTCCGGTTAGTGAATGCTTGAAATCTTGTATAGACGACATGGAAGGGACAAACTTTTTTTATTTCAGAAATAGGTTTCGGGTTGGTGGGAGACAATCATCCTAAAAGTACCCGAGTTTTGGACTTTTCACGAAGTTATCACTTCTGAAAGGATAAAATCTAATTATATCTATTTCTGAAATGAAAAAGGTTTCTTCCTTCCAAGTCGTCTATAATCACTCATTATCTGGAATAGGTAACAGGTTGATGTATGCAGTTTTAGTTAGGAAAGATGATTCTGTGCTTCAGATGGAACTTAAGGAGTCGGTCTTGTTTTTTTTTTAGTTGTGGACCCTATTATTTTAACCCCGGGGCTTTTAATCTACACCTGACTGTATGGTGGGGAGCAGGAGCTCACCCGGAAAAGAGTCGGTCTTGATTACGCTGCCAGCGGTAGCTACACAACCAAATCAGAGGCCTACACGTTTTAGTAGATAGTTTAAAAACTTTGACACCAGGGATCATTGGGTCCCACCAACTCCATATCCCATACGATATGCATTGTATTAAGTACCTACCTACCTAAGTAGGTATTATATAAGGTGTTAAAAAATTGGTGCAAATATTTCAAGGGGTAAACCGGCCTATGAAACTGAACAACTTTCAAGGAACATAGGCCGAAATATTAAAAAAAATTGGGCCTCATATACAAATTTTTCCAGTTAACCGGGTCAATTTGTATTGGAGGAAAATATATATATTTTTTAATTTAGACCTATTTTCCTTGGGGAACGTTGTTCAGTTTCAGGGGCTGGTTCACCCCTTAAAATATTTGGAGCTAATATTTTGCATACTTTACATTAGACATACTATGTACAAATCTAAAATTAGTATGATTAGTATGTATGTATTAACTTTATTGTACCACAAAACAAATTTACATGATCAGTAAAGGATGGAATAAAACAAGAGGCACAAAGGCGGACTTATCCCACAAAGGGATCTCTTCCAGTCAACCTTTGAGAGACTCAGAGGATATGTAATTTGCAGGTAAACTACGGTACTTTAGAAAGGTGATAAAATAAATGATAATAAAAATGCTTACTCTTTAACTAATATATACATAAATAATATTAAATAATAAATAAATACACCTTAGTTGATAATAGATAATAACAAATATACATATAAATTTATATACATAAATAAATATCATGTGCCCTACAAATTGTCTATGTCACCCAGATCATAACCCCAAACTTTCCTGATGTTGGATTTGAACATCTTCACATTAATGCTGTTCCTCACCTCTGCAGGTAGGCCATTCCACAAGCGCGCAGCATGGACAGTGAAAGACTTTTTAAATGTTGTAGAGGAGCATACCGTCATCTGAAGCGAAAGATCACCATAGGAGCGTAGACGAGGTGCCGCAACATTAAACGCAAAACTCTCACGCAGGTACTGAGGTGCAGCAGGATTCGTTAGCACATTGAAGAGGAGTGAAAGTGTGTGTAGGTCTCTGCGACGACGTATTGGCAGCCACTTCAAGCGCTCCCTGTACTCGGTGATGTGGTCGAACTTACGCAACCCAAAAACAAAGCGAATGCATTGGTTCTGGAGCCGCTCCATCTTACTAAGATGTTCTTCAGTGAGGTCGAGATATGCGACATCACCGTAGTCCAAAAGAGGCAATAGGAGTGCCTGAGCGAGCATAGTTTTTGTCTGGAGAGGAAGAAAGTTCTGCAGCCTTAATAGTGAGTGAAGGGATGCGTACACTCTTCGGCTAACCTCAGTCAGCTGTTCCGTCCAGGTTAAGGTCTGGTCGATAAATATTCCGAGATTCTTTACTTTGGTTGAAAAAGGAATGGGAGAGCCGTTAAGAAAAACCTCAGGAATAGGATTCAGCCTTAATTTGCAAATACGCTGATGACCGCCGATAATGATGGCTTGGGACTTGGCCGCATTCAACAGGAGTCCATGCCTCTTTGCCCAACAATTTATAGAAAGCAGGTCATGGTTTATCCTGTTGATTGCATCATTAAGTCTATCCGGTGGTTCAGCCGTGTATATCTGAAGATCATCAGCATAAAGGTGAAATGAGGATAATAAAGCCGATGTAATACCATCAATAAAAATAGAAAAAAGTAGAGGTGAAAGCACTCCCCCTTGTGGCACTCCCGCCTCAATTCTACACCAGCCAGATCGCTTATCATTGGCCTTGACAAGCTAATATCGGTCCGTAAGATATGAACGAAACCATGCAAAAGTTTTGGTTTCAAGATTAAGCCTACGGAGCACAGCAAGAAGAATATCACTGTCTACGGTATTAAACGCGCTACTAAAGTCAAGGAGAACAAGGACAGTGATCTTCCCCTCCTGTATATTGTGTCGGATATCGTCCGTAATATAAACTAATGCAGACACAGTGCTGTGCCCCGCACGAAACCCAGATTGAAACCGGTTGTAAAGCATGAAGCGGTTGAGGTGTTCGGTCAGACGCTGATGAACGCAGTGCTCCAAAACCTTAGAAATTAGTATGTGTAAGTAGGTATAAAATAAGAGGCTCAACCTTTAGGAAAAATTCCATGCCGATCGGGAGCAACGTATAATATACGAGCACATTTTGACACGTGCCTCGATAAAGCAGGCATAAGCAGTTTAAAATTTTGTGTGGTGATTGGTTGGTTGTTATTCGATCCTTTGTTTTGCTTAGTCACGCAGTAGCCCCGAAATTGTACCAACACTAAATAAAATATGACTCTACTCCATGTTACAATAGTGTAGTAGGAATTTTGCTATGATTAATTGCTATAAATATAATAACTAAATATCGTAGTGCGTGCTTTATATGTACTTACATAGGTACCTACCCCTAAATACAAGGTATTTAGATATTGACGATGCTTTTTGGACAGAAAGGCGCGGGTTAAAACTCGTACATTTTCTAGTCTGATGTAGATAGGTATTTATATAAGTTTGTGGTAAAAGTACTTTAACCAAAACGCCAGCTAGGGCAGCTTAGGGCCTAGAAAGATTGTTAATTTAGAGTAGGAGCACTTCTGGGCAGGTTTTTTGGGGGGTTTTTCCTGTTCCGGGGGTCCGGTTAATTATACGCATGTAAATAACACGGTTTAGAAATCTTGACAAAAATTTCAAACAAAATGTCGTTTACAAATGGTGGTGGCGTAAAGTTACGTGCTGTGTAATTAACCTGGCCAGCCCCGAGGCAGTGCCTCTATTTTTATTTTTTTATCCCGCCCGAGCCGGTTTTCTATTAGGACAATACAAAATTGTTATAAAAAAAGAAAGGTGCGTTATACAAATTTCTTTTTTTTACAATGATCGATCGTCAGTAAGTGATAATACTATCCTACATTGAATAAAGTTATTTAATTTTTCATTTTCCAGTTATTTTTATCTGAAAATAACAAAAAAATAATACACTTTTCCAGATTAAAAGAATTAATCGCGTACATACTTTTTTTTTTTTTTTTTTTTATTCATTATGGGTTTGCTCTTGACTCTAGTCTAGGTCATAGGACAGAGACAGAGTCTAAGATGGAGCGAGCTCACCCAGAAGAAGCCTGTTCACTCTTACTTTGAAGAGATTAGGGTTGTATGCTTTTGGAAACACAGACGCAGGAAGTGAGTTCCACTCTTTAGCAGTGCGCATTATAAATGATGACTGGAAGCGCTTAGTCCGAATTGGTGGAATGGCTACCAGGTACGGATGGTATCCGGCGGTGCGTCTGGATGTCCGATGGTAGAAGGGAGCTGGTGGAACAAGGTCGTGAAGCTCTTGAGCACACTCTCCGAAGTACAATCTATAAAATACCGACAAGCAGGCAACCTTGCGGCGATGTGCCAGGCTATGTAGCTTGGTGTCCACCAGTTTTATGTCGCCTATGAGCCTCTTGGCCCTGCGTTCCACCGAGTCAAGAGCGGCAAGTTGGTATTTGGCTGAGCCATCCCAAAGGTGACTGCAATACTCCATGCAGGATCGGACTTGTGATTTGTGAAGAGTTAAAAGCTGTCCAGGCGTAAAGTATCGCTTCACTCTATTCAGGACGCCCAGCTTTTTAGCCGCCGACTGAGCCTTGTACTCGATGGTCGCGCCGAAGTTTAGATTTGATGTCAACTCCATGCCTAGAAGCTCAAGCCTGTCAGTGACTGGGACAGATGTACCCCGAAAAGTAGGTCTCCAGTCGAAAGGACTCCTTTTTGCAGTGAAAAGACACGCCTGTGTTTTGGTGGCATTGAATGAGACCAGATTGTCGTCGCCCCATTGGGAGACAAGACTTAAGGTCAGATCTTGGGGTGGTATGGGATCTACCTCCTAGCGGTCCACCCCGGGCAACGGCAACACAGGCTTGCCTGTGGATAAGTCCGGCTGAACGATCCCACTAAGCGGTGGAAGGCTCCGTAAGGGGCCGCCTGGCTCGCGACCACCATCCCACCGAAGTCTGGCGCCAAGTAGCTTGCTGCGTTCCGTCAGTGTGTGGGAGTGCCAGTGCCTTAACAGGCTTCTTCTGGGTGAGCTCGCTCCATCTTAGACTCTGTCTCTGTCCTATGACCTAGACTAGAGTCAAGAGCAAACCCATCATAAAAAAAAAAAAAAAAAAAAAAAGATCTGTTCGCTCTACCATGGCCTTTCTTAACGAACGTATTTCATCCCCACTGGTCCCTGCACCTGTCAAGTATCTCTCTGAAACGGTACTATCATCTGCGTATCCAACAATACCATGCCGAAGGAGGTCATTGATGTGCAGCAGGAAAAGTGTTGCAGAGAGAACAGACCCCTGAGGAACTCCGGCATCAATGGCCATTAGGTCAGAGGAGCAGCCGTCAACGACTACTCTGATGGACCGTTCACTAAGGAAGTCTGAAATCCAAGTACAAAAATCAGCTGGAATGCCATAAGCAGGAAGCTTGCTGAGCAGACTTGCATGCCAGACCCTGTCAAAGGCCTTCGAGATATCGAGTGAAACGGCAAGTGCTTCGCCGTTTTTCTCGATGGCTTCGCCCCAGCAGTGCGTGACATACACAAGAAGATCACCAGTAGACCGCCCCCGGCGAAAGCCATTTTGACGGTCACTGAGAAGATCATTGTCTTCAAGGTAGGTCAGCAACTTACTGTTAAGTACCCTCTCCATGACCTTGCATAGGATGGAGGTAATGGCAATTGGACGGTAATGGGCAGGGTCGGCACGGTCGCCCTTTTTGGGAACTGGTTGCACATTAGCAAGCTTCCAGGCCCCCGGCACCGTTCTTTCTTTAAGAGAGAGGCGGAACAAGCGTGTCAGCACAGGAGACAGTTCAGGCGCACATAGTCTTAATACTCTCGCTGGTATGCCATCAGGTCCGCTGGCCTTGTTCACGTCTAGACTGCACAATACTCTTCGAACCTCTTTAATGTGTACTGCGATCTCCGACATCGAAGAATCGCAACGAGGTACAGTAGGTGGTTGTTTGGAGCCAGCGTCCAGACGTGAGTTGCTTGCAAACAAGGAAGCAAACAAATTTGCTTTCTCACTTGCAGAGTGAGCCAGCGATCCATCAGGTTTCAGCATTGGAGGTAAGGTTGGACGACAGAAATTAGTTTCAACCGCTTTGGACAGGGACCAAAACTTTTTACTACCCGGAGGGTGTGATGCTAGTTTGGCCCCTATTCGTCCGACATGGTCAAAACGTGCCTTACGTAAAACCCGTTTGCAGGACTTAGTGGCAGAGTTGAAGGTTCTTTTCTTCGCGCGAACCCTACGTGCTCTTAATTTGCAGTCGCGAGCCTTGACCCAAGCTTGGTATGCCGATTCTTTACGCGCCTCAGCTTGGGCGCATTCTGCGTTAAACCAAGGCTGGGCTTTGTGACCGAGCGGGATGTCGGAAAATGGAATAAAATATTCCATCCCCTGCCGAATCACGTCCGCAACCGCATCTGCACAACACGAAGGGTCACGCGAAGAGAAGCACACTTGACGCCACGGGTAAGATGCAAAGAAGTGCCGCATCTCTTCCCAATCTGCTGACTCGTATATCCAAACTCGCCTCGTGCCCCTGGGGCTGTCATCGAGAGGAGAGCAGGTCGATACGGATTTCACCAGACAGTGGTCGGACGTTCCCAGCGGAGCTGAGACCGAAACTGAATGACTGTCTGGATCAGTTGTCAGCAGCAAGTCCAAGCAATTGGGTGTATGGCCGTCGATATCCGGTATCCGCGTAGCTACATTCACCAGCTGGGTCAGATCTAGCGATAATGCAAACTTGCGCGCCTCTAGCCCAGCATGGTCAGTTTTCTGGAACGGGAACAACCACTCCTTATGGTGGGCATTAAAGTCCCCCAGAAAAGTTAGCTTCGCTGTCGGGTATCTTTGCTGTGCTACGTCTGTCGTTTCAACGAGGTAATTGAAAAGCGCTGTCGTCTCCTGGTCACCGCTGTGCGATCGGTAGACGCCGACATATAGAGTTTTCTCCACGCCAGAGTCCTCCAGTAGCCAAATGGCAGAAAAACCCGATTTCTCAAAGCAACGGAGACGACGACAACAAATGTCATCGCGGACATACACACAGACCCCAGCTTGCTTCTTGAACTTATGCTCAAGAGAGTAACCCGGGTAGTTGAGGTACGCCACGTCCGACGGTGTTGTTATCTTCGTCTCCGTTAGGAAGAACAGGTGCGGCTTCTCGGTCTCAAGGTGGTGATGGACCGGATCGAGATTGGAGTGCAACCCTCGGATGTTAGTGAGGTGCACTTTTTTTGGGAGGAAGTGCAGCCGTTGTATAAACCTATTCTTCTTTTTTACTTTTTTCATAATTTTAGAGTTTGTGGGGAAAAAGTTGAATTGTCGAGGCGCATTTCAGTTAACCACTGGAACACTAGAGCTTAACCGACCTATGGGAAACTCATTTGGAGACTGCGGGGACGCCCGAACCCCCCCGAATATGGCCACCGGGTCCTCCCATCCAGTCGCCAGCTGGCACGGTGGAGCATATCGGGATTTTTCGCGAGTTGGCGGGGCAGCCTTTGGCACGTGGCTGGCGTGCTACTTGGGCCCCCTACTGACTGCGGTCGGCCAACGGCTGGCACCGTGCTTCGGATCCCGCTACCCTCCAGAATGAGTTACCCGGTACAGTATCGCCCAGAGTCCAAGACCGGTTCTGAATAGCGCAACTGACATCCTCCAATTCCCCCAAAGGCACTGGCACTCCCACACACTGACGGAACGCAGCAAGCTACTTGGCGCCAGACTTCGGTGGGATGGTGGTCGCGAGCCAGGCGGCCCCTTACGGAGCCTTCCACCGCTTGGTGGGATCGTTCAGCCGGACTTATCCACAGGCAAGCCTGTGTTGCCGTTGCCCGGGGTGGACCGCTAGGAGGTAGATCCCATACCACCCCAAACTTATACCCCATACTTGCCTGTTTCCATAAGAAAACGTATTCAAATCAAACGTGAACTGGCCACATGAAGTGAAAAATATGGCGCGAAAGCCATATGGTAACAAAAGTTTAAAAAGTTAAAAAGAATTTACCAGTTTTTACATTGGTCCGATGTTTTTACTTTTATCTAATGGCATCCTGTCCTGTCAATGTTTTGGGCAAATATTTGCCAGTTATGTGATTTCTGTGCATGAAAACTTTTTGCTACATGTGTATCTATCTATCATATTCTTTAAAGGTTTGCTTTGGATATTCGAATTTGATCATATTTACAATCTTTTTCATATACCTCCAACATTTTTAAGTAAGTACATCGGTAATGAGTACCTTTATACTTTGAAAGTGATTGCTGTGCATGAAAACTTTTTGCTACACGTGTATCTATCTATCATATTCTTTAAAGAAGGTTTGCTTTGGATATTTGAATTTGATCATTATTTACAATCTTTTTCATATACCTCCAACATTTTTAAGTAAGTACATCGGTAATGAGTACCTTTATACTTTGGAATCTTAAAAGATTCCAAAGTATAAGTTTGTTTTGTTGTATGTAACTACTCTTATATATATTGGCTATAAGTTTATTTTGTTGTATGTAACTACTCTTATTATTCAAGCGGTAAGTTTCCCAAAAAACTAAAACTAAAATAAATAATAAAGCTGCTCGAGTTAAACGCTTAACTAAAGTACTCGTACTATGTATATTTTTTACTATAGGACATCACGATATTTTTCAGGAAAACGTAGACGCCACCAAACGAATAGCTTCGTCGTCTACCTGTTAGTTGAGAGTACTTAATGAATTTTGTCGTCAAAGGCACACGTACACAAAGTGACATTCACAGTAAGTAATGTGGCATCAGGTAGTTACAGCTAGTAAGTGACGCGCGCGCAGAAGGGCAGAAATAGCGAGGGCGGGGGCTCGCAGTATGACATGACAGCAATGTGTACTTTACGACTTCCCCAGCCAACGGCCGGCGGACGACGCGGGCGCACCTCCACACTCAGGACTTCCTAAAATATCTAGATTGTATAACTTAGGCTTCCGTAGAGAATCATTTGTATTCACATACCTCATTCAGGTAAATCATAGCGGACATAATAGTTTCTTGAGTTTGCACAACCATTACTCATCACAATAAAACAATTTTAAACGGAGTTGTAACGTGTAACATAGGAATTGTAAAATTCCAAAATAAACACCACCTAAATCCGTTTAAAATTGTTTTATTGTCATAGCGCACATTTAATTTTATGAACTCTTTGTAACTATTTTCTTTGGTTATACAATAAACGCATTTGATTTGATTTGGGAAAACCACAAATTTATTTATTTAACGTAATTACCTACTTACCTATATAAAGACAGTTCAATATATCTAAATGTTACAACAAAACAATATATCTGAATAAGAATGTATTTCGTGCAATCATGGGTACAGTCAACTTCTATTATGTAGGGACCAAGATTAGTCCTAGAGTTTAGTTCCTATAACTTCCTACCTTACTATTTATCTGTGGAAAGTACACTAAAGTAGGTAAGCGGTTAACATAGACGAACCAAATCCGTAGTAAACTATCCATACTATCTATTTATCTACCTATACTAAACTATAGCTACTAGAGATGCACCGACTATGATTTTGGCCGACAAGCCGCCTACCGACTAATCGGCTCAAGATCAACCGACTAGTAACCGACTAGACGTCGACTACGAATATGGTCGGCTTTCCTGACTAATCCGCTCAGCTGATCATTACTCCGGTGACGTTTCCGAAAAGAAAATCACATCTGTACACGTTTTTTGAGCGTTTACCTCTATAGTAGGTACTTAATTCAAATTGTTGTGGTTATAGTGAATTATTTTGATTATTTGATTCAATGCCGTTATTACAGCCGACTAATCGGCTATTAAAATGGCCGACTAGTCGGTGCCTCTCTAATAGCTACCAATAGTTCGTTAAAGTTAAACCCGATTTTGGGCCTAATAAGTGTCTGTTTGAGTAAACTATTAACTTTCGTTACGACACTTGCGAGCACCACACCAAGCTAAGACATATCTCCACAAAAGGTTTAAGTAGGTAGTTGTAATAGCTTTTGTTACTTTGAGTCGGTATCTTGGTGTTGAAGTTTCTATTTTACTCCGCTGCACACAAAAGTTTGCTGTGTGATGCCGGCATAGAATAGCATCACCCCTTTTCTTTTCCGTGGGAGTCGTAAGAGGCGACTAAGGGCCTCGAGGGTGTGTATTGCAATTTTAGGCGATGGGCTGACAACCTGTCACTATGGCGATACACAATTTTCCGAATAATGCTCAAATACTTGTCAGACGAGGCGTAAATGGCCGTTTTTTGCGGCCGTTTACGCTCTGCCTACCCCGCAAGGGATTATAGGCGTGATATGTGTATGTATGTGCACACAAAAGTTAGAAAATAAATCAGGTGTAAAATTGGAAAAGCACTTACTTATTTTAAATTTAGGTGTATTTTTAAAGACTGTACTATAGGGTGAAATTTACTAGTGACCGATAGCTAAGACTCAAGAAGGGCTGGTGATTGATAAGGAACAACTTTCCCAAAGGATCATAGGTCGAAATACGAAGAAACAACAAGGACCTTGCATAAAAAGTTTCCAATCAGCCGATTTGAGTTCCTATGGAAACTCAAAATATTTCAACGTTTGTTCCTTGGGGAAAATTGTTATACTTGTTATTTATCACGAGCCCATCTTCAGATTTCGCTATCGGTCACTGGTAAAATTTCATCCTATATAAGTTTTCAAGCTAGGACTTTAAGCGGCGTACAACTCTTCAATTGTAAAAGCAGGTATCTACAACTTTCACTTACAACTTAAATATTTATTCCGAACTTAAATATGTATTCCGAGAACCAAGTAGTGCGGCTTCAGCATTGCCGGTTTCATTTCCTACAATGTCATGCTTACACTCAATCATACGTGCCCTGTTTATAATGAATCAACGCATAACGACGCGACGTATTAACAGCGTTCAATGGAATGGTAGTAAAGAATAAGGGCCGACGCACATCTAGTAACTTTACGTTAACATCGCAGTAGCCGTTGCGGCAGCCATTGCAAGTAGATCACACAAGCTTCTCAAGGAACCGACGCCCCCACCGGCGGGGGCGCGAAAGCCTAATTTTTTTTCCCATTTTGGGAATCACCGGCACGCGGTACGTAGACGTAGATTCAGTCCAATCCGTTCTTCCCAGAACAACTCGTAAGCCCAAGGGCGCGATTGGGCTGGTTGTTTGAACAACCACACAAACTTTTCTGGGTGAGCCCTAGCTCCCTACCAAATAGTCAGGAGTAGATTTCAAAGCCCCGGGGCTAAAACTGTAGAGTCCTTCTCTTCTGTTAGTCGCCTTTTACGACACCCACGGATAGAATTGGGGTGATTGAAAGCCAGCACTCACATATCTCGACATCCTACGCCAGCCAATATTCACTTAATTTCAATTGCGACAGAGCTCATTTTCTATTCCTACTGAGAGCTCAGTCTGAAAACAGCTCGCGCCATATGCCACTAGATGTTCGCAGGCCCTAATGTTTGCGCCCGAGTGGATGGCAGCCCCGGTTATCTTTACTGCCGGCGTTACACTGACATTACAGCCTATAAAACAATTAATGGAGACGTTTTATGCTTCTGTAAATGCTGAAACATGTTTTCAGTTTAGGGATGTACTGAGAGGGGGAGTTTAAGGATTGTCAACCAACAACATCAACAGCCACAAGAGTATAATTCTGGACTTGAGCCTCCCCCAAGGGCCTGTTGGGGAGTATTTTCCATACTACGCTTGGCACGTGGATTGGTGAGCACAGTACAGGGTGTTACATTGCAAGTAACGCTGCTGCCTATTCCCTGGACTGAACACTTTGTCGCTTTTTACGACACCCAAAGGTGATGGTGATGTGCTGCTGTTCTAAGCCAGCACCACATGGCGATTTTATATATATTTTATTTTATTTATGCAACTTTGTACTTAGAACTATCGCTGCTGGACATCTGCAATGTCCGAGTTGCTAAACTAAGTATTTAGCGCCCCGCGCACCGTCTCCATAATTTGTGGTGTTTTCATTAACATTTAAATAAAAACTGCTTTTATTTTCTCCCAAAGGCAATCCAATAAATATAACGCATAAACATTGCAGGCAAATACTTAATTAAATCGAATGAATTTAACAAAATATTGGACCTGAAGTTGAGTGGCCCGTAAACACTCGCTAAAAAACAAAAAATGATAACGGGCAGCATTGCCACAAAGTAAGTATTGGCGGCTGCGCGCCGAAGCATTGCTCATGAAGTAAAATACTATTATTTTAAATAAAATCTTCTAAAATTATACCTCAGTAGAATTAGGCTTCTGACTAGAGCGGTTCACCCACTTGTCATCTGTCAGACTAAAATAAATTGCGATTTCCGATCTTATTTTCATACAAATACGGCTACGATGCGTTAAGGTACGTTGCGTCAAGTCAAGTCGTTTGACAGACGCATTCGTAACGACCCGCCTAAAAATGTGATGCTATAGTAGTCTTATCATAATCATAATTCACCCCTGTTTCCCACCAAACAAAAACACTTGACCAGAGTTTATCGACATAGCTTCATAACTGTCACTACTAGTTGTCATGTGGACTTGAGGACAGTGGCACCTGGCTGCAGACCATGAGAATTTGGGGTCTTGGACGGGAAAGGGGTGGGAATCATGAGCAAACTCTGATAAGGAGGGTTTGATTACTGATAGTGAATTATGTGCTGGAATTTGACTGGCCCGAAGGCGTAGCGGATAGTACCCCTGCCTTCTACGCCGAGGGTCGTGGGTTCGATCCCCACAAGACACAAATATTTCAAAAGTAACTTTGTCATATATTTGTATTCAATCTGGGTGTTTTATATGTATCGTATTTATTTACAAAAAAAGTATATGTGTAATAATATCAGCTATTTTAGTTTCCATAGTACAAGCAATGCCTAGTTTGGAACTAGATGGCGCTGTGTGGCATGTCCAGTATACTTATTTTAAGAGATATCTTTAGTAACTGTTTCTATCAGTAGGTATTTTGTCATATTGTCTTCAGGACAGTGGCACCTGGCTGCAGACCATGAGAAAACGGGGTGTTGGACGGGAAAGGGGTGGAAATCATGAGCAAACTGTGATAAGGAGGGTTTGATTAGTGATAGTGGATTATGTGGTGGAATTTTTAGAGATATCTTTAGTAACTGTTTCTACTAGTAGTTCATTGGTCGTGTGAACTAGGGGCTATGGCACCTGGCTGCAGACCATGAGAAAATAGGGTGTTGGAAGGCAGAGAAATGAAAATCATGGGCAAACTTTTATAACGAGGGTTTGATAAGTGATAGTGCATTAAGTGGTGGAATTATAAGCGATATCAATGTACTAAGATAACAATGAAAAAGAGTATTTGAGCGATAGACTTCGGTATAGGTACAGTTTTATCTACAAATTAAATTTTTCTGATCAGTCTCATATAATAGGGTTACCCATACTGCAGGCATGATCATGTTTCCTTTCGTATGATGATGACGACATCACAGTAGCCGTTACTGCAGTCATTGCGAGTAGATCACACTCCACAAGCTCCTCAAGCAACCGACGCCGCGCTGGCGCCGGCGACCCTCATTTGTTTCGCGTTCGCCATTTTGGGAACTACCGGCACGTGCCGGGTACCTACGTTCAGTCCAATCCGTTCTTCCCAGAACAACTCTATAAGTGTAGTTTGAACAACGTTACAAGGTCCCTGCCCACCAAATAGTCAGGTGTACATTTCAAAGCCCCGGGGCTAAAATTGCAGAGACCAGCCCTAAAAAAACAGGCATGATCATTTTTCACACGTATGGAATAGGTACTACGTCATCAGTAGTCCGTTCCCTCGCCCCCAATAAAATAAAATAATACCACACAACACTGGTTTACATCGAGATTATCAGTGTAAGTATTTGTTATCATCTGTAATGTGTACACAGATGCGTTCCCATGCTTGCAGTCGCCTTCAGTACTTCAGCAACTGACTAATTGAAATGCTTGACTTGGCCGTATGTATGTAAGTCAAGGGCTTGCTTATTACAAGACTGCTATAAAAATTATCCTCATGATGGTGACCAATGAGAGCAACCAGTTTTATGTTGAGGTGGTCAAGGCTTTTAAAAAAAATACTATGCAGTTTATAGTTTAAAAGTTCTCTAGTTAATGATTGCAAATGTGATTTTCATCAAACTTAGTTCCACTATTTATAATGACGGCCGATGTGGTGCAGTGGTAGTGCAACTGCCAGCGACGCAAAGGTTCCGGGTTTGATCCCCGGTGGGGCACTCACAAACTTGATATTATCACTTTGTGAATTTGTTTCCAGTCTGGTTAGGATATTGCAGGGTGGTTGGCAAGACAGATGGTTCCGTGCCTCGGAGAGCACGTTAAGCCGTAAGTCTCAGTTTCTGTCTATGATTACTTAGACGAGGGCGTTACACAACCATGTCAGAGGCCTACCTACTAGTAGTAGCAGGCGGTTGAAAAACTCGGACACCAGGGTTCAACGGGTCGTTCGTCGACTCGGTGTCCCACACAAAAAGGAAGAAAGGAAGACTATTTTTAATTACACTCAATTTTTTCACTGTTTATATTTTGGAGCACTCTATGATACATACCTACATACGCAATACGCAACAGAGGTTTTCCGGGATGTATGATCCGCTCAACGGCCAATCAAATCGCTTTCGCAGAACAGTGTGGTTTATCAATAGCATTCGGAATAGGTACTACAATCAACCACGCCCTCTATATACCTACTGTAGATATTTATACTCAGCACGTGTAGTTATTTAAAACTTTACTTAATTTTTTTGGTTGACACGATTATTATTTTAATAATTTTGTAGAGTTTTTGATTAAAAATAAAATAAAGTTTTATATTATTGATAAATATTTTTTAAAACTAGGTTAAATTCCTAGTAGAGTATTTTTCATAGTTGTCCTTCATAATAGTACTATCGCCGGCAAAGCAAATTACGCAGTTCAATTCGAGTGTCTGTTAAAATGCCGGTTTTCTATTAGGACAATACAAAATTGTTATTAAAGAACAGAAAATTGCGTTATGCAAATTTCTTTTTGATCGGTCAGATCATGACGTCAATAAGTGATAATGCTATCCTACATTGAATAAAGTTATTTCATTTTTATTTTCATTTTCAATGGGTGGTATTGAACGCATAGCGGCTTCTAATAAATAAGTTGTCCTATCTGAATTGATAAATCAGCGACAAAATTTGAGCACATAGTAATTAAACTTCAAACGACTATTTTGTTTAATTTAGCTTTTAAATTGATGAATCTGCGTCAAATTTTATAAGTTAGCGACGAAATGGCCTATTGCTGTGGAGACATTTCCGAATCGTTGATAGCGTGGCTGGGCTCCTGGCAGCCGACATATTCTAAGTTTATCGTTTTTCCATGGGAATGAGTTATTTTTCGCCTGTAAAAGTATTCTGGATACTATTTTTACATTACCCACGATGAGGAATGTAATTTCTTATATGTGTACTCGAATTGCCATCTTCGGTGACCACCGTTTTAGCGGCTACCGGTGACGATTACTTGATAAGCTAAGCCAAGTTGCGGACAACATTTTTGAGAGCTCACGAGTTAGTCACGTTTATGTCTCGGAAATAGCTTCAGCGGGCACGTCTAGTCGAGGCAATGAATTGAATGAATGAACATATTTGCGCAACAACACAAACACGATAATAATTACCGAGGCAGAAATATTCTGCGTAGACAAGACTAAAACCATCTTTTGTATCTCATTTCCACTGTCCGCAACACTCGTATATACATAGATTACTAAGGAAGTGGTTGGCGATTGTACCTATTCTAATATACCTGTCGAAGTTTATTCCATCAAGCTTGGCTAGAAACGCACCACATACTAAATACCTGACAAAGTTTACACCAGTAAGTGGCGCGAGTACATAGATAAACATGGAAACTAGCGAGCACCTATCAGTATTGTGGGTTCGCGAATAGTGTAGTTTAGCGCGTGGAAGCGTTCCAAATAAGCAGGCTGGTGGTGCTGCGGTAATGAAGAGCGGTGCTAAACGGGGACATTACCGTCGTCTCGCTAACTGCGCCCGCGCACCACACTAGCAGCTATGGAGCTAGGTACAGCAGAAGGTTTCATTTGACGAGCAATGATACTTGGTATGAAGGTGGTTTTACGAATATTTTTGACAAATCAAGACATCTTGGTACTAATTTACTTTAATCACTAAATACTATAAAATGAAGTCGCTTCCCTTTGTCCGTATGCATACATACTTAGATTTAAAAGTACGCAACGGATTTTGATGCGAGTTTTCTTTAGTAGATGGAGTAATTCAAAACGATTTTTATGTATAATTTATGCCGGGTAAAAGTCTTTCTCCCGCGGGAAAACGGTAAGCAGTGGGTTCAACCGCTGCTAGTATATAAAAGTAAAATAAAATATACCTAAGGAAGATAACAATGGCAGACTGGCAGACGTGTGATGCCGGCTTAGAATAGCATCACCCCATTTCTTTCCCTTGGGAGTCGTAAGAGGCGACTAAGGGATTAGAGGGTGTGTATTGCATTTTTAGGCGATAGGCTGACAATCTATCACTAAGGCGATACACAATTTTCATTGACTCTCAAATATTTGTCAGATGTGGGGTAAATGTCCGTTTTTTGCGGCTGTTTGCGCTCTACTTACCCCGCAAGGGATTATAGGCGTGATATGTGTTTGTGTGTAGGTATGTGTATAATTTTTTTAATAAGAGTTGAATCGTAGACTAATTTTTAAGTAGATCATAGAGCAAAGAACTCGCGCGCGCCGCTAACGCAAAACGTTTCGGTGCTCTGTGAGGTAGGTGATGGTATGTTTAGGCTTGCTTTAGGCTTAAAAGTTCAAAAGTCAGAGAGCAGCCAGATCCCACACTCGCCTGAGCAAACAGGGAAGAGGGCGCGAGAGTTCCGCCGGCACCTGTCTGAGAGGCTGACTGCACCGGCGCGGGGCGGCGGCGGCGGCGCACCGGTGCACGCACACACCCGCCTCGATTCTATTCACATGCACCTACATAATAAAATATAGCTTAAGCCCTATGACAGAAGTCAGATTCATGTTATTTATTTACCGTTTATTGTACACAAAAATACTACAAGAGACACACATATAACAATACATCAATACATACTTACATCCATTTTTTTTTCCTTTTTACTCAGTCGTAGTGAAAATAATTTATCGTTGTCATTCGTTATTTGTATAGGTAAACAGATTTCTAGTAGATAGGTACCTACTTACAGGGAGTTTTTTAGTATCAGTTTTAATGATAATGATTTAAATGGATGGGGCATAAGCTACTTGTACCTATTGTCAATATTTTTGAGCACAGCTGACAACATCACACGAAACGAAACCGCTTCATTACCTACTATATAAGGAATCGTTGTGCAGAATCGAGGGTGCGTGTGTGTAGCGGTTACTGCGCTTGGTGTAAGTGGGCGTGCAAACATGCCCCCGTGTCTGTGTAGTGTAGAGTTAGCGGCTGACGCAGGCGAGGAAGCCCTAATCTACCGGCAGGCTCAAAGGGACCTCGAGAGGGTCCTAATGAATCCTGTAAACTTGCTATGTTGTCTATATTTCAATAGTACGAAGATTTGGTTATGGGATTTTCGTAGCTAAATTAAAATGTGTGGCATGTGTTGTTGTTGAAACTAAACAGAACACTGGTTTTTAGAAAAAAATATAAATTCTAGGTTGATCAGAGGTAAGAGGATATTTCTACATATTAAACGTACCTACTAACAACAAAAATAACGTTTTAAATAATATTTATTTAAACTAGGAATCATTTTGTGTCGCTTTGTAATGGTCGATTAGTCAATAAGGATTTTTATGATGATTCCTCCCTCCTATGCCTGCCTTTTTCATATTGTACTTTCATACTTATTTATACTTAATCTGAAAAGTTTTACCACCAAACCAAAATTCTAGCTAACTTACAGCGGAAGCCGGGGACTCCCTTACCGGTATGTTAGGCGATAAGCAGACGCAGACGCACCCCAGTGGGAATGTTTGCGCGGGCGCGATGCTATCACGCGGAAATAAATCCCGTTCAAACATCCTCACGGGAGGTTGTCTTAACAACCTACAGCAAATTATTTGTAAAGCCTTTTTCAAATTGGGGATTTTAGTCTCAAAAGAAAAAACATCATAGATTTCATTTTCTTCGTGTGGTTATTGCATATTTTTTGTAATTCAAATTTAGCAGTTCCTGTGACGATACAACAGTATAGTCACAGAAGGATACTGAATCACTAAATAGTATAAAATGAAGTAGCTTCCCGTGTCCCTATGTATGCTTAAATCTTTAAAAGTACGCAACGGATTTGATACGGTTTTCTTAACTGGATAGAGTAATTCGAGAGAAAAGCTTTTTTGTGCATAATTTGTGTCGGGAAAAGGACTTTCTCCCGCGGGAAAACAGTTAGCAGTAGTGGGTGAAACCGCTGGGCAGGCCGCAAGTATCACGATAAAATACGGTAGCAACTTTATACTCTGTTGCTTTCGATTTTAAAGAAGCGATTTTCTGTTTCATGCATGTAAAAGCACAGAGAATTTCACGATTACTAGACAATTTGAGTTCCTGCTAAACCATTTATAACTACTTATGTATTTTAGAGCTGATAGTGTTATCAGCAAATTCACTTTTCGTAATATTTATTTAGCGCAGCTGTGACCTTGTTATTCCCTTCCTAGCCAAATAAAAATACGCCACTAATATTATTATAAGTAAAAGATAGGTATCCAATCTTACAAAGGCAAGGGCCAACATTTTTTCCTCTGCACATATTACGTACCTACATAATAAAGTATATAATAATAATAATAATTCGTTTATTTTCAGACAATTACATGGTCCATAGATTGTTAGTATCTACTTCACTACATAGTATAAAATAAAGTCGCTTCCCGTTTGGTGTCTCCTTATATCTTTAGAATTACCGAACGGATTTTGATGCGGTTTTTTTTATTAGATAGAGTAACTTGAGAGGAAGGTTTATAAGTATAATTTATTCCGGGAAGTTGTCACATTCCCATGGGAAAACGAGTAGTCCAACTGGAAGTAAACTTTTGACCCCCTTTTGACACCTTTAAGGATTAAAAATTCAAAAACGCTGAAACACGTATTTTATTATTTTAAGTTATGAGTCTAATCAGAAATTCTGGAACAGATCACATTTAAAAAACTTTCATACAAACTTTTAACCCCCTTTTCACCCATTAAAGGGTTAAAAGTTCAAAAATGCTCAAACACGTGTTTAATTATTTTGAGTTATTAGTCTAATCATAAATTAAGAAACAGATCACATTCATTTAAAAAAACGAACTTTCATACAAACTTTTTTACCTCTTTTTGACCCTATTAAGGGTTAAAATTTCAAATATGCTGAAACACGTGTTATTTGAAGTCATAAGTCTAATCACACATTTTGAAACGGATCACACTTAATACAACGAACTTTCATACAAACTTTTAACCCCCTTTTCATCCCTTGGGGGTTTAGGATTAAAAAAACCGGGATTTTATCTATAATAGTTGCTTTATTACATAAAACACTTCATGTCTAAGTTTTATCTCCCTAGCTTCAGTAGTTTAGCATTTATACTATCACGAAAACTGAGAAAAAATAATATTTTAGTTCCATAATAGGTACATACATAAATGTCGCTCTTAGTTTTTCAAACGCACTATCGTTATGTTCTTTCAAAAACTATAAGGTATTTGCATTTAATGTTGTTCTTTGCCGTTCTCGATGCTCGAGGTGCTCAATGAAAAATCGTCTAACTTTCTTTTCACCTCCGTCAATGCATCTTGCCAATATAAAGTCTTTAAATTACCTCTTATCTGGGCTTCATACAAAATTTTATCAACATCCTAGCCTAATGCGTTATCCGTACATAGTATAAAGGTCGCTTCCTACGTCTGTCTCTGTCTGTTTGTTTGTTTGTATGCTTAAATCTTCAAAACCACTTAACGGATCTGGATGAAGTTTGTTTTAAAAATATAGAGTGATTCAAGGGTAAGGTTTTTATGTATGATTTATGTCGGGAGAAGGTCTGTTTCCCGTGGGAAATCAGTTAGCAGCGGGTGAAACCGCTGGGCGGGCCGCTAGTATTATAATAAAGCAAAAGGAGCTGCAAAACAGTTTCGCGTCAAGGAAATATGCTACTGCTTTTACAAGTTTAGTCTTCAAGGGGAATCCCACAATATGACAGGGTGACCGGATGCATCTGTGGAACACTTTAGTCAAATCGCATACTTTATAGTGTGCCATGGTATCCGTTTTTCGTATGGGAATATTGGGAATTCAACATTTATTTTCGTCTGACAGACAGATGCGTGAAAAATACGTCCGCCAGTTCGTTATAGAGGGAGAATCGCCTTACCTGCGGAACTCTACATAAAATATTTTCGTTTAAGACTTCTTCCAAAAAAACGGAATTTAATATGATATATATGATTTGACCTCAAATTAGTCAAAAACAAAATAGTTTCCTGTTTATCATAATTAGTGGTCCGTATCTGAGATGTGACACGCCGCCAGATAGGAAATTAATGAACAAAGACAGATAACATTCAATTAGAGTGACTCGGGTCACCCAGACAGGTCACTCGGGGGTCACCCTATCTTAATAAGTTTGCTATAAATTACTGTCTCTGAAGTCTAGTGGTTTGAGCTTCAGTTTCGCGTTTGTGTTTGTGAGTTCGATTTCTGGTTAGCGACTTTATATAAAGTAACGTTCTTTCGATTCTGCTACTATGGATGAAACGTATATAATGGAAATAAAATTACCTACTCTCATCACCTGGGAAAATATTTTTTGCAAATGGTAGGTTTTTTTCGATTGTTTTTCCACACCGGTTCTCTCATTCCATACCTAATCTCTCCATCACGTTAGACCGGTAGAGAAATTAAGGAAAGTCACGTCATCTCGTGTGATGTGACTTCTTAAAAATTGTAATGGTAGTCAAAACGATTGAATATCAACATTTTAAAACACTTCGCGTGTATTCGCGTGTAGGTTTACAATTTTAGAAAATTTCTACCGCGGGCAGGATCTGCGACTTTCGCTATCACTAGTGGCTACCGCCTCTTCCATCTGGGCTACCGCGGCTCATCTTTTGCCCGCGAATTTTGCAAGCGTATCTTAATGCTAATAACGTGGTGTGGCACAACTCCATCCACCGGGCATTAGTTTTGCAACTAATACCAAAAGTCGCAGGTTCAAATCCTGCCCGAGGTAGACAATTTTGCAAGTTTTCTAAAAGTCAAAACGATGTTGGTTATGGTTACAGGTGACGCGACGAGTACGTATTGAACATTCCGGCACCACGTTTTAGAAACAAACAGCGACAATATGCTAGTTGTTATTGCATGCTAAAGAAACGTTTAATACCTATTAAGATTGACCGAAATTAGGTATTTTCTATACTACTTATTCCATCATAGTAACTAGACAAATTGTCAAACTTTATGTAACATTTACATGAAACAGATTACCGATTGCGGCACCGCATTTGCGATACAAAATATCCAGTTTGGATAAGTCACATCTTTGACAAACCGAATGTAGATAGGTCCATTATTAAAATTGACAAAATAATTCTGAACTTTTATCTTTCTGAAGTGAATCATATTTCTACTGAATTAATTACGGAATAATTTCTTGTCATTTGGGGTCACTTTAGCCATAAACGATGATAGATAACAAATATCCAATAGGTATTCTGCATACTTCAGACTTATCATCTTGTAATTGAAAACAATCAGCCTTTGTAAGGGGCGTGTTTAATATATTACTAAATAATATAACAAACATTAAATTAGTTATAGTTATTTAATTTGCTGTAAGTTATGTACATCAATTTTTATTGCTAGGTTAACAAACAATTTCTAACCATATCTCGGGTAGTATATAGAGACGAAATGTGTAAGTAGGTATTTATTTACTGAAGCATTTTTAATGATCACAAAATATTTAAATAAAAAACTTTTGTATCCTACGGTGTAAGAAAAAGAGCTGCGTTCCTTTTAAGGGATGAACCACCATGAAACTGAAAATCTTTCCCCAAGAAACATAGGTCGAAATATGAAAAATAAAATGAACTTCCATACAAAATGCAGCAGCCGACCAAATTTATATATTTTTCATATTTCGACCTATTTTTTTTTTGGAAAAAGTTGTTCAGTTTCATGGGCTGGTTCATCCCTTGAAAGGAACACAGTACTTTTCCTTATACCCTGTTTATAGTACATATTTACTTATCATACATAGACATTTTGCATTCAGAATTATGGTAATGGTTGTTAATGGAAATACCTATCATCCATTTGAAGTATTACACAGTCGCCGCAGTCGATAGATAAAAATTGAGAAGCAACGACGACTCGCCGTCTAGTCGGCCATTAATAATTGACAAATAGTCGGCTGTAATAACAACATTCAATTTTAATATAATTATTTATTTCAACCAGTAATAATCATGTTCGGTATGAAACCACAACTGTTTTAAGGTAGAAAAGCTCTAAAAACGTGCACAGACGCAATGTTATGTGTTATTGGTAATAAATGATTTTTATTATTATTGCTTTTTCCAAAAATCACCATAGTAATAACCGGCTCACGCGACTAGTCAGCCATGTTGGTAGTTTGCGTCTAGTCGGTGACTAAAATAGCTGATAGATGGTGTATCTCTAATAAAAATCTGTCGTTTATCTTAAGTATTTTGTTATAAGTTATTGATTGCTTCCAACTAATGATGGTGCAGTCACAAATAAGACCATATCGTACCTTCTTAATAATTCGAGATGAGCGGTAGCCTGCCCTTATCAATAACGACTTCTGGTGAATAATAACGCTATAATTTATTATTATATCGCCTTCTTTCAACTTCAAGCGCCGGCGCATGTCGGGTTACGCTATTGAAATTATGCTTAATGTTGGATATTTTTATCAGTAGGTAGGTATTTATTTTTAAGACAATAAAACAGTAAAAAAGCTACGTTTTCGCCATGGCACTAAATAAAATACTTAGTCGATGTTTTTTTTTTTTAGCAAAACGTTATAGTAAAACATATTAAACTAGCTATTTGAATAGTGCGCGGGAAAGCGAAGCAGACAGAGTTACTTTCAAATTTACAATATTAGTGTGGACAATATTTAATGTGGAAAAAACGCATTTCGGTACGAAAAACCAGTAGCGTAAGAACTTCATGGAATATACCACAAAGTAAGTATTGGCGGCTGCGCGATATACCTCATTTTTCAATGTAAAACCCATCGCAGCTTACAGACTACAAAGTTTAGGTACACTTACAGAAAAAACTTTAAAGTGCGTGCTTCGTGTATCCATAAATAAATACGATAATGGTATAGAACCAAACACAATGGCACTTGAGAAGTTTCATTTCCGTTAGGTAAATGAACCTTAGTAAATAGTATCTAAGCGCGTGCACCATACTACGGCTTTCGAAAAGTTTTCGTCGCTGTTATTCTTGCCTTATCGAACGACCACTTAACGAACGACCCAATAATAATTAGACATATGAGCCGTGCCACGGGTTGGTGGCATCAAGATACACTTGCAAAATTCGCGGACAATGGATGACCCGCGGTAGCCCAAATGGAAGAGGCGTTGCCACTAGTGATGGTGAAAGCCGTAGATTAAAATCCTGCCAGCGGTAGAAAAAAATTGCGAGTTTTCTAACAAGGGAAGTTAAAAAATTTGGAATTTAATTAGACATAGGATGTGACATTGCCTTTAACTTACCGAACGTTTATTTGGAATTGCGTCGATATATGGACAACTAGTGCAAATCTGCGAGGCAATGGTCTCATCAAGCTCTGGTGACAACTCGTATTCTTCTTCTACTTCTCTTCCATTACGATATGCTTCTTGTACATTCACAAAACTTGAAGGCCGATGAGGCGCAGTGGTAGTGCGACTGCCTGCGACGCAAAGGTTCCGGGTTCGTTTCTCGAGTGGGCACTCACAAAGTTGATATTTATCACTTTGTGAATTTGTTCCCGGTCTGGTAAGGACATTGCAGGCTGAACCACTTGATTGACCGAAAAGAAAGATGGTTCCGTTCTTCGGAGGGTACGTTATAGGCCGTCGGTCCCGGTTGCTGTCTATGATTACTTAGACGGCGATCGTTACACAACCATGTCAGAGGCCTACTGCTAGTAGTAGGCGGTTGGAAAACTTTCGACACCAGGGCTCATAGGGTCGTTGGACGACTCAGTGTCCCACACGAAAAGAAGACAAAACTTAATAGAAGTAGTAAATTTTTACGCTTAACTGATGAATGCGTAGGTAAGTAAGAATCAAAGTACAAAAAAAAGTATTTTTGCATGTATAAGTTAGCAACTGTTAACAACAGAAGGAAGAGAAAATATTGCTTGTAGAAGAAAATAGAACTATATAACCACATACATGATACAATATAAATAAATTAAGAAATAAATACATACGCTGACGTATGTACCTATCAAGGTAGCGAGAGGTTTTGTTTAGCTAGCGGCAAGTGTTGAGGGCCCATCTGTAGTGTAAAATAAAATTATCCCTGTTTGGTCACAAAATGAAACGAGTTATGATATAATTGCTATACCTAATTTGTCTCATAGGTACCTAAAATTAGGTAAATTAGCCAGCGAGGAAATAAAGATTACCAAATGAAAAAATACCAGTTTTACTCACCACACCAACAACCAACTTTAAATTATGTTACAGTCTGATGATTTTTAAAAGCCTTTTACCATGACAATCAAGGAGTATTTAGTTGATTTATTCCTGAATAGTAGCTTAAACTAGGTACCTAGGTAGGTAATATTATCTTTAGTGCCTAATTTAATTCTGTGAAACTACTTAGATCAAACCAAATTTTATACAAATATTGGGGATATAACACAAGCAAGATTTTGAAACTAATTTTATTTAAACAATTACAACCATATTTGTAAAAGTGTAGGTATGTTATTATCGACGATCTAACAGTTAACATATATCTATCAGTTACACAATTTGACAAACCTTACTTGATAGAAAAAGAAAAAAAAACAAAGTAACATCTATTTGAAACATTTTTTCAATAGTCTACAGCCGCGGCGAAAGTTGCAGGTTCAAATCCTGCCTGCGCTTGAAAATTTTGCACGTTTTCAATAATTATGTCAACAGTTGTAAAGTTCTTTCAAAAAAATTGTAAAATTTAGATAGGGTGGGTGTACCAGTCCCAAACCATTTAAGGGAACTTTTTGACTTTGAAACTCTCTGGACAAGTATTAAGTATATTTAACGCAGAAAAAGATTTATAAAGTTGTTTATTAGTTAATTATAAAGGATTATTGATATAATTCATCAACATATATTTATTCGTTTTTTATTTATTTTATGAACAATACTAAAAACGGGAATGCCCCTAAGTTTGACCGGCGCGCTCCAATAAAGGACCACTTTTGAACCAATAGTTGACCATTCTATTTATATGAATAAAACATTGTTTCAAAAGTTTTGAATGAAAACTAGGTATTTAATAGCAAAACCAAAGCTAGAATACAGATCAATTATAATTAGAAAAATGACTCCCATTAACGGTAAAGTTTAAACTTCAACTGGTCATTCTTGGGAACACCTCTTTGTACTGTGTACCAATAGAAAACCAGCGTGGTCAATTACTGGAACACATAGATTTAAAACGATTAAAATGTCAGTTTTATGCTCTGAATTTATTAAAAAGAGCATCTCTATGAAAAAGTAGGAAAAAAAAGTAAATACCATAGATCACCAGTAACAAACCACTTGGTCAACAACAGGGACCCAGTACAAAGCGTTTTCCAGTAGTTAACCACATTTAAAATTACCTCTTAGTAACATTATTTAGTAAAAATAATCACCTATAGGACTCAAGCTAACACCAAACTTCAAAAATAATATCTTTTGGTGACAATAATTATGAAATAACAAGTGAAATTCAAATATTTTACTTACCATGTCCATTCGCACTTCTAGCTGTAATGGCTGCTAGAAGGCAAATAAACGAGACACTGATCTGTTATAATAAGCAAAATAACGATATCTTTCGTTCCCTCTCACAAATAAATATTCCGTGGGGTTGGTAACAGTCTAGGCAACATAACAAAAGAAGTATTTTGTTCAAAAATGCCCGCGTTTTCTTAAAATGTTTAATTGAACACGTAAGTGGTCAATTACTGGTACCTGGTTTGGGACTGGTACACCCACCCTACCTACATACATTTTCTAGTAACAATGCCTAAATTGGACATTGTAACGGTATTTCTCTAGTTTCCATGTCGGAAAAATCGTAAAAGCTCGTGAAAATTTGAGCGCAAAATGATTGTCTGTTTCTCTCTGGTGCAGCGCTAATGAAGGGGACAAACTTTTCAGGTGAATCACAGCCTTAAACCAACCGCAGCACACAGCCCTTCCATTAGAATATAAGTAAACAAAACTTACTTGCTCGGCTGAGGCACGATGTTGTCATAGTTGAATGTCTGCAGAAGTTTCCCGACAGCTTCATTGATTTCCACCTTGTCGCACGGCCGATGCTCTTCCCAACTCATGCTGGCCACTAAAATCCACACAAAAAAAGTGATACTATCTGAACTCGAAATTCAAAAGTTCTCGTTTATGGTTCGTTTACATTTAGTTGGAGTCGCGTAGTATTTAGTAAGCGCGCGTGCGTCCGTCTCGCGCGTCCCGAGTATAAAGAGCCCCTTATGCTCCTGCGCAAGTATAAATGCGCGCTCGACTGAGGACCAGCCGCTTTGATACTGCGCCTGTATTTGTTTACTTCTTTATTTGATCGATGTTTTTCATTATTGATAATGAAATAGGGAATAAAAGGACACACTAAAAGTGCACAATAATAATGAAATAAAAGTGATTGTTTTTGCATCATCGTTCTGAAAACTCAGTAGTCTACAGTCGTCTAGTTATTGAAATAGGCGCTCTACCTAGCTACGTGAAAGCACAGCTCAAAGCACACTCGCGTAGGTTCAAAATGAAATTGTTGAATAACAATAGCTCAGCTTACATTTACTTACAAGAAAACTCTATCAAAATCAGTCCTATCATCTAGGTACATATCTGAAGCATTCAAGTTTTAACCTTTTATGACCCTTCAAAATGTATAAACTTCCCGTAAACATAATGAAACAAATCGCCAACAAATACCGACATTCCATTCTACGCTTCACGTAAACCGTAAGCTCGCGTGAGTTTTCCGAGTTTTCCAGCGCGATCGCAGTGGGCGGCGCCCGCGCACCCCGCCTCGCCTCTGATTGGTCGCTGGCCGCTGTGACGTCACGCGCGCAGACTCTACTCACTCGCCGCCGACGAGCTGGCCGCGCGTGACTTTTGTACCTATTGTTAAGGCACTAACTATTAGGTATCTGAAGTGCCTAACGTTTGTTTTTCTGCTTTTATTTATTACATATAATTAGTCAAATAGACTAAAAATATAAGCAGAATATTTTTATTATATGTATTTTTTTATACTGCTGGAGACAACAATCTTAAAGCTTAAAGACTTCTGTATGGACTGTATGATAAGATGACTTTACCAGGCTGCACCTACGTACACAAAGTTAATATCCAATATATCAGTTTATGAAATTGTTCTCAGCTTGTTTAGGATATTGCAGAGAGAATCAGCCAATCTCGTAAGAAAGATGGTTTCGTGCTTCAAAGGGCGCGCAAAGTCTTTGGCCTCTGTTGCTATCTACGGTTACAAGTCATCAGAAGCATACTAAGCGGTTTTAACACTCTGATGACAGGGTTTATCGGGTAGTTCGTGAGCAAGGAATCAGAAGAGCTGGCTTTTGTAAGCTTGGCACATGGTACTGTGTTATTTTTTGCTATGTTATGTATTTGAATTAAATATTTTATATTTCTATTTCTATTATTTTGTCAGACGGGGCGTAAATGTCCGTTTTTCGCGGCTGTTTGCGCTCTGCTTACCCCGCAAGGGATTATAGGCGGGATGTGTGTATGTATGTATGTGTATTTCTATTAGAGGTCATTCACAGGTAGGTGCACCACTGGGGTACCTTCTACTGCCTGTTGGCACGTGGTATTAAGTGGTATCTCTGCGCTGGGGCAATTAGTTGCTTTTTATAAACCTCGGTGTCTATTAGCAACATCTAATTGATAGAGCTACGCGCAACTTGCATGCTAATTAAACTGTCAAGGTACCTGCTTCTACGATGGTACCAACATGCTACATCTCAATTTATGCTACAGGTCACGGAATGGAAGAATGTCTTTAACATTGGCGGCAGGTTTCTCCTTTTCTTCTTCTTTTCGTGTGGGACACCAAGTCGACGAAAGACTCTATGAACGAAGGTCCCTCTATTTTTACCTCTCTTGAGATCTTAACGCAAACCTAAAGGTAGGTCTTTTCAAATTTTACCTTTCCCGAAAAATATGTCTAAATTTAACAAGTTAGGACAACTGATCGATTAGTGCGGAATAATAGGCAGATTTTAACAGGAAACTGAGGAAATGGGTAGGTGATATCTATGGTTCCTACTTAAAGACACAAATTAAGGAGCGCATTCTCGTAATCTAAGGATTTGCTCTACATTCCGACACATTTCTCAAGAACGCCATCTATTGTTTGTTAGCGTAATTCATTGTTAACGTTACCGACGTTATTTAATAACGTTATTAGATTAATTTAAAATAGTAACATCGTTTGGGCGCATTCCATTCACTCAGAATGGTTGGTATTGTGTATCTCTTTCTTTATTGAAAATAATAAATAATGCTGTTTCTTTTTAAAATTTCAGTCGTTAGAAATGGAACGTGCAATGTTCTGTCTGTGATCTGTCACTGTCAAGTCAAATCAGATGTTTGAAAGCATTTGAAAGCGTCGTTTTGCCAATGGTATTTTTAAATTTTCTTGCTTTTAGCACGGAAAATAAATTAAACTACTGCTACTACTAAAATCAGCTTGTCAATGATCAGTCGGTTAATATTTTAAGTATAAGGAAAGCGTGTTTAACAAGTTCAAATCATGAAAATTGCTGTGGAAGGTTGCGCTCACGGTGAATTGGAGAAAATCTACGAATGTATTGAAACTATACAAGAAAGGGAAGGTATAAAGATAGACTTGCTGATTTGCTGCGGAGACTTTCAGTCTGTACGCAATGGAGATGATCTCTGTGCCATGGCTGTGCCAGAAAAGTACCAAAACATGTGTACCTTTTACAAGTAAGTGTCCATGTAATTATTGTATGCTTTGTTTAATAAATATTTTGTTTACTCACATAAAAACATTGTTACTTCATTTTCAGATACTATAGCGGTGAAAGGCGGGCTCCAGTGCTGACCATTTTTATTGGTGGGAATCACGAGGCATCTAACTATTTGCAAGAGCTTCCGTTTGGTGGCTGGGTTGCACCAAATATTTATTACTTGGGTCGAGCTGGCGTGGTCCGGCTTGGTGACCTGAGAATTGGAGGTAAGTAGTATTATCAACTGTAAAAGCTTAATAAATTAAAAAATGATTACCTAAATGTGTACAAGAATGAAATGAACACAAATTGAATTATATTTTAGGAATGTCAGGTATTTACAAGGGTAAAGACTACTTGCAAGGGCTTTGGGAATGTCCGCCTTACAATCAGCAATCATTACGGTCTGTCTATCATGTAAGGGCTATTGATAGCTTTCGGTTGAGTCAGCTCAAAGAAAAAGTGCACATTATGCTGTCCCATGATTGGCCCCGGAACATTACTGACTATGGAGACAAAGAAGGTCTGCTGAGGTTTAAACCTTTCCTAAGGTAAGTGTTATTTTGCTTCATTACTATCTTTTGATTGAAATAATAAAGAAAAGTTTATTTAATATAACAATTTATTAATTACAGAGAAGATGTTGAAGCTCATGACCTAGGCAGTGCTCCTGCTGAAAGATTACTTCACTCCATGAAACCCACTTACTGGTTTTCAGCACATTTGCACTGTCAGTTTGTGGCAATTGTGAAACATGATGACGGAGAAGAAACTAAGTTTTTGGCATTAGACAAATGTCTACCAAAAAGAAGGCATTTGCAAATAGTGGAAGTACCTCAAGAGTATGATGGGGACTTGACATTGAAGCATGATGCTGAATGGTTGGCTGTTTTGAAAAATACCAACCATCTTGTATCAGTAAAAAATGTTGATTGCCACATGCCTGGACCAGGTGGGAGTGAAAGGTATGGGACACTTTTCATAAATAAGGCTTCTTTATGATAATTAGAAGTTTTTTGTGTAATATTTATGTATGCTATTGTTTCAGGTATGATTTTACTCCATCAGAAGAAGAAAAAGAGGCAATATTAATTGCAGTGGGAGACATGACAATCAAAGAGGAGAGTTTTGTCCGGACAGCACCAGTTTACCTACCAGGCAAACCAAAGCGACACCCAACGGACCCTATAATGAACCCTCAGACTGCTCATTTATGTGAAAAATTGGGAATAGACGATCCATTACAGGTGTTGATGGCTAGATCAGGAAGGACAATGAGACAGCCTCATGTTGAAATTGTCAATTCTCCTGCTCCAACCCCTGTACAAACTCCAATGAAGCTTAAGATGTCATTGCCTGCTCCTTCTACACCTATTATAAATGACAGTGAAGAAGTCACAGAAGATCATCTATTACAAAAGGATTCTCTATTTTCTCCTCCATCTTTTTTATCTGAGAGTGTTTGCAGTAGCACTGCTGACAGCCCAGCACCATCATCCGAGGGACCAAAAAAGACTTTCAAGAGACGAAACCTAGCAATGTATACTCCAGATGCAGATGACAGTGTCAGCACTTCAAGTTCTTTTTTAGATGATAGTCCTAAGACTAGCAAATATGTGAAAGAAATTTTATGATGATATTAATTGGGTACTCTTTCACTTGCCACACAATAGTATGAATTATATTTTAACTACAATTAATATAAAAAAAAAGTATATAAGAGCATGGAACCAAACTGGTATACCTATTGTGGGAGATATTGGAAAAAACTCATTTTGGCGGCCAGAGTTGAAACATGGGCGAATCGATAGAACATAAAAATACAAACAGGAAATACTCTTTGGTAAAATGTCGTAAGTGATACGGTTTCGGACAAAATGAGGGCCGAAGTTTTTTTATTTTTTAATTAATAATATTTTTTTACTTTTTATTAACTCAAAATGTTAAGGCAAGCATATAAAACTTCTAATTTGTAAAAAAGGGTTTTAAAATAATACATTACTATTAAAACCAAAGTAATTAAATTAAACTCGAGCCATTTTTGCAGGCTCCATTTCATTTTCAGGTGTTATATCCATACTCGAAGAGATGTTAACAAAGAAAAAAGAACCTTATTTCATAGCATTAGCATGGATCTGACACCTGGTAAATCGGGCCTATAAAAATGGCTCGAGTTACTATGATATAACAACATAACACCTGATAAATGGGAGATTTTGTGACTGTGAAATCGATCATAGAACATTGTGGGTGATAGAGAGACTACTTTTTACTATCCCTTCCTTTCATAAGAGGGTGAGACTATTTGCCTCTCGCTCACTTTGTATGCATTAAAGTGAGATAGGTACTAACGACAGTCGGAAGTCCCTTTCACTTTCGTGGAAAAGAGAGGTCCGACTGTTGCTCGCCGAAAAAGTTGCCCATGCAATAATGCGCGCTAGCTCTTAAGATATCTTTCCGCTACCACCTGCATTTTTTTGCATTCACGAATTTTAATCCTTACCGAGTACCGATCGAACAGCTATGTAGGTATTGTTTATGTTATGGTCTTTACTTTTTTCCATTCTAATGTTGTCTAATCAAAGTATCTTCTTCTCGCAGCTTTTCGGATATTTCCCTCATTGTATTACGAAGGCCTTTTGTTTTTTTTTCTACTTGTCTGTCTATATAGTCTCTCTATCACCCACAATGTTCTGCGATCGATTTCACAGTCACAAAATCTCCCATTTATCAGGGGTTATGTTGTTATATCATAGAAACTCGGCCATTTTTATAGGCCCGATTTGACAGGTGTTAGATCCATGCTAATGCTATGGAATAAGGCTAATGCTATGGAATATGCTTGCCTTAACATTTTGAGTTAATAAAAAGTAAAAAAAATATATTTAACTAAAAAAAACTTCGGCCCTCATTGTCTCCGAAACCGTATCACTTACGACATTTTACCAAAGAGTATTTCCTGTTTGTATTTTTATGTTCTATCGATTCGCACATGTTTCATCTCTGGCCGCCAAAATTTGTTTTTTTGTCATCGCGAATTGTAGGTATACCAGGCTTCATACTAAAATGTTCCATGCTCTTTGTGATGTTTTTAAATTCATTTGAAAAAAAAAATGTCTATGTCTTGTGCATAATTTTTACAATAGGACTACAGTAAATTAAGGACAATATAGCTAAATTTTACATATTATATAAAATTAATTAATCAAAATGAATTTGTGATTTAAAAAATAAAATATGTTTAGTGTGGTGCAATACAAAATGGTTTATTTTAATTTTTTACAGTTTTTTTTCACTATGGCACTTAATAGAATAGGCAAATTTATCATTTTTGGAACTAATAATTTTGCAAAGAGGTAATTACGTCTTATGATTGGATAAAGAATAATTAATTACTTCTTAAGATTGAGCCTTTAAACTGATACAATGTGACAGACCCCCAAGAATGAAATTTAATGAGATAATAAGTGTTCCTTCAAATTGGGCATATTTTTGGGCACATAGCTGCACTGGTTGCACTTAAGCGGGGTAGACATTAGACTTTTGTGTTCCTCGGTAGACATTTTCTTTATACTTCCATTTTCTCGTAGCTCTTTTAATGAATCTAAAACAAAAGTATTAAAACATACCTACATTAACAGTAGATAATAAGAATAATAAATTGTGACCAAAAGACCATCTGACATCAAACACACACATCACCTTACAATAAAGTTTTGTATCTGGGTTGCCTTGGTACATCCATAATATAATATTAAAAATCTGAGAGTTTGTGTGTGTTTGTACACGTATGTTTGTTACTTCTTCACACTCAAATGTCTTGACCAATTTAGATGAAATTTAGAAAACAGGTAGAGTATAACCCGGACTAACACATAGGCCACTTTTTATCGGGGGAAAACAACTATTACCATGGGAATATGAGTGGCAGCGGGTGAAACCGCTGGGCGGAAATCTAGTGCAAAATAATAATAGTTTACTATTTTAACAAAGATCATATTGCTACTGACCTTCATAGGGTATGAAAAATTTCGTGGTGAAAGTATTCCAGTGTTGTTTGGTTTTTAAACAAGGAGACACCATATCTGTGCTAATTATGTGCATATGGAGTCGTTGCATGCTCGGCACCGCGTGGAAACCGGCTTTCAACTTTAGCTCCTTATGTTCCTCTTTCAGCTCTTCATATAGTCTTCCAAACTCTTCTAACAAACCTACATGACCCTTGTTGAGTTGCTGGAGGCTGTTAATGTTTTCTAAAGGCAGTACTAAGTAATGAACTTTCGCTTTTGGATACTTATCTCGAATCACAACCACATGTTCGCTTTGTTTGACTATGTTCGCTGGGTCTTTCATTGAATTTAGAAGGCCTAAGCTCCAGTGTTTAGGTATCTTTACTGCAATATCTTGAGAGGCCATTTTCAATGTTCTTTTATTCATATTTTTTAACAAGATTTTTTCACGTTTGTGTTTGTTTGTTAATTGTTACAATACAAATACAAGCAAGCAAATGTCAATCTGACAGCACCAGCTGTTCATATGTTTTTAAATTTTGACTTTTTGGGAAAGGCAAAACATTAATGTCATGTCGTTCGTTACAACTCTGCAACTTGTTCGTGTTAACGTCATCCTCTCATCCCGTTAAACAGAACTACTTTCCCCAAGGACCAAAAAAGTAAATAAATTTTTTAAATAGGACCTCCCATACAATAAAATGCGGATCGAGATTCGAATAGTTTGTTAAGCGAGGAAATTTTTTGCCCTATATTCCAATTGGGAAAGTTGTTCAGTTTAACGATTTGAGCTTGGTGTTTCTCAATCCAATCACATAAAGAAATTTTATCAGCTGGTATGGGCCCTACGAGACGGCTACATATTTAAGAATCTAATTTTGCGATGTGTTATATATGTAGAAGTAGGTGTAGGTTGGTAATTAAACAGATTTCATTATTAGGTACTGTATTTAATAAAAATAAATAAGATCGAATCGATCAACAGTAATGCTAAGCATAAATCTAATATCAATGGCTTAACTAATAAGCGACAGTCATGACTGAAAAAGTTTTCTAAGTTATTTTGAACAACTTAGGATTTTTCAGTCATAAGTTCATTGATTCTATTTTGTTAATTTATTATCATAATTTCATTTAAATTAATTACGGGTACTTACAACAAGAAATTAGAAATAAGCTTAAGGTAACCTATTTAATTTAGATAATAAATATTAATTTTTAATTTTGGGAAGTTTTTTCATACCTATATGATTTGATCACAAGGCACTAGGTACGTGCGACTACTTAACACAGACAGTCGATATAATAAGTACGTACTTATATTATTTTGTTTATGAACATAGTTATGAAAACGAATGTCTCGTAGTTATGGACAAGTAGTTATAGTCAGAACGTTTTTTATACGTATAGGGCATGTACAACCGAAAGGTTCTCAAAATCGGTTTGGAGTTTCGATATTAGAGCTCAATTCCGGAATTCCGGTTTTGGTAGGTATGTTATAATAAACATTGCAAAAATGTATTTCGCATCAATATTCTTTCGATTTCAGGAAGTATTTGCGAAAGTCGTAAATAGTTCTTAGGTATGTACGTGACAAAATGCTCGCAAATGGGACAGGTGGTAGCAAACTACATTATTTTCAATGGTTATGCCCCGAAAAGTGTCGGAAAAAACATAAAACACCAATTTTTACCATTACCGGTTTTACCGATTTTAAAGCTCTGAAAACCGGAATGGACTATTTGTAAAAATCGATCCGATATTCCGCTTTTCTCGAAATTCCAGAATTCCGGTTTCCATCAAATTGGCATATAGCAGGTTGCTTGCATAGTGAAACCTTCAGTGACTGAATGTAGATATTGGCTAGATTGATATTGTGTAAACTATAGATCATTGCACGGTTGGGCGGCCAGTGTAGCCGGAGTCGGGAATGGCGTGGGCGAGTTCACGCAGGATCTGCTCGAAGCCTTTCCCTGATGAAGTCTGCAGGCTGTTGTGCTTCAGCATCGTCGCGTTCAGCTTCGTTGCTAGGTAGCACATCTGAAAAAAAAGGAAAAAAATAATTTGAAATTGTATCCTATTTTGGGGTGTGATTTCAAAGTAATCTACTTAGGTAAGAAATCACCCAGATGCTATGCCTAAAGCCACTAGCTTCGCAATTCCGACCAGGGGCCTCAGCTGCATACCTTTGGCTTTGCTCAAACCACTCAATCTCTTGAGCTTTCACTGTGTATGACCCATATGTGTGGCATTCTGAGATTCGAATGAGGCGTGAGTGCGACATATATTATGGGTCATGCTCCCTTGTGTAGTTTTAGGCTTGTCAAAAATCGCACGTGTGAGTTTAAGAATTATAACTGGCATACACGTATGGCTATGAAATTATGAAAAAGAAATGTGATTACCGGACATAATTATAATAAAATCCAAGTAGCAAAATCCCAATGCGCCTAATAAAAATTTTGCACGTGAGGGGTCAATCCCTAATTTGGAGCTACACAGTGAACGTGTTAAGGAAGTTCCAGTGCTCCAGTATAAGATTCGTGAACTTTGCAGACATTTTGAACGAATAAAATCTCCAGCGGCGTTCAGTAAAACAGTTCTCCTGGTATTAAGACTGTCCAAAACTTTCTCAAAATGATCCGTCTACAAGGACTCATTAGTATAGAACAGGGATGGGGAAATACATTTTGGAAAGGGCCATCACAGAGTACTTTAGGGCCATATCAAAGAATCACAACTTGTAAGCGGGCCAAATAAGTTTATTAATTGCCCGTAAAAAAATGTATAAGAAATTAAGTTTGTTTTGATTTTGATGTGCTTGGTCGACGAGATAAATGAAATTTTGACTGTTCGTCTACAAGCAAGTCAAAATTTGGCTTCAAATTACTTGACGTAACTTTACACTCAAGGTGTTCATCAGTCAATTTGTTCCTCAGTTTGTTCTTACGCAGCAGCTTTATTGTGGAAAACACAATATATGAAGGTCACAGATATATGAAGATACAAACATAGAAATGATTTTCTGAGCATGTTTTCTTAAATTGGGAAACTTATATTTTGACAATGACTTGTAAAATTCAATTTTTGTTAAATTGTTGTACATTTGTTTCAACGTCTCATCACACTGAAGCTCAATAATTTCAAGCTGATATTCTGCTGCTACATCCTCGCAATTAACTGCGAATGGGGAAGAGAACAATCGCAAATCAGTTTCTATTGAGAGCGAGAGCGCTGCGCTCGCGAATTTTCTGATCGGGTGATTGGTGACGCACGACACGACGGACGAGGACCAGTAAACACCTAACTACCTTCACCAAATAGGTACATACTTATTAACGTGATTAATTGAACTTGAGGGACAAACTTAATAAAAATCAGTCAGTGACCGCGGGCCGGATGAAATCACTCCGCGGGCCGGATTTGGCCCGCGGGCCGCCATGTCCCCATCCCTGGTATAGAACTTACGAGTAAAGCAGACATAAAGAGCAACCCGCCGAGCGCT
Source organism: Tuta absoluta (assembly GCA_027580185.1). NCBI lineage: Eukaryota > Metazoa > Arthropoda > Insecta > Lepidoptera > Gelechiidae > Tuta > Tuta absoluta. The sequence goes on along the minus strand of JAQAHW010000023.1, from coordinate 9,201,323 downwards.
ACAGCCACCATCATGGACGTCGCGCAAGTAGCCTCTAGCGGCGTCCGGTGGAACAGCTCTCCTGGCATCACTACGGTGTACTCCAGGTTCTCCTTGAACCTCGTGAAAGGCGTCGAGTTGTTTTCATCAGAGACATGATGATCAGAGATTAGCGCCGCGCTTGTGATATTGTGCGTATGTGATGCGTCTGGGAGAGATCTTCGGCGGCGTCCGTGACCTGAAAATATTGCAAAAAGATGTGTAAGATTGAATGGGAGATTGATGACATTCGCATGTATAGTAAGCGTTTATTTTCTTAGAAGTCTTATTTCATTCCACTCAAATATTCTAAAAACCAAGCGGGCATTATGAAGCAAGTTTTAATTCCTACCGGAAGGCTCAAACAAATCGAGACAGTAGTCCGGCTGGCAATCAGCCGCATCCATGCACGCCTTGATTTGTGAATGGATCCACAATGTTGACCGCTCCTTCATGGAAGCCAGGAGGAATGCTTCAAAGTCTAAGAAAACCTCGTTGTGGCGCTCCCGATACCTGGCTGGCTGGTGTGGAATGATTGAGGCGAAGTCGCGATTTCGACAACTGGAACAAAACGTATAAAAATCGGGGTAATTTATGTAAGTTCTGGTCTTATTTTGGAGGAAACTTATGACGTTTATCATTATCATCACCACCAGGAGCCGAGAGACGTCGACTGCTAGACATATGGTAAGTTTTCCCTAGAGGCATCCATAGACAGCGCTTTAAGGCCGATTGCATTCAACGGCTGCCCGTACCTAAATCTTACAAGTTCGTCGGACTTATTAAGTCCTACTGTTCAATAATCTACGTTTAAAGAACTGCAAATGTGCAGAGTTCACTTCTTACCCGTCTTTCACAAGAAGCACTGCACCCGCGGCATGAGGTCTGTCCGGGTCTGGCGAGACAGCTACCTCTAACAGCTTGATGTGTCGCCAAGCTGATTCCGGATTGATGCGTGCGCGTAACTGGAGCTTGGTGCCGATTGGAACTGCCTGCAAATCGACAAATTTCATTTCGAACGTACATAAATCTACCAGAAACATCCTGCAATGGGTTCACCTAGATGACTGGCATTTCTAAGAAATTGTTAAAATGCGTAAAAGCCTCTTTCCTCCTTCCAAGTCTTGTAGGAGCTTCCTCCACACCTGACCTTCTTATTCCATATATGCTATAGACATCTGTTAGGTACACTTCTATTGAGGGCTTACCTGGTCAACTGGGAGGTCGAGGGAATGGTTAGAGTGCCTGGAGACGGGTGGGGCTTCCTTGTAAAGCGCAACTTCATACTCCAGTCGCCCTGGAGTCTCCTCTACCACACCAGACACGCGTGCTCCGTGAGGGCTGTAGACATTGCTGTTACACTCAATCGATCAAGTAGTAAGGGTTAGTGATTAGGGGCGTTATTAATTTTAAAAATACTGACCAAATCTACGCCTGAATAGGTAGAGCGTCAACAGCCGTTAAAACAGTCGTTTTGGCCATAACTTATAAATATTTGAGGGTGATTTTAAAAACTGTGTATCGCGATACCTATAGAGACAGGTTGTGAGCTCATCAACTAGAATTGCATTAGGTACTATGTAAGTTGTCACCATGAAATAGTTAAACGTTTTATATTACGAAATCTACGGGAACGAAAAAGTGGGGTTTCTAAGGGCATAATAAAACGCGGTACCTACTCAATACGTAGTGAAATTAATACCTACTTGTAGTTTACGAGGTGTATTTGTCCACCGTGAAACTTGACAAGTCGTATCATTGGCTCGTAAAGCTTGTTCAGATATAAAATTTGTATTAAATTTGTCTAGGTAGGCAATAAACGTAGACTTTTATGTTGCTTTTTCCATACCTATACTACAAGTTTAGTTACTAATAAAAATTACGATAGCTATGTAAAGTAAATTAGCTATATACGACACTAACAGTACCTGTGATTTCGGCTTAGAATAGCATCATCCTATTTCTTTCCCATGGGTGTCGTAACAGGAGACTAACGGGCTCGAGGGTTACATGTGTATTTGAATTTTAGGCGATGGGCTGGCAACTTAACTTTAAGGCGATACACAGTTTTCTAAATTACCCTCAAATGTTTGTCAGACGTGACGTAAATGTTCGTGTTTTACGGCTGTTTACGCTCTGCCTACCCCGCAAGGGATATAGGCGAGACGCGTGATATATGTATGTATGTACTAACACTTTATGCATTAAGGTAAGTACTTTTCTACATTTCTTAATTGTTTACTTTATCTATTGCATTGGCCTAAAGTTGGATTGAAATTAGGTACCTACTAAGCAAGCTAGAACTTCACAGATGATAAAAAGGATATTAATTTTTTGTACATTTGGAACTAATATGAAATGAATCTATCAAGAAAATAAAGAAAACAACTCGAGCGGGATTCAGCTTACCGTGCCTACGCTTCAACGTAACCTAACCACTGAGCTATTGTATGTTCCAGTTGTGGATTCAAAGCATACTAGTGTAAATTTTTTGGTGTCAATGTTTAATTAGACGTAAAAGACAATTGGTTACAGAGTTGCAGAAGCCTCAGGGTAGAAATCTAGTCACAGAATAAGATATACTCAGTAGACGTACTAGATTGCTGAACGCAACTTGAATTGGTCGTTTGAATCACCCTCAGGCTGGTCGTGGCTCCACTGAACACATCGTTAGGCCTACCAGGAATTGTATCCGCATGTAATTCATAAATATAGGCTTTAAATTAACGGTACACTGTACCTACTATTTGCTTTATTTTTCGGAGACTGCATAAGTGTAGGTACAAACCTTTTGGGTACATAAAGCTTTTCTGTTTCTGACGACAGCCATCATCTTTAAAGGCGGTCTTAGCAAATATATTAACCAATTATGATGTAATTACGACAAGACACTGTTTCGATTCGCTTCTGTAAATGGCGCGCGTCAAAAAGGTGAGATGCGCGACGCTCCTAAAAGGTCGCTAGACAGCTAGCGTAGGCAGTCGCTAGCTGTCTAGCGACCCTCCCAGCGGAGTCTAGTGCCAAACAGCTTGCTATTTTCCATAATAGTGTAAGAAATTTCAATGCACGTTTGTGCTTCTGCCTGCGTGAGCTCTTTCCATCTTTGACTCTATCTTACGGGCCCACAGGTCTGGCCTAGACTTAAGTTAAAAGCAGACTCACACTTCAAAAAAGTGTCGTAAACATTAACTTATGTAAGGGCTCCATTTTATGACACTGACAATCATGTAAAGGCGAGTACTCACAAGCTGCCCGCGAAGCCGGCGGCTTTGTTCTCGATGATGGTGGGCTCAGGGGGCTTGCACATGATGATCAGCTCCTGGTCCGACTGCATCACCACGCCGGGGAACTGAGGGAACCACACCCGCACGTGGACGAAACCCTGGAAATTAAATCATGTTGGTACTTCAGTTTATATACGATCATCATGACTGAAAGTACAATATTTAAACCTTAAATTGTAGTTTGCTACCTTGGTAACTTTGGGGGTTCTTCGAATTTGATTGTATTGAAATAATGAGCTGAAACCTAGCTCAGTATTACAGACCCGATTGATAGATAGATACTACTAGAATAGTACCAGCCATTACCTGTATTAAGTATAAGAAATGCCGGGAGACTCCAATATTTTTGATCATGCCTCACAGTATTAGCTGGCTTAATCTTGTCATGGAGTACCCAGAGCTCGTATAGTTTTCTTTTAGGTTTTTCATATTCTTTTCCTGAGGTATAGGTAGTGAGTAAATACCTCTATACATTTCTGTCACCCACTGCCTCGATGATATTACTACCACATGATTATAATCCGCAACACGTACTTCTATACGTGTGAACAACTTGCCGATGATCAAGCTATTGGAATACTTCAGCATATTAGTACGCCGAAGTGATTAGTGGTAAGAATGACAGCTATAATACGGGTAGATAATAGTGATTGCCTGCGAACGCCGTCTATTAAAGTATTACGCTAATTGAACATGTCATGAAAGCTAAGTGGGTTTTTGTTATAATTCAGGTTAGATTTCTATAGCTTTGAAATTATTTTCACTAGTAATTGATACCTAAGTAGGTGCTCATGTTAACTAAGCAAATGTGGAACAATAGGATATCTGGTACACGCGTGCTAAACGAAAATAAAGGATCGTTTGAGGTGGTCTGTTCTGTAAACTTCGGTACCTACCCACCTATTTTCTAGATGGTAAATGTATTTTTAATTTGTTGCATAGGCACGGTGATTAACTTAAATTAAAGTAACATAAGTTAGCTTAATAGACAGAGAAAAGATAAATGTCTTCATTTACTGTATAATTTTCTAGTCCCTCTTCGCTCGTAAGGGCCGACATTGACATAAAGTTAGATTGACTTTCTAATTTTATTGTAGGTAATAGTCTTAGATTTATTTCACTGGCATCTTAGTTAGGGTCCCTGTTTCACCATAGAGGCCAGTCAGTTAGTTAATAGACCAACAGTTGTAGGACTCTACGTATAAGAATGTAGCATTTTTAGAGTCTCTAAGACCTTTTTAAGTAATGTTTTGGATGTTGAAAGACAACTGGATGTCTGCTCGACTGTGCACTACTATTTATCTAAAGGGTTCCAATGATGACAGTACCAGCTGTGAGAGATTGTAATGTCTACGACTACATACGTACGTAGGACGTAGGTAGATATCAAGAACGCGCCTCATCTTCAACAAATCAACCATAACCATAAGAATAAATAATAACACTACCCAAGACGTCCACTACCGAACATAGGCCTCGGATCCCCTAAAGATTTCCAGTTTGTAAGAAAGAACACCTGTCGTAATATATTTGCGGAATATAGCAAAATTTTATTCGATCTGCATTTGAGGCACATACTTATAGCATACACATATCACGCCTATTATCCCTTGCGGGGTAGGCAGAGCGTGAACGGCAGCAAAAACGGCCATTTACACCACGTCTGACAAATATTTGAGGGTCATTCGGAAAATTGTGTATCACCATAGTGACAGGTTGTCAGCCCATCGCCTAAAATTGCAATACACACCCTCGAGTCCCTTAGTCGCCTCTTACGACTCCCACGGGAAAGAAATTGGGATATGCTATTCTAAGCCGCCATCACACGGACATTCTAAGCCGGCATCACACGGACAGGCACCACCGTCCGTATAGACAAAGCTTTTGAAAGTAGTTGAACTAGGGAAAATAGCACTTCTGAAAATCGACTACATAGACTAGTATTCAGAAACTCATGTAGGTAAGGGTATTTTCGATTTCAACCTGTAAAATATCGGAGCAACTGTAGCGTGCAAAGCAAGTCGAGGCCAATCTAGTGTATTCTCTTACTGTTAGTAACGGCAGTGGCTATTACCATTCGATGACAAAGCCTATACGTGGTAACGAGAGAACAATTTTGAGAAACGCCTCAGTACGTAACGTAATAATACGTTGGAGAATGGAGACACAAATCATCTTCATTCAATAGGTTAACACAACTTTGTAACAGGTGTGATACTGTTGGTATTACGATATCTTACCTACTTTGATGATTGTGTGACTACTGTGCGTAGTCTAGCGGTAACTACTTAGGCGATTAGTTCGTGATAGTTGAACACATCAGTAAATAGATGGGTAACTGTAAGTAGTACATTACAAGTGCTCAATTTTACTTGCTATAGAAGAAAAGGTACGATAACTTGTCAGTTGTAGTGTTTGATCTTTTTCAAAAACAGAAATAAGTGTTCAAGCGTTAAGTTCTTAGTATTTAATTAAAACTCTTTCTGTTTCTTTGAAAATTCTGCTAATGACGTTAAAAAACTATTTACAAGTAGGTACATTACGACACACTATCTACCAATCATCACGTATTTCTTTAAAACGTGTGAACGTGAAATGATATCTAGTAATATTTATGTTTACGGTAAAAACACTCAATGAGTAGGTAATATGGTTTTAATTTAATATGCTTTAACATTCCCGTCTTCGCGTAAACCTGGAAATCAGCGTATTCCGATCTAATTGTGAACATAGTTTTCTGTGGGAACATATTTCTTTCTACTTACTAATTACATCTTTCATTAAGCTCTCGGTTTCATTATGACGGCGCCATGTTTAATTTTACAAAAGATAAAACTCAGTACTTCCTCTGTTCTAAGAATAGAGCATTACAAACTTGGTTTATGGTGTGAGAGATTACAACATAAAGTGATAGGAATTATGATGATTTGATGATAGACTGAACAATGACAATGACACCGTGTGAGTGTAAGTGTAAGTGAACTTGTAGTTGTAACGACCTACAGTTAGCAAGTAATGTTGACCCGTCATATCATGGGTATAATTTCGTGCTGACAATGTTGGTTCCTACCTACTGGTTTCAGTGGTGCAAATGTCTTTATTCTTTGAAGATTGCTATGATTAGGTAGGTGAGAGCACTTGTGTTGTGACCGGAGGCTATTAGATATGTGGGTTTTTCACTGTTGTCTAGATATTCATAGCGTGTGTCGAAACTATAAATAGGTAACTAGAAAATAAACTAAAATAAGAAAATTAAAAAATATTAGCATTCGCCGGGGCTTAAATCGTGGGGTACCGTCCCACTGCTCTGCCAACTGAGCTACCTGCGCCTCGACTGACACTTCAAAATTTTCAATCTCTTGGTACTCGCCTTGAACCGACGTACAGGAATGACGTTCTTTTTTCAGTTTCTGATTTTTATCTATGAAAATAATAGAGCACTGTGAGTGCATAATAAACAACTAGAACATAACTCCTAGGTGCATGGAGTTGTTTTTGTTTGTTAATGGAATGAATGTAGGTAATTAGTAAGTAGAAAGAAATATTTTCCCGCAGAATACTATGTTCACAATAAGATCAAAATACGCTGATTTCTAGGTTTACACGAAGATGAAAACGTAAAAATCATATAAAATAATACCTTCTTCCTTCATCGTAGAACAGGAACGCCGGATCTTACGTTAACAGGCTTAGATACTCACATTCCGCTTCAATACTCCACACCTGGAGAAGTCCGTTATCCGTAGCCTGTACAGCAGCCCCGTGGGGTCCTCTGCCTCTGGTCGTATCTGACAGATAGGGTCCACGAGGGGATCTGTGGCTCTGTCGTCAGCGAACAGAGGGGCCCCTCGAAACCCCTCCGGCTTGCGCAGGAGTGCCGTCACTGAGTCCCTCGTCGCGGAGCCCCCGCTTGAGAATGTGCACTGAATGTCGGTTACTGGAATCAAAATAATTGAACGTTTTTACTGACGATTACGTTATTCTATGATTAACCCCTCGTTTACCCACTATAGTTACGTCTTTTTATAAGTTTTGAACTCTAAGTGAGGGTACCAAGTACTCATGATCTACTGGGGTAGATGAGGTTTTAACGTAAAATAAATGAATGGATGATTGAAATACCTATCTACACATCCAAAAAAAATATTGTTATACTAGATTTTGGCCGTCAAGTATAAACTTGACCGCCGATGTGGCGCAGTGGTAATGCGACGCCTGCGGCGCAAAGGTTCCAGGTTTGATTCTCGGTGGGGTTCTCAAAAAGTTGATATTTATCACTTCGTGAATTTGTTCCTAGTCTGGTCAGGATATTGCAGGCTGAACCACCTGATTGTCCAAAAAGACAGATGGTGCTTCGGAGGGCACGTTAAGCCGTCGGCCCCGTTTGCTGTCTATGATTACTTAGACGGTGGTCGATACACAACCATGTCAGAGGCCTACCACTGGTAGTAGGCGGTTGAAAAACACTGACATCGGGGTTCGTTGGAAGACTCGAAAAGAAGAAGAAGACTACAAATAAAACAAAAAAAAACAGAAAGTACTAAGTGATGAATTCCTTTTTCTACCGATTTTTCTACCGAAAAAAATTACCTACGTGCTTTTTTTTAAATAAAATATCTCTTTTATGTACTTTGTTAGTTTTATAAGTAAGAAAACTAATAACGCTGATTCCATTACCTACGATGTCAAGGATGATTTGATTACATTCCAAGGACTAAGTATATCTACTTAACATCAACAAGGATTACGATTAGCACTATTGCTATTCTCAATCACACAAACTAATTTAATTGCTTTTTAGATTTACAGTAATTTTATCTCAACTCTACTAAGTAGTGTAATATTATAAAAAAGAAATTATATTGTAAACAGTATAATTTCTTTTTTATATAAAATCTTTATATTATTGAGGTTTTCACACGAAAAAAACAGGGCATGTATTTATTTATTATTGATTGTACATACAGCAATAATTTTCATGGTTTTTCTCCTCAATAGTATGTTTGTTCCACTCTCATGTTTTATTTAGTTTATTAGATGTGCTATCATATAGTTATTTTGTGGTGCTATGCTAGACCAAGACGTACATACTCCACTCAAAAAAAAAGGCAAGACATGTGTCGTACCAAGAGGTCAAAACCATGGCAGAAAGGAGATCTAAGAGGAAATTGCTTCACCGACAAGAGTATAGCTATTAAATGTAAAGAAGACGATATGCTATAGATACCCAAAATTTAGAGAAATTTAAATTGAAAATGAGCTCTATGATTTCTGCAAAGCACGCCTCAGTTGCTGGTATACCCTAAATTTCCCTTCAACTTCAACAGCCATAACAGTCCACTGCGGGACATGGGCCTCCTCCAATGGAAAGGTATTTGCCATACTCACCACGCTTGCATGCGGACTGGCTAGCGCAGTGCAAGGTATTGTATTCACTGAGAGCGCTGCTGACCATTTCCTAGTTTTATCCTTTAGTCGATTTTTACGACACCCTTGGGTAGAAATGGGGTGCTTTTATTCTAAGCCGGCACCACACGGAGTAATTAAATATTCCCTGTTTGTCGCAAATTTGAGTACCTACTTACCTATTTACCTAAAGGTAGGTACTCACACCCACCTATTAACTGACCCAAAAAAATAAAGGCAAAGCAAAATTGCAGGGCATACGAAATGAAATATTTTACTTTCCATTTAGACAGTTGAGTTGCGCACGCAAACTCGGTAACTAACATTTGGCTTTTCTTGACTGTCAAGATTGTTGTCGAGATAATCTTAATTCCTCACGTTACCGTTTGACCTCTGCTCTTGGCTAGGTTAAACTGCTTAATTTGATAGGTGGGTCACCTAGTTATATTTTAATTCAGAGTGAAATTGTAAATTGCCGTGTGATGCCGGCTTAGAATAGCATCACATCATCTTACCCATGGGTGTCGTAAGAGGCGACTAAGGGACTCGAGGGTGTGTATTGCAATTTTAGGCGACGGGCTGACAACCTGTCACTATAGTGATACACTGTTATCTGATTAAACCTCAAACTTTTGTCAGACGTGGTGTTAATATCCGTTGAACGGCCGTTAACGCTTTGCCTACCCCGTAAGGGATAAAGGCGTGATTTATGTATTTATGTATGAAATTGTAAATAAATATTTCATATGATTTATTGAAAGGTAAGGCAGATTTGATTCTTTTACCATTCATGTTATTATTTTTTAGGTACTGCAGATTAAATTTTGTTGCCTGTGTTTGCTTCACACCGTCAAGTATTTCAGCAAACTTTACAGTAACTGAGTCCTGAGTAAGTGTTGAGTGCATGTTAAACGCGTGTCAGTACTATGATTTTCATATGCGCAGCGCAGAATTTTATTGCGTGACTCGGCCGTTGCGACTCCAAAGCGGCCTGGATTTTTGTCGCGAATTTACAAGGATTTTTGGCAACAAAGTATACTGCGTATCATATATTAAAATACTCAATTCGTTCGTATAATTAGTTGCAAACATGTTGTTGTAATCTCGCCAGAAATGGCCTAGCCGCTTCCTAAAATCCGACCCTAAACGTGCACGATTGGTTGCCCTCGGTTGCCAGGTGGCAAAGCGTGGTGAGCGTTTGGGTCTCGTTACTCAAAAAGAATATTACGATTTTTTGGAATCAATCAAGTCGTTTTGAAGATCATCGACTAAGTACGCATTAGTTTCATGTCATTACCACAATCAGCAGCACTATATTCGTCTTCTCCGCGTGTATTTCTCAAATGAACTGCATTTGCATGAGCTTGGCCACACGCGTCCAGTACTGCTACATTACTTACTAAACCGTTAAACACTGGCACATAGGTACGTTTGTATTCCGGTAAACGGGCATACTTGACTTGCTTGCACTCCAAGCCGCTCTGAATGACTACCATGTGGATGCGTATCAGTCAGGCGGCAGTAAACATTCTATACTTAAGGTGACTCGTCTCTTTTGTCGTATGGGCATAGAGTAGAAATCACATAGAGATGACACTCCCGCTCCAGACGCGCTCAAGGTCAATCCGTCTGGCTGTCTCTTAGCGAACAATTCAGTCGGGAGTGCGCTTCGCCGCGGAAACGTTCGTCGTGCGGGTCGAATTTTCATTTTTTGTGAAAAATTTTGCAATGCCGAATTATTGTGGTGTGTATGGCTGCAAAAGTAAGTTTTTTTAATTTGCCTAAAGATGAGCCAAGGTAAGTGATGATTTTACAGTAAATACCTAGGTACCTACCATTTGTTATTATACGTAATTGTTGTGTGTACTCCTATTTTTACTTACGCAGGTACCTAGTTTCCATTTTCTTATTTAAACTACCTAGGTGCCTAAGTCATTGTTAGCTGATAACGATAAATAAGCACATTCGTATCGTAGGTATGTTTTGCACCTATTTTAAAATTCTGTACCTACCTATTAACAATAAAATGGTAAGGTAAGACTTTAAAACGGGTAAATATTTTGTTCCCACGGGAAAACTGTTAGCAGCGGTCGCAACCGCTTGACTGGCCGCTAGTCTGGAATAAAATTATTGGCACGTGACAGCCCCGACTTAAAGCGCGGGAGAGTGCGGGCCGTTACGGCCTGCGGGGGGAAGTAGGTATTTAAAGCGCGGCTTTTGGGGCCCAGACAAAGGAGTTTCGTTTCTATACGCAGTATTATTATCTATTCTTATGGTATGGGCACCAGGGGACAACAAGTCGACCAACGACGCGTTGAATCTTGATGTTACAGTTTTAGAATATTTATATTCTGATCTACAAATAGAGTGTATTATCAAAATATTTTACAGTACACTATACAGGGTGTAAAAGACAGCCCTCCGAATACTGATAGGGTGCACGTAGACCATGAAACTAAACCCTAGAAACATATGTCAGGAAACGACAAAAAAAATTACCTCCCATAGAAAATCACGATCAGCGGACTGCAATTACTATGGGAAGTCAATTTTTTTTCAAGTTTCCTGAAATATATTCCTATAGGAGGTTGTTCAGATTCATGGTCTGAATGCGCCCTATAAGTATTTGGAGGGCTATAATCGCCGTGTGATGCCGGATTGTCCGTGAGAAAGTTTTTTTTTTTTTTAATTAATGATGGGTTTGCTCTTGACTTCAGTCTAGGTCATAGGACAGAGACAGAGTCTAACATGGAGCGAGCTCACCCAGAAGAAGCCTATTAAGGCACTGGCACTCCCACAAACTGACGGAACGCAGCAAGCTACTTGGCGACAGACTTCGGTGGGATGGTAATCGCGAGTTCGCGAGCCAGGCGGCCCCTTACGGAGCCTTCCACCGCTTGGTGGGATCGTTCAGCCGGACTTATCTACAGGTAAGCCTGTGTTGCCGTTGCCCGGGGTGGACCGCTAGGAGGTAGATCCCATACCACCCCAATGGTTCCGTGCTTCGAAGGACACTTTAAGCCGTCGGATCCGGGCTCTCTCTTTTCAAGTGGGACACCGAGTCGTCCAACGACACGATGAACCCTGGTGTCAGATTTTTTCAAGCGCCTACTACTAGTAGTAGGCTTCTGACATGTTTGTGTAACGTCCCGGTACCGGTTGCTGTCTATGATTACTTAGGCGGTGGTCATCTCATCACTCAACTATGTGAGTGGCCTACTTGTAGTAGCAGGCGGTTGACAAACTCTGACACCAGGGTTAATCGGGTCGTTCATCACCTCGGTCTCCCACACAAAAAGAAGAAGAAGAAAGTGCTGGTTTAGCATTACCCCAATTTTACCCATCGATGACGTAAAAAGCGAATAAGGGATAGTCGTCCAAAAAACGGGCAGCAGAATTTCCTGTGATTGCAACATCTTGCACTGCGTTTGCCAATCCGCCTGCCAATCGTGGTGAGTATGTTAACACCCCCCGACAGGAGGCCAATGTCCAGCAGTGGACTGATGTAGCTGTTAATGTACGTATTAATGTATCAAAATATTAGAGTTTGTGAGCGTAGTTGAAATACTGATACGTAAGTTTTTTTTTTCAAATAACCAATCATTATAACCAGTGCCAGCTATATCCATTGTCTATAAACCATTTTATGAAAATGAAACATAGTTTACTGCGGCAAAGTTGAAAACAACGTACAAATCTCACAGACAAAATTAAAATTAAAATTCATAATATTACTGAGAGTATATTTCCGGTTACACTAGTTTTAGTGATCTTCACACTAGGCTAGACTTTACCGTGAAGACCAACTTTTACTGGTCTGTGTACCTACTTTTTACTATAAAATTGGAGCAAATAAATAAACCATTGCACGCTTCTACTGACATTCGTTAAGTTGTTCTGTGACTATGAACGCAAAGCGCTCATTGCTGCTAATATGCGGTTTAATTAAATTAATATTAGCCTGCAAACGCTTCTACTCTGGTTTTGAAAGAGAAAGATTGTGGTTAACTTTTGTGGTGACAAACTTAACTTTCTGAAACACTTTTCTAACAAATATCTGGGTAACCGTTTTATTAGTAATGCAGCATGTTTGTCAACTTAGTGTCGAACTAAGGCGGACATCTTAGAATAAAATTATGTAAAAAAAACTTTTAAAACAAGCTTTTATTTCAGTGCTCTGAAAAGATGAAAATAAAATTTTGAATGTCATTAACCACATTCATTTATGACTTTACAGAAATGAAAATATAATAAAAGCTTGTCGCGATGCCTAGAAGAAACTACCTAATTACAGTTAGGTGCGTACCTTATTACAAAATTTCAATCACAAATTGAAAGTTTCGCGACAAGCTTTTATTATATTTTCATTTCTGTAAAAGTCATAAATGAATGTGGTTAATGTCATTCAAAATTTTATTTTCATCTTTTCAGAGCACTGAAATAAAAGCTTGTTTTAAAAGTTTTTTTTACATAATTTTATTTTATATTTTTTAGTTTATGTTACGATAGTTATTGATCAATACGAAAGTCTTTCTATAAAACGGAGAGACCTTCAATAGAAAAACTTAAGGCACGGGGAAAACTAACATTAGGATAAAGTATAATTATCTCTTTTATATTCTATAGAAGTAGGTTGGTACCTACTCCTCCGGCATCCCTAATAGAAGAATTAGCTTGTAATATGTCTTAGTCTTTTCATTTCATTGATGGCGTCATTATTACATGGCCGAGTCCCAGTTAATTTCGAACAGTCTAATTCTTCTATCAGGAGACCTTCTATTGACGTGACCCTAATTCATGGTGGGCCTACCAACTGCCTATCATGAACGAATTCGTATACAAAATTGCAAGTCCCAGCAGTTGAATATTGAGGAGTTCCATAGTTCGAAGACAACCCTGGATGTAGCGTCTTATTCATGGTAGGCGTACCAACTGCCTATAATAAACGAATTCGTATACAAAATTGCAAGTCCCAGCAGTTGAATATTGAGGAGTTCCATAGTTCGAAGACAACCCTGGATGTAGCGTCTAATTCATGGTGGGCCTACCAACTGCCTATATTAAACGAATTCGTATACAAAATTTTGTGTCCCAGCTATAAACCGCTGAGGAGATCTCTCGTACGGAGCCGATCCTGGCAGCAGCATCAGGTCAAATTTATGATTAACATGCATTGTCATCGGTTCTGGACCAACATGCAAAATTTCAACTCAATCGGATACCGAGAAGTGGTTCAAATTAAACTTGCAAGATTTGCACCGAACAAACATTGTTACTTACTTACTTACTTACTTACTTACATACTTACATACACTGCAAGTTAAATAAAAGCTTTTAAAAAGGGATGATTCTTAGCAAAACAATGCAGTGCCTTCAATTCACTAATCTAAACAACTATCCCAAACATTTCGGAATCTTCATTCCATACACACTCTTACTATTATACTTACGTGAACGTTATTATTTATTTGTTTTTTATTTTGTTTACATATGTAATTGACCATTTCCAAAAATACTGGACCGATTTTCATCATTATTTCACAGTTAAAAACCTACATGATGCCTCATGTCTGCTTTTTACCGTAGAAATACGCCTTTTTGCTGTGTGATGCTGGCTTAGAATAGCATTACTAAGGGACTCGAGCGTGTGTATTGCAGTTTTAGGCGATGGGCTGACAACCTGTCACTATACTATTTTCTGAAACTGCCCTAAAATATTTGTGGCTACAGCGACCGTATTTTACGGCCGTTAACGCTCTGCTTACCCCACTGATGTGTGTATGCATGTAGTTTTTACATAACAGACTCACCGTCGTAATCTTGCGCGAGGACAGCCTGAATCTGCAACAAAGAGCATTCATGTTAGAGGAAGGAACAACTCGTAATTAAACACCTGCTCATTTCAATGAGCATTGTCATTATACTATAGCTCTTGAAACGGGCACTGGTTATTTAGAACATGAATAGTTTACTTGTAAGTATTTCTAATTTGATGAGTGTATTTTAAATCGTTCCCTATGGCATACCCTGGGGCAGGCCTACGTCCATCAGATTACTATAGGCTATGTATGTATGTATACATGGTTAAAGGGACAGCCCTCCGAATACTGATGGGATGCATTCAGACTATGAAACTGAACAACTTTCCCCTAGAAACTTATGTCAGATAACGACAAAAAAAATCGACCTCTCAATCAAAATTACAATCAGCTGACTGCATTTACTATGGGAAGTCCAATATTTTGTTGACGTTTCCTGAAATATTTTTTATGGGAAGTTGTTCAGTTTAATGGTCTGAATACACCCTATCAGTATTCGGAGGGCTGTCCCTTACGCCCTGTATGTATGTGTGAATTTTATTGCATGATTCTTGAAATCTTTACAGGTGTCATACCTGGAAATTATTTCACGAAATATAGTTTCTTTTAACCACTGTTTTGTTACTGATATTATGACAGCGGTAAAGCTGTTCAGGAGCTCTATTTTTGAATTCAACTGATTGTATCGTATCACACCAGGGTTCATCGGGCCGTTCGTCGACTCGGTGTACCACACAAGAAGAAAAAAACGTTATATTAAACTTATCCATTCACACATACTGTAATAAATTCACACATATTCTTGAAATTAACAAATTTAAGTAGTAGAAAGTGTGATACGAGTGGTTGTCCAGTCTTTCTGAAATTTCAGAATTTCAGCACCAGGAATAACACAACACCTTTGTTATTGCTTTACATTTCATTTCATCGTCATTATTTTAAAAGTATCTTATTTTAAAACTAACAACCGTCCATAAAATACATCACTGTCTTGTTATATTTAAACCAACTTTTATAACCAGCGAAATATATAAACACACACAGTTCATATTTTACGTCATAAAAGTAAGCAAATATATTTAAGATTAGTATTATTTTAAGCACCTTCCTAAAAAAATACCAATCATATATATCTTTATAATTTTACATAAATTTATTTTGCCTTACTTATACTTCTGTACCTAGTCGCGTGATGAGAAATGATAATTATGTTATGTCTTAAGATTTATGATAGAGAATATTAATATGTTTGTGGCATGTTGCGTCTTTTCGTGCTCCTACGAAGTATAAATCAGTACCGATAGTATTTTATTGCGAGCTTTCACACATATATATTTATTTACATACATAAACATATAGTACACTTCTATAAAATATAACTGTACACTGTATGACTACAAGTAAGTACAGATAAACATTAATTTAAGTATTCTTTGGGATATTTGTGGTTTTCCATAATATAATCTACCTTAGTATTTTTATTAAGAAAAATTATTAAGTATAGGATACATAATCAGTTCAGTGGACGTCGTGACCGACAACCGCAAAACGATCGCCATTCTGGAGATATAGATTTTTATTCACAACAATTTATTTTCTTCTTCCATCTTTTACGTGACGTTTTGAATACCTTATTTTCCATTATGATGCATTTACTAAATTAGGTTATGAGATGACCGTTTACTTTAGATTACTCACTGCGTTTTCCTGCCTTCTAACTTAGTAATGAAAAAAATACATAAATATATTTTTTAAACTAACTAGGGACTCGAGGGTAACATACACGTGTATTATTACAATTTTACACGTCAAGGTGGCAGGATGTCACTAAAGTAGTTTTTTGCTTCATACTTTCCTATGGGAAAACTAAAAAAATAAGATTCTGGTTAAGTTAAAAGATGTTCTGTCCAATATTTAAATCTACCTCTAAATATTTAATCACAATTTTTGAATTAAGTATATTCATAGACATAACCTTTTAGGTGGCCTTAGATTACAATACAATACAATAGATTTTATTGCACAAGAGAAACATATTATTACAAAAAGCGAAATAACAAAAAATTTGATTGAGGTTCACCTTTAAAGAAAAGACGCACAAAAACATAAAACAAGAAAAACAAATAGATGCGTAAGTTGTAAGTTTTACAGCGCGTTGATGTCTTTTATATGAACGGTAGTTAATTGCTACAATAAAATTCAACGCGCGCGCTTCAAGTTCTACTGATATATATTAAAAAACTAAGATTGATGATCGTCTGATAATTATCAGATTAAATAAAACGATTTATCTTTCCTGAAGGCTTCAGGGAAAGTATTCCGTGACTCATTATAAAAAAAGTGAAAAGTGCAAGCCGGGCATTAGCGATAAACATACATTGTTATTCGGGTCAATTGACCTGTCACTGGAGGTTGGAATGGAACGGTGGTTGCGGTCTCTTCTACAAATGAAGCGGACCATATCTGCGGAGTCGCATCACCCGTGTCGGGGTCGTTGAAAGTAAGTCGGCTTTATCCACGCTCGAAGCGTGTCGCGTCGCGAACTTACCTACTGCCGAGTAGGGTTGCCACCATATCTGCATGAAGATGAACTTTTGAACGTTTTACCAAGTTTTGACAAGTTAATACCTAATGTTAAAATAAATCACGCCAAGATAGATGTTATGATGTGCGGCATTTTTAGACCGAATCGATTTATAATATATTCAAACTTGGATTTTGCTTCTTAATTATACGGACATATGTATAAAAAATAGAAACCAAGTATATACCAAAAAGCTCGGGCTGTTGCAACTTTTCACTGCCAACCCTGAAGGCACGACGTACACCACCGGTGGCTTAATACGAGTGTTTAATGAGTGCGGTGATATTAGACAAGCAAATGACAGTGTTGATGAAAGTAAATGGACACATTAGCGGCGTGCGGTGAGGCCGCATGGCTGACCAGGCTCGCAGATATTAAGTACGGAGCGATGGGTAAAAGTGGATCGTACTTGGCCGCCTTGCAACATATGTGAAGTATTTATGATTTTGCAAGCCAGGTGGCTTTAGGGCCTGCCTCAAACTTTTAAATGTTTCTTTCACTAATGGCAAATCCTCTGTGCGAGAACAGAGCGGAATCGCCATATTTAGACGTTTTTTCACACTTTAGGAAATTTCTCTCCAAATATAAAAAACTGTACCACTTTTACAAAAAAGTGTAAAAATAGACGAAACTTTGAAAAATTTATTTATTGAGTAATCTTTCTTTTATCGTTTTTTCCTGCGACAAGAATGTAGATAATATAATAAAAAATCACTATACATAAAAATAAGGTGAATGAATACGATAAACGTATTCATTTCGTGCATCCAATAATCATTTTACTCACAGCGCGCCCTTAAAAGCTCAAAAAGCTCGTAATTACTTTTGACTTTCCACTAGCAACCCTAGCAGCACGACGTACACCGGTGGCTTAATACGAGTGTTTAACGAGTGCGGTCATATTAGACACGCAAATGACAGTGTTGATTGAGGAAAGTAACTGGAGGCCTGTGGTGAGGTCGCACGGCTGACCAGGCACGCAGATATTTCAGTAAAGAGTGATGGGAAGAAGTTTACCGTGTTTTACTGCTTTCCAAAAATGTGAAGTTGTTTATGGCCCCAAATTGTGCCTGATATGGAGTTCAGCCAGAAATTTTATTTGCTTAACCGTACTTAGCGCTCTACTTTTGAATTTTACCAGTATGTGCGTAATACACGGTGTAAAAATATTAACTGTAAATATTTTAAGGAGTGAACTAGTCCATGAAACTGAACAACTTTCTCCAAGATACATACATAGGTCTCGATATGAAAATGAAAATTGACCCTGCCGGAACATTTTGTATGGGAGATCAATTTTTTTCATATTTTGATTCCGATCTATATCTTTGGGGAAAGTTGTCCAGTTTCATAGGCTGGTTCACCCCCTAACATATTTGCAGCGAATATTTTTACATCCTGTGATTACAACTGGTTTACCCATGCTTTCTAATTCGGTTATAGAAGAAAATAGATTTAGTAGACTAGTAGAGCTCAGCAGAAAATCGCGCCTTTGATTCTAGCACAAAAGCTATACAAACGCAGATAGATCGAGTATTCACAAATGGTACTAAAAGGCCGTTGCAAATGCATGTAGGTAAGAAATGGCAAATTGAAATCGATTCATGTAGGTATCTAGATCGTCTCTTATATCAGATAACGCTAGACGAGGCGGTTCTGACACTTGTCCTCCGTCGCTGCGAATCCGGATGTGTCTGTCAAGTCGTTTGAGAGTTGTTCCGTTACGCAGCAAAGCTATATTTGTATGAGATTATGATCGGAAGTCGCTATTTCCTTTCGTCTGACAGACGCATGCATTACGGTGCGTTATAATACGCCTGCCTTTGATATTTTCCCAAGAAATAAAAAAGAGCTTGCTTCATTTGTGTTAACTAACTAAATCCTCTTCTTAATCGCTTTTTTACTGGATTCTGTTTGAAGGTAATTTTAACAATTTATCATATCGTTTTTGAACCACATTTTTTATTTATTACCTACTTATTAATTAGGTACATCATTTTGGACGCATTATTTTCCCTACTTTAACTGTGTTGTGCCATTATTAGTATGTGTAAAATTTTGGTTTAATTTGTTCATAAATAAATTTATTGAAGTAGGTACTTACTTAGTTTAATAGAATTATTGTTGTAACTTGTTATTAGGTGCCGAGTTAGATTCCGGGGGTTACGGCTTAAGGGTTTCATTTTAGGCGAAAGGCTGACAACCTGTCACTAAAGTGATACACGGTTTTTCTGAAACGGCCCCTCAAATTATCAGACGTGGCAATAGCGACCGTATTTTACAGGCGTTAACGCTCTGCCTACCCTACAAGGGATAAAGGCGTGATATATGTGTGTGTGTTTTTACACAACTGCCCAACCAAAAAAGGAGTGTAATGTTTTTAGAGTTCATGGATGTACATATGTGCGATTATTTAAAGGACTGAAATTTGTTAACCACTAAACTAATTCGAATGAGAATTGCATCGAGGGAATCCTTACATTATCCCGAGTGTCATAGGCTAGGCTTTATTTCAGAAAGCAGACGTGTTTTTAATTTATTATATTAGGAAGATACGTCCAACAGAGCGAAGTGGAGAGAGAAAACCAGAAAGACAGACCATCAGATGGGAATAATCATTGCCAAGGAGAGAGAGAGTTATATTATAAACAGATCGATTAAATCTATGTTTGTGGACCAGATGCATGATCATTTAACTTGCATATCCCATCCCGTTACCATGGCATTTGGTTCGCTGCAAATGCGTAATGAAATGCAATCGGATGCGCTTGCGCGCTGCACTGCTAAACAGCTTGCGTATGCGCTTATCCACACAAATAAACAGTTGTTCAACGGCGATCCATTGACTGATGTTCTCCTTTTTATAATACAGACAGACCATTATTTTATTTTAGTTGTTCTTAACTAGCCGTGTAATGCCGACTTGGAATATCATCACTCCATTTCTTTCCCGTGGGTATCGTAAGTGGCGACTAAGGGACTCGAGGGTATGTATTGCAATTTTAGGGCGATGGGCTGACATGACAACCTGTCACTATGGCGATACATAATTTTCCGGGTGACCCTCAAATATTTGTCAGACGTGGCGTGAATATCCTTTTTTTGCGGCCGAATACGCTCTGCCTTCCCCGCAAGGGATTATAGGCATGATGTATGTGTGTGTGTGTGTGTGTGTGTGTTCTTAATTACATCAGCCATCCAAATAATGAACATTAAATTACACTCAGGTTAAAATACTTCGTCAAGCCATCATACAACTTATTAGGTAGGTACTCGCAGAACTAAGGTGCCCAACACACATTAGCAGTATATCCTTGCCTTAAAAACTAGTCATATTTGTTTGCGTTAATTCTATTCACAAAGTGTCCACCAGGTAATTTTAGTCATATCGGTCAAGCAAATCATTAGAAATAGAAATAGAAAAGTTTATTTGTTATCCAAATATCAACTTATCATTAGGGTGGATGTACCAGTCCCAAACCATTTAAGGGAACTTTTTGACTTTGAAACTCTCTGAACAAGTATTAAGTATATTTAACGCAGAAAAACATTTATAAAGTTGTATATTAGATAATAATAAAGGATTATTGATATAATTCTTCAACACGTATTTATTAGATTTTTATTTATTTTATGAACAATACTAAAAACGGGAATGCCCCTAACATTGACCAGCGCGCTCCAATAAAGCTAGTCACAAATTTAAAAACTTAGATGGTAACAAAAAGGTTCTCACTCAGCATTTGCTATTGATTGTAGAGCACAAGTCTTCCGTGAGACCTAAAACTAAAATAAAAGAAACGAAGGTAAAACAAAACAAAATAAATAAATCGTAATAAAATAAGTATAAAATATAATATAATAAAAATAGAAAATAATAACACCTAGAGTGTTCATATATTTTCATGTACTATACAGATAGATCAATAATATGAAACCTATAAATATATCTACAACTAGTGCATTACTTACATGAGATCAATGTGATCAGATTACTGTCGATATATGAAAATAAAAACTAAAGTCAAAGGGTTTTTTTCATTAATTACTGATCACCCTGAGGATCCTGTATAGAACCATCAATGGTACTAGCGACGTAAATCTGTCACTAGTAGTCTAGTACCATCTGCAATGGTAATAATTGATGGAACTTTGTATTGGGGTTCTATTGTTTTACTTTACTAGTACCGTTTGAATTACTATTTCTCACATTTTCGGTCACGAACTTATGGCTGTTTGCTATGGTATCGAAGTCAAACTGTCGCGTCTTATCTGTGGTACGTGACCGCAACAGATTAAGGTTCCTTGATCACGGCGAGTTGGGAAAGTCGGGTACTAGGTCTGTCGGTGCACTTACTTTCCTTATTATATACTTATAATATAATGTTATCGTATCAACTTTCTTTTTCATTTACATTCAATTTTGGCATATAATCGTATTGGCCACATTTACAAATGTTAGTTAAGACCTATGCCTAGATCCGAGTGTACGGGGTGTAAGGGACGGTGTACCGAAAATTTTGCAGGCATGATCAGACTATGAAATGTTTTTTTTTCTATGGACGCTATGTTGATAAACGAGAAAAATAAACGGCTATCTTTGGAAACTCAAAATAACGGATTCGTTTCCCAACATAGGCTCCATAGTAAAAGTTGTTCAGTTTCATGGTTTCAACATTTCTGCATAGTTTTTGGTACTGTCGCTTACAGGGTGTATGTTGGTTTGTATTATCGAATATCGGTCGATGATAGATGCAAAGAGATGTACGGAGAGACGACGCACGGAGCTTGTTTCTTGTTTCTTGTTTCTTAATGCCTTATATACGCATGGGTTTTAAGAACGTAGTGATAAATCACACAGGAAAAATTAAAGGTTACATGTATTACAGAGCTTACACAAAACTTACAAAAGAAGAAAAATCTCAGCTGTTTCAACTGAGAACCGTTTCAAGCACCTTAGCAGGAAATCATATAACGTAGTCCGTTTCGACCCGTATCCATTGCTCACAAGCGTAGTAACTATCTCGGTAGTATTGTAGTAAGTAGTACCTACAAAGACAACAATCGGGTGTAAAAATGTACATTTGCACCGTATGCTAATCCACGACAGGCAGTAAACGGTTTCTGAACGGTGATGCTCTGGTTAGCCACCGTAAAGGTTCAACGAAAGTACCCCAATGATTTACTACTTGTAGACACCTATCGAGCCCGATTTATGGCTAAAAAGAGCCGTAAAAATATTCTTTGGTGAGAAAGTTGCCATATTTTTTCCCTTTTTATAACTGCTTTGCTCTATCAATGAAATCATCCTTGGTTATACTTATACATGCCTATATATTTTTCGTTTAAGTTATTGGCAGAGAACTGTTAAAGCTAATTAAAACCAGACTTTTTGTTTATACTCATTACAGAAACTAAATTCGTTGCGGTGAAAGAAAATCGCCATCTTCCAAGTTCAAACCATCTGACCGGAACGTCTATAAAATAGAACTCGCAATTTTAGTCAATTTGTTCTGCCGTAGGCTCGACCCATTTCAGTACTTATTAAAGTAATCCATTATCTAAATTGTGTTGTTCATTCTGCCAAAAAATAATTACAAAAGGAGGTGGATGGCACAGAATCACTGTGCATGAAGTATTTATTATAGAGGCCGCCTTGAGCTTGAGCCAGGCTCGAGTCTGGCGGAACGATGACATTGCGATCTGTCGAGCATTTGATTCTGCAAAGACTACCCATGTTCTAAAATTTCAAATAAGGTCGATCACCTCACGAAAGCTTAGCTTTCATATCTTGTAACCGATGTGCATAAGTTATAAAATGAAAACTGACACGACACCGACGTGTATTTTGCTAGTTGCCACCACTTATTTTCAAGTTCTAGCAGCTTTTCTTTTATAGGTACCTACCGAGCACTTATATTGAAAACGCATTTCGTCATCTAATGAATTCGTGGTTCTTAGAGAAGTAAAAACATCAGACAATAAAATAAAATGTTTCAGGTAAATTTCAATCGAATGAAGAGTTTAAAGACAATACACTGTGTTTTGGAGGAAATGCATTAAATTGGACTCGTGTAAGGCATCGTAGTAAACCATTTTCACTATAAGACCAATGCTGGAAAACGAAAAAAGTAATTCGGCCTCCTACACTTTCATAATTAGCTGACTGACTTTTGTACGGGGGCTCGTATTTTTCGTTTCCCGCGTTGTCCCACTATGAAAATTGTTCAATACGACTCCCAAAACAAAATAGTCCAATTTCGTGAACCCGCTGTTGTCTGTTAGTACGGGCATTTTTATTGTACTGTTACTTTTCATATAGATTATGAGTTCTGATGTTAAGTGACTTATCTGAAGTCTTTAAGAGAATAAATTTCTTCAAACAGAAACAGCTTGTCCAATTTAATGCATTATCTCCCAAACACGGTGTATAGAAACGATACCAGTCGATACTCGACAGTCCCTATAAAACCTCGTATCCTTCCTTCAACGAATTTATTTGACTTGCTCCAAGATTTCCTAGTTGTCCCACGCTGGTTTCCCAGGCCGACTAATTGGAGCTATAATTACTAAGAGCCACGGAAGTGTACACCAGCCAGCATCTAGACAACAGCTGATAAGGAGAAGACTTCTTATATTTAAAGCTGGCGTGCTGAGGCTTCATTTAAGCTAATTGTATAATCTGTTGAATAATGACTTGATCACTTGATACGTCCATTGCCTGGAGATATTGTGGGAAGTGCTGTTTGTTTCTATCTTTTCAAAAATTTGAAGCCAGGTGCACATTGCACAGGCTTGGATATTTTTGTACCATGTAGCAAACACCGTCTTGTGATCATGATCAACTATCACATTACTTCAGATTATGAATGTTTTAGTGGCGTTGGTTTCATCTCACTAAATATAGGGAGCCATTTTACTGGTGACCGATAGCGAAATATAAGTCAAACTTTCCCTCGAAATGTGATAAAGAACCTGGTTTTGGACCTGCCATACAAATTGACTCGGCCAGCTGGTGTATCTTGAATGGCAGGTTCAACTTATTTATTTCGACCTATGCTCGATAAGTGAAGTTGTTCCTTTGTCACCAGCCCTAATCGTTGGACGACTCATTGTCCCACTCGAAAAGAAGAACAGCCTGACCTGAGTTTTTGGTATCGATCACTAGCAAAATTTCACCCTATTGGGTTATAACTGGGCCTGAAGTCTGCTAAATGAAAATCGTTTCAGTTGTGTCTCAATGAACCGACAGTAGTGTTTACTTTATACTGAAATAAACGCTAAATTCTTACCACACACTAACCGTGTATTACAAAAAAGTTAGACATGGTTTAAGCTGTTTTGACAATGTCAAATCTTTTAGAAAAATAATCTAAACACTGTCTAAAATCTTGTCAAACTTTTTTGATATAACACCGTAGATGCATATAGAGTTAAGCTTTAGCTGCGATGGGAGATTTTTTAATCATTACGCTTGTTTTTTGTTCAGTTGTGTAAAAACACGCCAACCGGAACAAATAAACACAGCAACGTTATCTCCTCAGTAGAAAAACTCACAAATTCGGTGGAATTTTCGTATCGATTGAACCTGCCATAACTTTAAGCTGCCCCTTGGGGCGCGTTCATGCTGTGTCTCCTAGTCAGTATTTTCTCCGATCATAAAACCGCGTTTTAGCATGACAGTCAGGAGAAATTTTCTACCATGCGCTCCAAAACGCGGTTTTACGAACTGTCAAAGTATAAAAGAGCGACGAAAGAGCTACGAAAGACGGCTGCTTGAACGTACCCTTGGATGTCGTGTCGAATTGAGCAGCCCGAGCGAATCCAAGCTTCGACCGCCGCCGCGCGCCGGCCGGTGGGCGCAAAAAGCCTCGCGTGCCTGTACTGCGGTCAGGCAGCCGCAGCTTGTGTACAACTGCAGAAACTCACAACATTTTTCTTTACGGTTTTGTGTAGCTGCAACGTGCAAGCTCGGGATCCAAATGTGGAAGTCTAGATAGCTGAAGCCGTTTACGCAAATAGGCAATGATTTATTGACATATAGGTAGGTTTTTTCTTCTTTTCGTGTGGGACACCGAGTCGTCCAAGGAGTAAGTAGGTGGTAAGTTTAAAATAGAAGAAGAACTTCCTGCAAAAATTCATTTAGTTACAGTTTGACCATCGCTAACTTTGGCATGTAGTCAAGGGTACGAGAGGGCAAGGATGGAAACATGTTGTTATCTAAATACCTGCAAATTACACGCATGCCAAACAAAACGAAATGAATAATAGTTGCCGTGTAATGCCGGTTTCGAATAACATCACCCCAACACTACCTGTGAGTGTCGTAAAAGCAACTAGTTTAGATAACGAATTTTTTTTCAGGGTATACAGGTAATTCGGTCTAAATCCTAATACATAGACGAAGACATTCTTAAGCAATGCAATTGTTAAAATAACTGGAGCTGACGGCATGAAGTTTGACATCACGATTTGTAAATTATAGTAGTGTGCAGTTACCGCTAGATCGTGCGGTCATGTGGAGTGTGGACGTATCAAAGCCGTTCCACCGTACTAACGATTTACAAGCTCTTGTACAAAACGCGTGCGCGATTGCGGCGCGCGCGCATCTCGCAACCTGCACGCGTGCGCGCTCACGCTGGCTGGGTTAGATAGAGGGTCTTAGAAGAAGTGAAATATGTAGGTACGTATTACATAATATAAGATTTTGCAAATTTTCAGAGCGAACGATCGTTTAAAAATTATGCAACTTTTCAAAAATTGTATACCTATTGCATACCTATGGGAAGTGTTTTAAAATTTGGTATTCAATCAGTTTTTACCTGAAACTTTTCGTAAGGAACGTCATTGGTTGTGAAATTTTGGATTTCACCGTAAGTAATATTTCTGTCCTATGACCTAGACTAGAGTCAAGAGCAAACCCATCCTTAATAAAAATAAAAAAACTTATTAATTGGGTAGGAGTCTTTATTTATAGAATATTTATTTATAGCATTATAATGACAAAAAAATAGGAGACTCGGATCTCTGATATAACACCTAGTTTATTTTCTACGGCTAAAGCCTAGTAAGTACAGTGCATCAATTTGCAACGCTCGCTACTTGCATTATCGGTGCATGTTGAGTGAGCATTGAGCGTCGCTATGCTTCTGCGGGGATCAGTGACTCCTTTATTGATCATTATTGATTGCTAATCAGATCTGTCTGGCTCTACAGCGGTACATCATGTAACAAGATACCCATACATATTTATGTGTATTTATCTGCGAACCATGTTGAACATGATTCTGATTGATTTGTAACGCGTGAAGTGTGATGTGCGTAAAAGTGTAATCGTTACTATTTACTAGGAATTTACTAGCGAGTATTTGTAGTAGCCTAGCTACTAATAAGGATTACTTATAAGCTTAATTGTAGTGAATGCAATCATAAGTTTACAGCACGTATATTGTTAAAAGGCTCAATACTCACAATATGAATATGTAATAGGTAGGTACTCAGATAAATAAATATAACTAATCAGAATATTGATAAACTACTTACAATGTCCAATTCTAACTTAACTACAGGGTCGATGGTTAACTCTGTGTCACACATGATCTGAATGAATGGAGTTAACTAGCTTCACCGATCTGGATAAATTTAAGTTTACAGACAGCTAATTAAACCAGGAGAACATAGATCACACCAATAGACCACGAAGGCGCGAAGGCGTGTGCCTTACGAAGATCTCAACAACTCTCAACCTCATTATCGGCACATATTGAGCGGTCGTGAGCAATTTGCAAGAGATCAATGGCGCTGGAGCCTTCATTACTACAAAATGATCTTCCATATACATACACATACACATATCACGCTTATAATCCCTTGCTGGGTAGGCAGAGCGTAAACGGTCGCAAAAAACTGACATTTACGCCACCCTTGAGACCCTTATTCGCCTCTTACGACTCCCACGGGAAAGAAATAGGGTGATGCTATTCTAAGCCGGCATCACATGACAGCTTAGAGTGTAAGTAGATCTTTCTTTTCGTGTGGGACACCGAATCGTCAACGACCTGATGAGTCCTGGTGTCAGAGTTTTTCAATCGCCGACTACTAGTAGTAAGCCTCTGACAAGGTTGTGTAATGACCGCCGTCTTAGTAATCATAGACAGCGACAGGGACCGACGGATTAACGTGCCCTCCGATACACGGAACCATCTTTCTTTTCGGACAATCAGGTGATTCAGCCTGCAATGTCCTAACCAGACCGGGAACAAATTCACATAGTGATCAACTTTATGAGTGTCCCGCCGAGAATCGAACTTGGAACCTTTGCGTCGCAGGCAGTCGCACTACCACTGCGCCACATCGAAAATACTTTTTAATATGATCTTTCATACGTCATAATAACGCTAAATCTTCGCTAAAGTGAGAAATTGTCGCGCTGAGAACACCTCGGCCTAGATACAGGTAAATCCGGCGGAACAATGTGAAGTACGAAATCTAGTAAATAGAGGAAAGTGGCGTAAATGGGCTTAGCCGTCAGTGCGCTTAACACAGATCACTCAAGCGTGAAATCTAATTTGGTGAATTGTTCCGAACTCGTATCGGGCTGGCTGTGGATGCAGGTCAAGCTGAACGTTCCATGGTGGCCATTGGTGGCTCTTAATTTTATTGCTCTGTTATAGGTTGATTGCGTCCCGTTGTACATGGTTTTAATAGCTTAAGGGCTTCATGAGCCGTGGGAATGCAAGCTCTATACAGCAACAAGTTTTACAAGTCTTAGTTTTGGAACCGACTTGAATCGTGCTTGAAAATATTGAAGAGTTCTTATCACACTATTAGATTTTGACCTAGTAACAAATTTTGACATTCGGTCTAGGCGTCTCCTTCTTTTTTGTAAATATTCTTTACTAGCTTTCCGCCCAGCGGTTTCACCCGTTGCCCCTAATTTCCCGTGGTAATAATTGTTTTCCCATGGTAAAAAGTGGCCTATATGTTATTCCAGGTTATACTCTACCTATTTTCCAAATCTTATCCAAATCGGTCAAGCCGTTTGAACGTATAGAGGTAACAAACATACATACACACAAACTCTCAGATTTATAATATTTGTAGGTATAATATAATATAATAGTGTAATATTAGTATTCTTAATAATAAATTATTAATATTTATGTAATGTTCTACAATACAAAAGTAGGAAAGGTCGATATCTCTAAAGAAGAGATCTATTGCAGCCAATCCATTTGTTGTTTTTTAAAATCAGTTAATAACAATTACTTAAACGTACGCATCATAAACATTGTGACATTTGTAAACAGTCTACTCAGTGCACATTCAGAAGGCTAGTTAAATGTGGTAAATGTTTATACATAACGGTTTATTGATGTTAAGTATCGTAGACAAAACGATTTAATTTTCAAATGCATTGCTTTAATTAAATGGATTTGTAACGCATCGTTAAGACAATAATTAATGCCGTAATAAGTTTGAGGAAACGATAAAGATCCATAGAATATTCAGAAGATATAATAGAAGAATGCTTATTTTAGTAACAAATAGTTGAATTAAAGGAAAAGTAGTAGAAGAGTAAAATGTCTTTTGTAATTCATTTAAGAAGATAAAAAGTGTGTAAAGAAAAGCCCTTTTGTCCCCTTATATAAGGATTGAGCGCTGGTAGATTAGATAAGTTAATTACAAATAAGTAAAACGATACAACATCTAGGTATGAAATCGATTACGTATCTTTTGCACTTACAGGGGGACGGTACTCCACCCACAGGTCCTGAATTCAATCCCCGGCCCTCGCATTTTTTTTTCAATTTCTGATTTTCATTTAGGTATCCTTATTTCAATAACTTTAAAATTATTTGAATGTTTCTACATATGTACTATCAACTGGAGGTTTCAACTATGCGATGGAAATACAGTGTGCGTGAAACTTCGCAGGCTTTAATAAAACCATGAAGCTGTATCATTTCATTTTCCCCAAAGACCATAATATTATTTATTATTAGATATGCACAGAAACCGAACAGTATTTCATCTACACACGTCTCATATGGTGCCGTGTGATGCCGGCTTAGAATAGCATCACCCCATTTTTCTGGTTTGGGAGTCGTAAGAGGCTACTAAGGGACTCGTGGGTGTGTATTAATTTTAGGCGATGGGCTGACAACCTATCACTATGGCGATACACAATTTTCCAAATGACCCTCAAATATTTGTCAGACGTGGCGTAAATGTCTGTTTTTTGCGGCTGTTTTGCGCTCTGCCTACCCAGCAAGGGATTATAGGCTTATATGTGTATGTATGTATGTCTCATAAGGTTCTTTATATCGAAATTACATGGGCATGCACTTAGTAATAAAGTATTGACTATGCAACTGACTTTTTTTAATTAGGTTGACGACAATGCAACAGGAAACCGCTGTTTTCTTTAAATCTTTAAATTACTTAATATTCAGATTATTTCAGATTGATAAGGACTCTCGTCGGGCGCACACCATTTTTCCGTATTCACGTGATTTCTAATAAATTTATTCTTTTAGCGAGTCTAAAATTGTTTTTCAAAATGTAAATCTTGACCCATCCCGTAATAGTTCGGATTAAATATTCGAAAATAGTTGTATAAAGGCCTATGCTTTATGCCTTTTGCAGACACTCGAATCTATTGCCCCTGAATGAATTCGAAATTTATACTATTTTTTTACAAATCTTTATTGCACATACGTACAAATGGTGGGCCACTCAGCAATCTCTACTGGCCAATCATAGGGTAAACAGAGAAAGCGGGTAGTTGCTATAAAAATTGGCTGATTGATATTCCAAGAAAAGGTTTTCAATCCTTTAATGATTTTGAAAATTTAAAATTGTTGAGTTTCATGGAATGATTAAATTGACTGGAAAATATTTGATACACAGACCGTCCCGTACACACAGTAAAATGTAAAATGGTCGTAGCTTACAGTGAGTAGCGCACAGAAGAACAAGACCGCGCAGTCTCCGGCGGCCGTCATGTTGCGGAGCGGTGCGCGCGCGCCGTGTGTCGCCGCACTCAACCGCGGAGCCAACCGTTAATGTTATCTGCCCCGATTACTGCACTGATGCTCGTAAAACCTTCGAACTACAAAAACAATCTCACTTCGATCAAATAAAAAAAACACTGCCACAGTTATAAAGTCAACCTCAAGCGGCAAGATCGGCGCTCGAATTCGCACTCTTGGAGCTTTTCGTAAGCCGGTAGCTTTCCCGCGTGACTGTTATCGTATTGCGGAAAGCAGCGCGTGCGCTGAGGTAGTGCCGTGGTGGCGTGGTGCGCCGGCGACGGTTCGGGACGGGACTGCGCGGTGGCGCGCTCGGCTTGCGCGCTTGATGATGGTGGAACAGTTAACCATCGCTGGGGAGGGTACCACCTGTTCAGTACTTTATCGTTCTCACGACACGATCACCGAT
This sequence comes from Tuta absoluta, assembly GCA_027580185.1. Taxonomy (NCBI): domain Eukaryota; kingdom Metazoa; phylum Arthropoda; class Insecta; order Lepidoptera; family Gelechiidae; genus Tuta; species Tuta absoluta. Next base: position 9,170,769 of record JAQAHW010000023.1, on the reverse strand, counting down.
CCGCCGCGGTGTTCGATCATCGTGATCTACATAGTTGATTGGCGTCGGATTAGGGGGGAATTGGGTTCGATAGTTCGCGATGCGTTCGGCACCGTGACATTCGCGTGGAGAAATTTCGTGGCAGAGGCGGTTGAGTGGCAGGCGCCGGCGCAGCGGGTCAACCGTATGTTTGGCTCGCCATCTTTTCATCTCCACCGCTCAGGAAGCGCTCGTATAGATCGCACGATAAGATTAGCTAAATAGTTATTTTTGACCGCACTCAATTCAGTATCGGACTATCAATTTGATTCAGAATCAGAAACGCTATAGAAAGTCAATCAACATCAGAGATGAATACAGATAATATTCCTATTTTATTTATCTACATTAATTGAGCGCTTTTTGTCCGCGATACTTTTAATGAGTCATGCTGGTCGATCTTTCAGTTTCTCATAAAGCGTGGCTTTTCGATTAACTTTTGAACAAAGAAACGGTTTCTGCCAGTTGAGATATACGTACCTAGGTACTGCATCCACCGTACTGTAGCGCAACAAGTCCAAAAGATACCGTAACAGCATACGTTTTCCTTTCCTTCCGTTCTGAACTAGCGCATCTACAACTACTGGGCGTGTCGATAGATATAATCGTCGTTACACAACCATGTCAGAGACCTACTACTAGTAGTAGGCGGTTGAAAAACTCTGACACCAGGGTTCATCGGGTCGTTGGCCGACTCTGTGTCCCACTCGAAAAGAAGAAGAAGATCGAAACATAACTAAGATACCTCATATCACTGCATCAATAGCGTGCCAAGATGCACAAATTGCTATGGCTGAACATCTATGCCCTATGTATGAAACACCAGGCTACAATTATACATGCCAAATTCTTAGTACATTCTTCTTCTTATTTTCGTGTGGGACACCGAGTCGTCCAATGATCCGGTGAACCCTGGTGTCAGAGTTCACCGGGACGGAGTAGTAGGTCTCTGACATGGTTGTGTAACGAGCGCGGTCTAAGCAAAGCAATCATAGTCTAAGCCGGCATCAAAGACCTGAACAAATAGCTCTAGATTCTCGCCGGTGGCGGCGGCCGGCTCGCTCTAGGCAATACCTACGCATCATCGCATCAATGTTTATATCCATAGAGTGATTAAATGGTCTATTTTGAAAAAAAAAAACATGGTTTATTTTGCACTCACTGTGCTATAATATTTTTATAATTGAAAGAAAAACCGGCCAACGCTAAAAAAAAAACAATTTCTTATTTTCATAGGTATATGATAATAAGAAATCACTTACACGGGGGTCGTTACACAACCATGTCAGAGGCCTACACGTAGTAGTAGGCGGTTCAAAACTCTGACACCAGGGTTCATCGGGTCGTTGGATCACTCGGTGTCCCATACGAAAAAGAAAGAATAGGTATATAGAATAAAAAGTCTACAGCGCAACAAACTCTTCACACTACAAAGCCTAAATGACACTTGCTAAGAAAAATCATTTAACGCCATAACTCATTAACCACTACATACCAAAACTGCTCCGATTTCAGTGACCACAATTCGGAACTGTTGTCACGGCTAATCCCTTAACCCGGATAGCAACCACCGTGGCCTAGCGAAGTCGGTCGGGTAATCGGCAGGTGTTTGACCAGTGACCAGAGCACCTGCAGTGATGACCGCGAAGGCCACGTGACCAGAACCTCCCCCGCCCTTCACCGATCAACTTGCCTAGCCAGCGGAATCGGTATGACCGACGACAATTAAAATTCAAATGATGCTTAGTAAGTATAGGTAATACTACTATCCACAGTACTTCGACTTTACGGGATTAGCCGATATTGGAGACCAGGGCTCAGACTCTCTTGATTATTGGGCATTGTAACACTTTTCTCATCTGTCGTCAAATATTATATTATTATTTGTATTGTAAGTACTATTTTTATATATATGTATTGTATCATTATTATTATTATTAGGTTTATGTTTATTGTGCACCCCTCCCGCATTACGGGTACTCCCCTATCCTGTACCCTAAGGTTGCCTGGAAGAAATCGCTATCAAACGATAAGGCCGCCTTGTGTACACTTGTTTAATTCATATCTCGTTTTTACTGCATTTCCTGTGTACAATAAAGTATTTTTAAATTGTAATGCCATCGAATGTCAATTGTCATTCATTCATTATACTGCAACTGTGATTTTCTACACTTCAAACTGTTACAGCAGAATACGAAATGAATAAAACTGACCCACTGACAGGCCATCGACATACAACTGAAACGATTTTCATTAAGCAGACTTGGGTAAGTCAAGGTGCTGCTGGCATTACAAGTCCTTACAAACTACGGTTATATGATCATCGTATTTGGGTAACATTCGAATAAATTGTATCTGACATATTTTGTCGCGCATTTGGTGCACTCCGCAATGATTGAGTCAATTTAATTTTTTCGCATGTTGAGGACTACTTTTCTATATCGCATTTGTATCGGTAGGTGGAAATGTAGAGCAAGTAATTCATCTGTCTATGTAAAACCAGTATTCTAATTCAATGTCTATAGATATAGATATTTTTATTTATTTATTTTTGTAATAATACTCTATTGTTACTGTTCGGGTCCGTCCTACCCAACGCTGTATTATTCTAACTTAATACTATTAAGTAGTACAGCTGAAATGAACTCAAAAATCTTTATAATTGCAAGCCGTAAACGCATTCAGAAATAACAAAACTATTGCGGGTCTTAAAAGCCTACTAGCAACATCCATTGTCGACGCATCGTTAACAGTTGCCTAAAAATAAAAACAAACATACTCGGACACTTTTCTAGCTATTACATTTGTTGTTGTATATTTTCTTTGTATTTGATTCAACTTCCGCCTGAATCTCACGGTGCCATCCACCCTATTCACAGTTAACTTATTATGTAGGTACTATTTATTATTAAATTCTCTAACGATCTGTCTGATGGAATCGGCATTATTTTGCATACGGTACAGCAGCTTCTTATGACTGTAAATATAGAAGAACATGGGAAAAAAAAGAAGGAAAAGTTATATAACTATCAAATTAAAGGTATACTTACTCACTTACCTATAGATTTACTTGCTAATTTGCCGGTAACTAACGTAAAACGCATTGGAAATTAACACAATTATTTCTTGGCTGGGCTACTTAGGTGCATATTTTATACTGTGTGTTAGGGATATCAGTGTACAAACTTTCAGGGCGTGTTTAAGACGTGGATGTGAACAAAATTTTCTTAGTAGCATTTTTTTTAAAAGATAGAAATATTTGTCTCTTCTATACAAATTTTGTAGCTGCTCGAGTGATTTGTACGGAAGGACCAATTGGTTACCGAAAAATTGTTTAGTTTCACGTCTGGAGCACGTCCTGTGAGTTTGTATACTCATTTCTTTGACACACTGTATAACTTTTTAGCTTTTGATAATGAAAACATTGTGTTATTGGTATAAATAGCACGACAGACAGAAGTATGCTGTGATAAAACCCCCATATTCGAATACAATGTCTTTTAATACCCATACTATACATATTCACTTTGTAATACACAGTAGGTAAATAAGTAGGTACATATAAATCGGAAATTCACAGTTACACCTGGGGGCAGGCATAGCATACCTAGATAACCTGCGCGGCTGCAGCAATATTTGCGTATGAAATGCAAACATTGCAATCGCATAAATCAAACATGGCGTCTTGTAGACAATGTGACAGTGGACATGAAGAGACGATGTGGGCCGGACAGCTCCCGGAAGCCCCTGCGGTCAATTTACCAGTCAGGATCTCACGAGTCAGGACTGGTTGACGGAGCCTGCACAGCCTGCAGCCGGCCCCTGACTGACACACGTCAGCGCAGTGTCAGCCAGAACCAATTGTGTTTGCATAAGGATGGCATCATGACGGATTTTCTAAGGCCGGAACTAAGGCCAGTGAGAAGCGAAACCCTGGACAAGTGGATAATTTGATTGGAGCTCTGCTGTGACAATGAAAGTTTTGCGAACATTGACCTTTGTTTGTTCTTTTGTATTTGTATTATTGTGCTTATATTACGTGAGTTTGAGTTGAAATCTAAACTCTTACAAATGAAAGTTATCTATTACCAGCATTAAATTTTGTACTTCAAATAAAGTATAATTGTCATTTCCCCCCTTTTCTAACTTGTCTCTTTTACATTATAACTCATTTTCTTAATTAGTCCTTTTCCTAAACTTGTCTTTCGTCCATCAGTAAAAATTAAAAGTTGATACGAGTAAAGTGTCATACGCACAATGGTTTGTACATGCACCACACGACTATGCAATTTGTGACAGCTAGTGCAAATGACAGCCTGTGACTGCCGCAAGTTGATGTGGCGTGGCATTATAACATGCGAGTGATGATATTTCATAGACTTATTTGGTTAAAGGCCGGATTCGGCTAAATACCGCAAAACTATGCGGTTCGTGTAGTTTCCACCTAAAACAATAAAAATAAAGTCGCTAAATTCTCTCATTTACTATTCCTGATACTTTTAAAGTTTTAACCGTATTGTATCCAGTCTGAGTACCTACACGACACGCTTGATTAGACGCAGTAGCATCTCATAGAGTTTATAATCGATCAGTAGGTTAGTTAAGCTTCTTGTTAGCTTGGTAGCTAGGTAGGTACGTGGGAAGTGGGAGCCGGAAGATATCGCTCCATCAGTCCTCGTTTACGGAACTTTCTGACTTTACTCAGCCAGCACGCAACTCAGAGACAAGATTAGATTATATGAAAAATGAAGACATATTCAAGAAGACAAAAATAAATTTTACCTACCTAATAGTTTACAAAAAAAATGGGTACAAATATAAAAAGCACCCAAGAATGCAATATCTATAATTTTCATATAAATTGGTATGTGCTATTTCTGTAGTATCGCATGCTAGATACAAGATATTTGTAGTGTAGCCCCGTTTACTGTAGATAATTAACTTAAAAAACTGCATAGGTACCTACAGCCTGCATCAAGAAATTCATAACGAGTTTAGTTGCAGCTGTACGGGGCTGAATCCACCAAATATTAGTATAGTACAGAAAAATCCCAAGTTATACCTATTTACACTTTGCACGACCCACGACTCCTATCTATACTGTATCCGCTGGAACAAGTTAGTGCTTATGATAGAGTCATTTGTGCCTTCTAAATATATACCAAAACGCGGTAATACTTAGTTACCATCTATCCCTTGCCATCTATGCCTACTTACATGGTAAAACGTATTCGAGATGGCGCTCTGTAAACGTGTATCGGCGTATATACTATAGACGATTCTACTCATCTATATGGTACTTTAATCTTAGGTTGTATTATGTATTCTGTGTCTAGCTAAGGCAAGAAAGCACTGAGACAATGTTAAACCTTTTCAATAGAATTCACGATAGGTAGGTCAGCAAGGCGACGGATCACAAAAACTAATAACTTTATCGGGATTGTATCGCATACTTGATACTTTGTAGGCACTTTCGTAAATTGAAATGTATGCTACTTACCATTTACTTTAAAGTATGGAGCTGTAGGTATAGTTTATAAGACTCAAGAAAAAATAATCTGTGGTACTTCAAAAATAATTTATGTTTATCTGCCGTCCATATGGCTTCACAGAATACCAGCGCTGTACCTACCTGCTACCTACTGCATTATATACATACATACATACATACATACATACATCACGCCTATAATCCCTTACGGGGTAGGCAGAGCGTAAGCGGCTGTTAAAAACGGACATTTACGCCACGTCTGACAATCATTTGAGGGTCATTTGAAATATTGTGTATTACCATAGTGACAGGTTGTCAGCCCATCGCCTAAATTTGTAATACACACCCTCAAGTCCCTTAGTCGCTTTTTACGACACCCACAGGAAAGAAATGGGGTGATGCTATTCCAAGCCGGCATCACACGGCCATTGCATTATATATATATATATATATATATATATATATATATATATATGCCGCACATTCTGAGTGAGGTCCATTTTCAGTGCATATGCACTATAACCTGTGCTTACGTGCGATGGCATAAGTTCTAATGTAGTCTTTTTTGTTGTTGTGTTGTGTGGACTGAAATAAATGTGTTTGCTTTCTTTCTTTCTTTTTTACTTACTATTTTCTGAAATTCCGCTACTGGACCGTTGATGCACCATTTCTTATAACTTTCAAAGCCAAATAAATATTAACCAGGTACGAAACCGTGTTAGACGGAAGTTTATCAACAATTAGTAGAAAATTTAGCAATTACAAACCGTTACAAAAAGCAGTCACTCTTACCTTCTAAACTCGAGCACACAATGAATGTCTATTAAGATCATTAATCATATCAATGAGAAAGGCTTAACAGATTTTTGTTTCCGGAATAGATAATCTACCTACAGTTTGTGTATTTTGAAAACAATGCTCTTATTTGGTATGTTAAACGCCTGAAAGAGCTATTGGTCCGTGAAAGACCACTTGCAAAGCGATCTACCAATCTCGCTCAAACGGGTGCCCATGGACAAATGCATAAGCAAAATACTGCAGTATCATACGATGCACGTATTCCGCCATACTTTAGGTAGTCTGTATATGAGGCACATTCCTACCTAGGTTGTATTTGCCATAAAACCCCCAGAACAATTTTGCCGTGTGATGCCGGCTTAGAATATCAAACCTATTTCTTTCCCGCGGGTTTCGTACGAGGCGACTAAGGGACTCCAGTGTGACTTTCATGTGTATTACAACCTGACAACCTGTTACTATGGTGATACACGATTTATCTGAAACGGCCCACAAATATTTATCATACGTGGTAATTTTTGCGGCCGTTGGCGCTGTGCTTGCACCGCAAGTGATGGAGTCGTAATATGTGTATGTATGTACAATTGATGTACTCGTAGCGATCAATTAATTACATATATTTATTGCTGGAGACGCAAGGATGCTGTTTTTAATTGAGTTTCGACTGCTCATAGTACATCGCAGGTAGATAGCTAGCTCGAGGTAGTTACATTAATTTATCGCCTTGCCGGGGACAGTTATTGGTTACGACTCGTGCGCAGAGAAATAGTGCGTCATATTGGAACAAGACGGTACTAATGGGGTACAGTTACATCTGGTGAACTTTTAAGTACAAAACTTAGAGAAATCTCTTTTGGTTCAGTTAAAATCAGTAGGTACGCTAATATGCCAAGAAAAATACACGTTTTTCATCATGTTCATTCCTAACAAGGTAAGTTCTTAAATTTTAGAACCAAGTGCAAAATGGTTACACCCATCGGTTTAAAAACATTCATGGAGAAAAAAAAAAGATTTAATTTCGTATCGCAACAAACCAGAATATTTCTTATAGTTACCTTTTTTTTTATTAATGATGGGTAATTGCTCTTGACTCTAGTCTTGACAGAGTCTAAGATGGAGCGAGCTCACCCAGAAGAAGCCTGTTCACTCTTACTTTGAAGAGATTAGGGTTGTATGCGTTTGGAAACACAGACGCAGGTAGTGAGTTCCACTCTTTAGCACCACCTTCGCCACTTATACCTACTAACTAGGTAAATACCTTGTACAGTATTATTCCTATATCATTAGAACATATTTTAAAATAGTATGATAGGGTTATAAATAAATATAATTCAAAAAATACTCAATCGTATCGTAGCACTTTGCTACGCCGCCGTAGCACAAACAACAAATTTGCCTGCAGCTAATGTGTTCAATATTTTTTGCGTATACCTATGGTAGTTTTTTATTCTATACTGTAATCTATGGAATCGCTTACCTTTAATACAGTTCAATTATGAAACATACGGCGCGGTATATATTTCTGCAAATTTGGTAGGTTAGCTGTACGACTACAGTCTTTTGTTTACTTTCTAACATCTTAATCCAAATAATATTAAAAAAGCGAAAGTTTGTTTGTGTGTTTGTTAGGGATTGGCGCGAAAATGGCTCTTTAAATTCATATGAAATTTTGTACGTAGATTGAACACTATGTAAATAACATACAGATACAGGGTGTAAGGAACGGTGGACTGAAAACATTGCAGGCATTATCAGACTTCGAAACTGAATAACTATGGAGCTATGGAGCCTATGTTGGAAAAAGAAAAAAACATAGAAAGGTCAGCTGATATAATTTTGTATAAGTAGTTGTTTTTTTTTACCAACATAGCCACCACAGAAAAAGTTGTTCAGTTTCATGATCTGATCAAGCCAGTAAAGTTTTCAGTACACCGTCCCTTCACCCCGTATAGCAATAAAACCCTAACTTGCTTAATTCCCACATTAAGCATCATTACTCTAAACTAACCATAGTTTACGCTACCATAAAAACGAAAGTTGACCATGGTAATAAGTGTCTAAGTAAATTCCCTATTTGGTTTCCAAAGTGCCGCCGCCGTCATCTTTGAGAAGAGTTTATCCTATTGGGCCAGAGCGGATAAATTATTGTCTGCGCTCTGGATTCTGGGGAATGCTCGCTTTATTATAAAATTGTTCGATTGAGAACAGGGGTGGATTCAGTGGCTAATATCTCCTTCTCTTCCGAATCATAATTCTTGGTCAGCGCGGCGGTATTTTTTTAAAATCTATAATCGTGTTTAAAACTATAGAAAATGACATAATGGAACTTTTCTGGGACTGCTTACGTATGATTATGCGCCGCATGATGTTGCGGTATTGACAGTTGATTTTTTTTTGACAAATGGCAGTTGCCATGTGATGGTAGCTTAGAATAACATCACCCCAATTCTACCCGTAGATGTCATAAAAACTAAAAGTGAGGGATAAATTCATGCAGAAATGAGCAGCAGCGTTCCCTGTGAATGCTACGTATTGCACTGCGCTCGTCAATCCGCTTTCCAGGCGTGATGAGGATGGCAATACCTCCCAGTAGGGGAAGGACCATGTCCAGCAGTGGACCTTTTTGGTTTTTAATAAATTATCCACACTAATATTATAAATGCGAAAGTAACTCTGTCTGTCTGTCTGTCTGTCTGCTACGCTTTCACGGCCAAACCGCTGAACCGATCTTCATGAAACTTGGCACAGAGATTGCTAGCATACCGAGAACGGACATAGGCTACTTTTTATCACCATTCGAGGGTCTGGAGTACAGATGTTGACCATCAGGTGTACCACCAGGAGCCCAGCTAAACTATTAGAGATACAGGCATGGTTCTACAACAAAAGTTGTTCAATATGATGGGCCGCTTCTTTTTACAAGGACATTGAGGATCTGGAGTACCTTATGTAGACCACCAGGTGTACCATCAGGAGCCCAGCTGAACTATTAGAGATACAGGCATGGTTCTAAAACAAAAGTTGTTCATTATGATGGGCCGCTTCTTTTCACAAGGACATTGAGGATCTGGAGTACCTTATGTAGACCACCAGGTGTACCATCAGGAGCCCAGCTAAACTATTAGAGATACAGAAATGGTTCCAAAACAAAAGTTGTTCAGTATGATAGGCCGCTTCTTTATACAAGGACATTACGGATCTGGAGTACCTTATGTAGACCACCAGGTGTACCACCAGTAGCCCAGCTAAACTATTAGAGATACAGAAATGGTTCCAAAACAAAAGTTGTTCAGTATGATGGGAATAAGTTAAGGAAGGATATTGGCAATTTTTTACAGAGGGTTTTTTGTTATCTTCTGACTTTTGTATTCAATGGTTATAAATATTGATCTCTCAGGGCAGTACACCGGAAAGCATATTTTGAATTGTCCCTTTAACAACAGAAGCAAGCAAGTCATCCTTAAACAGTAGAGATAAGAACTGTTTTATTATCACTGTCATACTTACTATGAATATACATCTCTACTTTAGAACCTGTGCCTAAAAAAACTATCTAACGCGGACGAAGTCGCGGGTAACAGCTAGTAGTCGATAAATGAAAGTTGCAGATAGGTACCGATGCTTTTTTTTTGCTTTTACATGCAGTTAATACAACTCCTCATCAGTAACTTCCGGTGTAACGTCTGGCAGTATACCGCAAAATCGTTTGACACGTGCGAGTAACACCTATAAATGAAAATACATTTTTGTCCCTTATCATGGGATTATCCACCTTAGAAAGAGACATCGCCTCTGCTATTACCGAGGCTATTCTATATTATATAAAATATATATTTTATATGTAGTAGTAATAGTATATTTTATTTGTGTATTTGTATACTTTTTTAGTTTTGTTTGTTTTTTAGTTAAGTTCAATAATCGTAAGTACATAATTTAATTTATTTTCAAGTTCCCGCTTTTTCTCATCTTTCATCTCCATTGGGTTGGCTGGAAGAGATTTCTCATAGAAATAAGCTCGCCCTTGAAGTTTTCACATATTGTATTAATGTGTACAATAAAGAATTCATATGGAATCCGTCCCTGTATGGCAGCGGCAAGACAACGGCCGCGGCCGCGCCGCCGGCCGGCATGTGCGCGCGTTTTTGCCGCCATTATCTCCTGCACAAATCGAATGTTATGATTGATGAGCGGGCCTTCCGCGTGCTATCGTGACACTAGAATATCGCAAGCTGAGATGGAAACAAACCAGAGCAGGGTTTAGTGAAAACTCTTCAAAACTTTTGTGTAACCTACCTATTTACTAATAGGTTATTTAAACTACACTTTTAAATACATGATCTTATAAATTAGCAAAATAATTTCTCGATTCTTAGGATATTCTTAGGGAAGTTCGACCTAATTACTTATTTTCGACCCCAACCAGATACTCGTATTGTTCAAGAATTAATTTCACCAGCTATCTAGTGTGATTGAATGAATGCTGAATTCCTCCCCTATATAAATGGGTACGCTGTTCTTTATTATACGTTAGGTTGGTGATACAGATTTATTTTTATGCGGCAAAGCCACTGGCTTCACATGTCTTTATTTACGACTTATTTCGCCATTTATGTCAAGTAATGTTAGGTTTAAGGTTATGTCTGTTTTGTAAAGTTATTTGGCATTACGCCGAGGAAAGTCCATAGCACAGAGATCCTAGTCTTTACACTATGGGCTGTACTGTGCAGTTTGTGTAACAACAGAAATGTGATAGTAAAGTGCTCATACGCTCGTCACTACAACACAATGCAAGATATATTTAAATTACTACTTCCCATTTAATGTTCACTTAAAGAGTGGTTTGTTGCTTAAAACGCTATCAGAGTTATTCAACAAGATAGGATTATTATATTTAACCATTTCATATCCACCATTCTTCTTCTTCTATCGTGTCGATGGAAAGCCGATCTCCTCAAATTTCGTTCGACCAGTATTTTGCCACTCCACATCCACCATTACAAAAAAGCAACGAACGAACCTTGTGACACTGATCTGATCAGCTTTAATATCAACAGCGTAGATTACATAGGTAGAAACCTGAATTAAAAATTGAGGAAACAGTGGCTCCGACTTAAAATAATGTAGCTATTTTATTACCAACTTTGTCTACACAAATTGTTTTTATTTCGGTAAATATAATTAATTCAGAGTTTCTGAACAGAGATAAGCTAAACTAAACTAACACTTGAAGTTGTATGTTTTGGGATTTGTCATAGCGGAACCAAAAACAATATCAGTGGCCTAGAATCATGATTACATTTTTCCGGATAAACAAACAGTATGCTCATAAAACCGCGTAAATAGTTTCGATAGCGGACCATTGGTTCACACGGCCATCCACCACGGTTGACCAATGCGCATTTTAGACGCTCTAATCGTAATTTCAGAGTACGACAAAAATCAAGACGTCAGTTTTGAACGACGCGGCGTAATACATTACCAATTTTATACTAACTTCTTTAAAAGTCTGCCAAAGAAGCTAGCAATGGACATCAATATTTGTTAAACTTTATCATTGAGTGTTGTAGCTTGGTTTGTGCAATATAGGGCAAAAACCATGGGCCGGAACAAGCAGGCAACTAGTACGGCGAAAATTTGAATAATGACAAGCTAGCGGAATTGTTCTTTTAACGCTACGGTGGTTGCGACTGCGCCGATGTCATACGGACGAACTTCTTACTAAGATAAACTGTTATGAATTCATTTTCGTGCTGTGTAAAATACTGTTAGTATTTATACCTATGTAGTTTAGCTGAACATTTTCACTCAAATTAGTGTCGAAAGCTCGAAACACACCTGCATCTGTGCCTGCCTGCGTAAGTTCAGTCAATCTCAGGATTTAAAATCGATAACTTGCCCTAAAAATCTTTGATGTCATATTCAATTCAAACCATTCAACATCTCGTGTTTCTGATATGATAATGTCAGTTATATCGTTACGCTAGTAACATACAGCGTGTTCCGTTAATAATGGATCAACGGATCGTGGGTGATAGCTGACACGAATACCTAAAATTAATTTGGCTACTACTACTATAACAGCCACAACAGTCCATTGCTGGACTAATTTGGCTAGTTTAAAATACCCAAGAATCTGCCATGAGTAAGTTAGTCTATTTTATGCTTCTGGTGCGTAGACAGAGAATTTCTACGGAGTTAATAAAAGGTTCAGTTCCAATCTATAACGAAGGCTTCAAGATAATATTACCTACCTCTACATTTCACAATGATTTTTCTATTGAACTTTGCCTTTAGCTATCCACATTATACAATTTATTTGAGCCAAGCCCAAGGCATGTTATCTTGAAGCCTCCTGCTAATTGGGTCTGGCTGGTGAAGTGAATGTGGAGCGTGCGGGACATAATGCTACACTCGCGACAATGCAGCGGGTGACGCCCACTGCCTCGGTATTTGCTACTAGAACGTAGTGTAGGCTCAGCGATCGAACGATTACTAGTCTAGCCTACGTTAGGGCTAGGATACACCCTGCAGGCTTTACGGCGTTAAAGCAGCAAAGCCGATAATTGTCTGATTAGACAATTCACAGAAGTGGGAAGCGGAGAAATTTGCAATCCTACTCTGTCTATTAGGAAACAACCTTGACAAACAGTTATTTGAACTAGCTATAAACCATACATCTGGCACTCTTCGGTAGAATAAGGAGAAACAGAAATATTGTGAAAAGTCCGCAAAAATTCACAAAGCTTTGCTAAAAAGTTCTGCAACATGTAGACTAGCTACGAAGCTGAGCAACCACGGCTGACTAAGCTTCCTCGTACCCATCACTTAATGTAATGTCTGTGGGCCATAACTTCGCCGCTACTGCTTCGTCTCATTACCAGTTTATACTCGTAACCCTCGTAACCAGCTAGAATACGTACGCGATCTACTTGTTAGGTATATACCTAATGGCAGCAGCATTTTGTTCGAGTTGCACCTTTTAGGAATCAACCTAAGTAAGTACTTGCTAGATACCTGTACCTACCTATCTGTACTAATACACATATCTTGGCTGTATCGTTTGCAGGGTAGGCACAGCGTGTTTACGCTGGACGTAAAAAACGATCATTTCCGCCACTTCTGACAAACATTCGAGGGTCGAGGGTGTATTGCCATAGTAAGAGGTTTTCTCCATCGCCTAAAATTGCAATACAGACAGAAGTAATGTTACCCTCGAGTCCCTTAGTCGCCTCTTACGACACCCATGGGGAAGAAATGGGGTGGTGCTATTCTAAGCCGACATCACACGGCTATATCTATCTACATAATAAATAAGTACGTTTAAAAAAGAATCTAAAATAGATTAAGACCTGTATAACACGAGTGAAGCAACAGCAAGACGCTTATTGGTAACCTCTTCTTTAATAATAGTTAAGCAGCATTATACTTAATTAATACATTATTGAAGTTTTGATAATGATAGTTTCTGTTAACTGCCGATATGTTTAAGTTTTTAATTTGTTTCTATTTGTGAGTAACCAAAAATGGCTACCTGTTTCTAATGTCAACTATATATTTAGTATATTCTAAGCTGAAGTTTTTCCTAAAATATATAAATAAAAATAATATAGCGTCTCCAATAACCGATGTTTGGTCTTCGAGAAGATTCAATCAATATTCAAAAGTTGTATCCCCTAGCTAGAGGTATGTACTCTCCTATCATAGACTCGTACCTACTATGAAAGACATAACGGGCCCTGTCTTATTTGCTGGTCGATCGACATCGACACAAAGCGGAGAGGTCACTATTATACGCTAATAATTCGGAAAATCCCAGATAATTAAAATATCGGTACAAGCGTTTAGTTACAGCTGTAACCGATAGCATTCTTTGTTCTCTTGAACCTGCTTGTTGATTCAGTGACTTGGCATAATTTACAACTACCTTAGACGATAAGGTAATACTTTCATTTTGGCAAGCGAAAAATTAAAAGCACAAAGTATACTGGACACTATTTAAATTACATACTATTGAAGGTTTTTATCGAGTACTAGCGGTTACACGCGGCGTTGCCCGCATAAGTGGTGATAAAAACAATCCTAGGCGTTGATCCATATTACCTTCTATATGTGTACCAAATTTCATTACAATCGGTTCAGAAGTTTTTGCGTAAAGAAGTATCAAACATACATATATATTTGTAGGATTCGTAACACTTTACCTACTTGGTATATTGTGACTTTACTACTACCCGGGTCGGAACGAGACGGAAGACCGTGTTGCTCGAAGACTACTACCTTGCCTAAATAGGTAACAATACTTTTTAATCTAAACTTATCTACAAAAAAAATTACGAAGGCCGAGTTTTGCGTCCGCGATTAACTTTTACCTCCTTCTGCAGAAAACATTTAAATTCTAATTTATGATTACGACTATTAATGTACGCTTTTAATGTAGCAAACCTATTCCCACGTGTTTAATTACGGCTTATCACATTTGTTTAGCTATAAAAGCGGCAAACAAGACTGTGCTCCCGTATTTTTACAGTAGCGCGACGTGACTGATAGCTCTACTGCCTCGGTTTGTCTAAGGATAGTGCCTTCAGCCTTGCATGTAGATATTCATTAACGGTGTTAATTGCCTCTGTGTGACTCACGGCGAAATCATGACTGAACTCGCGTACGAAACTGTTATCTTTATCTTTCTGAATAGTCCTAAGATATGGATCTCTCATCTTGCCAATCGTACATACGGTTTACGTGCGTGCTAAGCAACGTCACAGAATTTAACTTTTTAAATCTTACTTAACTACAGTTTTTTTTATATGGTATACCGGGTCTTACATATTATTTCTAGTTATCTAGTATATAATTACGTTGGGTAGCTTTAAATAAGCGGCTGACAAAATTTACGCCACCCTGTACCTAGACATGCCAGCCATAAAAACACCTTAAGCACAAATTAGGGAGAAGGCGGCGCGCGGGTCGCCCTAGCCTAGCCCTACAGATGCGCCTTTGCGCGCGGCTCACTTGGAACTTTGTGAGCATGTAGCTTTTATTTATTTATTTATTTATTTATTTATTTTTTTTGTTTATTTCCCAAATAAGAGTTACATAAGAACATATTACTTATAGACTCCGCACTAGGACGAACCTGTATCGCGGCAGTCTACACGACCTTTACCAAAAAAAATAATTACAAACTAAACATTACATAACACGCATAATAAAGAAAACTTAAACTTTTATGTTTTAAATAATACTAAACTTACACTAGTATGTATTATCTAGATAATAATGTATATAACATATATATTATACATATATAATAAAATAAATAAAAAATGTACATAGCGAAACACTTTACATAGTTATTTTTAGAACATCTTCAGCTTCTTCATAGTTTAAAGAACTAAGCCATTTTTGCAATTTGTTTTTAGCATCTTTTAATTTACAATTTTTTAAGGGACAGTGTTTGTTAACTATGGAATAAATATGTGGAAATTTAAATGTTTTAAAACGTTGGGCAAATGTAGAGTTTACTTTTTGTGGTTGAATGTGATAGACTCTTTTCTGTGTTAAAGATAGTTGATCAATACAAGGTAAGTTACATATACGAGTATAACGTTCTCGCATTGAATCTAGCCACGCAAGTATAACGTTCTGGTATTGAATCTAGCCATACGAGTATTACGTTTTCGTATTGAATTTAAAAAACGTATGAACGTGGTGCGTACGTAACGTACCTACCACAAAGGGTATTACTATCCAAAAGGAGGCCGATAGTTATAAAAGAATCTGGTATACACATGGTATACATTTTGCTATGACTGACAGATGTTATCATCATCATCATCATCATCTTAACAATCTCGTAAACCATGTATGTATACGACTATCAGTTTATTTGCGAAATTGGTAGTTTTGACAAGATCTACATTTTAGACGACATACATACATACATCAAAGGTTAATTAATATTCTTATATGTTGGCCGGATATTTTATTTTTTTTACACACACACACATATCACGCCTATAATCCCTTGCGGGGTAGGCAGAGCGTAAACAGCCGCAAAAACAGTAATTTACGCCACGTCTGACAAATATTTGAGGGTCATTCGGATAATTGTGTATCGCCATAGTGACAGGTTGTCAGCCCATCGCCTAAAATTGCAATACACACCCTCCAGTCCCTTAGTCGCCTCTTACAACTCCCACGGGAAAGACATGGAGCGATGCTATTCTAAGCCGGCATCACACGGCATCATAGGCATTTTAGACGACAGATGACAAAAAAGAACTATTTTTTATTGGGAACCTTGCATGCTAGACTATCGGTTTCTTTGAGGAAGTTGTAGGTCTAGACAAAACTAACTCAAAACGCAACTATATCGCGGCAACTTTCATGCTTGCGTAACTACCAGTTTTTTTTGAGGAAATTGTAGATCCGGACGAGATCTATTTTTCAGATGAGAGCTGTCAAACTCAAAACTGGTTATGACTAACTGTTCTTGACGTTCTGCAACTTAGGTATTTTTATATTTAAAACTTTACTACCTACTTTTTTCCAATTTTGTCATTTGCTACTTTGTAATTAGGCTACTTTGTCATTCTGCAAATTTTGACATTTTGTTACGAGAATTTATTGCACTTTTGATTATTTGCAAGGCGCGATTGAGCTGGTTATTTGAACAACCACACAAACAAGTGCGCCCTAGCTCTCCACCAACTAGTCAGGTGTAGATTTCAAAGCCCCGGGGCTAAAATTGCAGAGTCCAGCCCTAAAAAAAATAAAGATAGTTTGTAACCTACTCGTACTAATATGGGAGATGAACCACAGACCAAAGAATTCGCGCTCACGCGTACGCCTGAGAGCTTATGAGGTTTCGGTGCTCTGTGAGTTGAACGAATGGCCTTAAAAGCAAGAGGAAAAATATGACATATGAACATGACAAAAGGAATGAACAACAAAAATCGGTCAAAAGGGCCTCTATAAACTTTATTTTTGAACAATGGTTGCTTCTTATGTTATGTAGAACGTTGGGTTGAGGTGCTGTTATTGTAGGTACGCATTTCGTGGTAGTAGTACTAGGTGGGGGTAGGTAGAGTTCTATTTAGGTTCACTTTGGGTAGACATACCTAATTATCTACTACTATTACCAGCACCAATCTTTTAATTTAACCTCGTAACGCCCACGGTCCTCTATAAAGGACTCCTAGTGAGTAGTGATTCCGGCCCAGAATTATATTCAATTTCATCAAATAGTGACCCACGGTCCTAATAAAAGGACCTCAAATTAAACGTCATCTGGTAGTTTAAATTTCCTGCTCCGGAAGAAAATAAATTTTTGAACGAATACTAAGGATCTTTAAATATGCCGTGGACAAGCAATGGTGCCAACACAACAATAAAATATCTGTCACTTTTGACGTAACGTTGGAAAAGATTGCATCTCGCCATAGAGAAGGTAAGTAAATTCAAGTTTTTCTGTGTAATTTTCTCAATTACACATGTTGTTTTTATCAAAAACAATAGTTCAATTATTTCTCTCAATAAGTACACAATAATTTAAGGCAGGGGTGTGATATTGTGTAAAATAAATCGACGGCATGTTCCAAGTCCTTTATATAGGCCTTGTGGTTGATATGTAATATGTAGGTATATTTCTTTTTTTTTTTTTACTTAATTTTGTTTACATTTAGATGTTCTTAGGTTCTTGTTACCATTTACCTAGGATTTTTGATATTTAAGCTGAGTTTTCGAGTTTTATTTGCACTTAATTGTTTTTATGTGTATTTGATATCATACTGGGGTTTTTTTATCCTTTTTTCATTTTTTTTACTACTTTTTAATAATATATTGAGGCTTGTTATAAAAAGTTTGAAGAGTCTATTATAAATAAGAGTTAGGCACTGATAATTGTTAATTAAGTTTGACTTCATATCAGACTTTGAGCTTTTGGTATCTTTTCTTACCTAAATTTTGATAGTGATTCATCAGTTTATGTCAATTGTTGAATATATTTTATAAGTAAATAAATAAATAAGTATATTACAAAGAGTTCCGAAATAATTGTTAGTTTATATCCAAGCAGGGTTTTAGTTTGTTTTGTTTTTTATTTTGATTATTTTAGTACTTGAAGGATCTAATTGTTTAAAACTCAGGTTCAGTTTCAACTTCAACTTATCAAATAGGTATCTAATACTCTCTTTAGAACTATGATTGATTTCTTTTTGTAGTTACACTTATTTCAAAACATTTGAGACTAATTATTTTCTTGCATTTTTCAAATGTTTTTATTGCTATATGGGATAATAATAAAAAAAAATTGACATGAGTGGCATTTTTTCTTCTGAAACAGAGTTTATATACAGAAATGTACTACAACATTTTGAAAATAAAACAATCGCACCTAATTTTAATCACCCAGTCTTCATTATGAATTAATTAGGTTAAATATGTCATTTTTGAGAAGATTTTATCATGAAAATATCATTTTTAATAACTTACCTTTTTTACATACTGCAACCCGGAGTCCTAAAAAAAGGTAGCAAATATTGGCGCCTTTTTCTATCCTACCATCTTCTAAATATATCCCTTGTTACACCAAAAAAATCTGACGGCAATGCAAAGACCATAAGGCATAGTTTTTAATGATTGAATTCCTGGGCCGGAACCATTAGGTACTTTATGTAGGACCTTGGGCGGTTAGCCGTGGCGATCGTTTAAAACTCTGGGCGTTAGGAGGTTAAAGGGATTATTAGAACGTAAGTGGTTATATGCTCTTTGGGGATTATCAAAGGACAACTATAATCTGTTAATTGTTCTGGCGTTGTTGGAGGTGGTGCTGCTCAAAGTACGAACTAATTTTACAATTTTACGAACGATAATCTAATAAATTTCTGAACGTAAAACTAGCTGTCAGTGTCAATTAGGTATTGCAAAATTAAATCAAAAACAGCGGCTTATTTTCGTTATTTAGCTCTCATATACCAATAAAATACCTAATAAAGTATTATGTAAAATAATAAATTTGATCGTATTGCAGAACAAATTAATAATACAAAGAAATAATTTCCTATACAATAAAGGGTGTTTTAATTTGTCAGATTTTTTATTTCATTATTAACTACTCTTCTGTACCGCAGTTTCACCCACGTAAGCAGGCTTGTATGAATGATGTATGAATTAAATTCGGCTTCGGCTTTAGCCTTTGTCCCGATGGCTTTGTATGATACCTATCTTAGACGTCGGCGCCTCGGCGGTCATTAAATAATCTTTAGGAGGAGTGATGATGAGGCCAGTAGGCCGAGTGACGACAGTGAGGAAAAGGGTAGCTACCCGCCTGGTCGGGAGTTGTGACCAGGGGAACGACTGTTCCAACCGGACATGTTTGTAAGTTGTATACCTATATAGCGATCCGCGGAATAACTTCTATACCGCGTTTCAGGACTTGTATGTGGAGCGCATGCGCGCCGCCACAAATCCATGTCAGAAGCCTGCCAGTAGTAGCAGGCGCTGCAGGCGTTTTAAAAACTCTTACACCAGGGTTCCTTGACTCGGTGTCCCACTCGCAGAAGTAGAGGATTACAACACATACATTATACGCTTGTAGAAACATATTCCCAGCAAGATTCCCACGGGTAACGAATTAAAAAACTAATAATAGAGAATCCTAAATAGCTCAAAATATCTTTGGTAAAATGGCAACACTGTATTTATTGTCAAATGGAGAAATTCTTGACGTGTTATCGACGGACGATAACATGTGGAATGTATAAAAAGAATTTGTTACGCTAACGTCGGCTTATTTCGTTCATATCAAGTGTGAAAATATGTGCTGTAAATAATACATCAAGTGCTTCATGTTAATTTGCTAATAGATTGTAAAAATGATTCAAAATTACGGTGCAGTGACCCAGGCCCTATTGGGCACCTTATTGACATGGGGCCTGACTGCCGCAGGAGCCGGCTGTGTTTTCTTCATACGAGGGAAGCAAGTTAGTATGCTTTCTAGCCTTCTGTTTACATCTGAAAAGTTTATTATGTACCTTCCTGGCTCTTTGAAGCATGACTAACAGAACTCAATATTTTTATTTGGGGTGATATTTGCTGATCAGGCAGTTTTCTCCTAATGCAAACATAGACTGAAGCTTGAGAAAGACCTTATACTCCGCCTCATACATAGTTGCAGCTTAGAGCATAGGTACCTTTTCAAAGACTTGTAAATGAAATTCTTTACTTTGTGTTTCAGCGCAAACTTCTAGATGTATCACTTGGTTTCGCTGCTGGTGTCATGACTGCTGCTTCATACTGGTCTCTACTAAAACCTGCCATAGAAATGTGTGAACATTCCGGGAGTTATGGAGCAGAAGGACAATATGCATTTATACCAGTTTCTGCTGGTTTTCTATTCGGAGCTGTATTTGTATTTGGAACAGACCAGTTTTTGGACTATTTAGGAATTAGTTCAACAAGTATGATGATGTGTGAGTATAGATCAAAATATTTATTAAATTAACAACCTGTTTATTGACCTTCTGATTTGGTATTAGATCATTGCATTTATTATGTCATTGTTTTATTATGATTCTAACTACTTGCCTACTTGTTATGATATTTTATATTCTTTAACCAAAAGTTTTGATAAAATAAATAAATTGGCTGTAAACATATGAATGAACTTAGTATGATTGTGATTAATTGTGTAAAGTAAATGTCATCAATTTGGTCATGAAGTTACAATCAATAAGTAATTATTTTATGTTAGCTGATCACTTTTCATCAGAATTACATCAATCTTGCCTTAAATATACAGGCATTGATAATTAACAATAACTATTCATAACAGTCAAACAGTCACAACAGTCCACTGCTTGACATGGGCCTCATCCTATTAGGAGGGTATTTACTATACTGCAGGTGGATTGGCGAGCGCAGCGCATGGTGTTGTATTGAGAATAATACTTTAGATATGGGGTGATGCTATTCTTAGCCAGCACTAGATTACAAACATACATACACATATCACGTCTATAATCCCTTGCGGGGTAGGCAGAGCGTAAACAGCCGCAAAAAACTTCCATTACACCACGTCTGACAATGTTTGAGGGTCATTCGGAAAATTGTGTATTGCTGAAGTGACAGGTTGTCAAACAAAAAAAAATTGCAATACACACCCTCAAATCCCTTAGTCGCCTCTTACGCCCCATGGGAAAGAAATGGGCTGATGCTATTCTAAGCCGGCATCACACGGCAATAGCACTAGATTAAATATAGATATTTAGAATTTGTTATTTATTTAACTTTTCTTTAAATGTAGATAGATGTTTACTGTTATTATAATTCTTATCCCCTCTATACCCTTTTCTGCTGATAATATTTGTATTGCATCATTTAGTATACAAAAACTGCATGGTAAAATAAACAGGCTTCATGCAGCAATGTCAATAAAGTAAAACTATTTGCACTATAATATAATTTGATAGCAATTTTAACGTAAACCTTTTTTGCCACCTTCTACTTTCCTGATTATAACTAAAATATACTATGTTTCTTTTCCATGATATTTCCTGTTAAATACATGAATTAATTTCCATAAGGGTAATTCCATGTAACTTTGTACACCCTTATTTGATGAAAATCCCTAAATTATAAACAAGGCCTGGTAATATTTTATTAAAATTAGTATGTTTATTCATGAATCTAACAAATTTTGCAATTTATATGTGTGAGGCGGGTCTAACATGATTTGGCCTTTTCATATAATTATATTTTGCCGTGTGATGCCGGCTTTGCCGTGTGATGCCGGCTTAGAATAGCATCACTCCATTTCTTACCCGTGGGAGTCGTAAGAGGCGACGAAGGGACTCGAGGGTGTGTATAGCAATTTTAGGCGATGGGCTGACAACCTGTCACTATAGCGATACACAATTTTCCGAATGACCCTCAAATGTGTCAGACGTGGCGTAAATGTCCGTTTTGTGCGGCCGTTTATGCTCTGCCTACCCCGCAAGGGATAAAGGCGTGATATATGTATGTATGTATGTATATTTTGACAATTATGAAGTGTAGTGGCCATTAAATGGAATTGCCAAAAAATTCATTAATAATTCTGTTTGGTTGATGTATTACTTCAGTTGAGTATTTTATTGCTATGCATGATTATGATGAGCATAATGATAATGAAATTTTATAAAAATACAAAAAATATACTGTACAGAAGTGTAGTTAACTATTTGTATATTTAATTCAATTTAATCTTTATTATTTGTTTTATCATAAACTTAATTTTCACACAACAATAATTTAGCTAAAAGCAATAGTTAAAGATCTTATCTGGACTTATAAATTGCTACCTGGTTCTTAACAAAGATATTATCACTAACAATAAAGTAACGCATTATATTGCTGGGACTATAATGTTAAAGCATGAGGTATTATATAAACACTGATTCCTTAGTTTGCATATGCTTATATTCATGCTACATTATGATATCTGACTGAAGCACAATCTTTGTACCATTTATGAATATGTGTTCATAGAATGTGGGATTGGAATGGAATGGTCGTTATTTTGTTATTACTGCGATTGTATTAAGGCACATGAATATTATTACATTATAGTAATGATAAAGGACAATGACTCTTTCATGTCTATGGTATTTAGTTTGTTGACCTTATTATCTAATAGTAGTTTATGCAACTGTCGTATAATGGGGGTCATTAGAATGCGAGTGTCTGTTTATCACACGAGGCGCAGCCGAGTGTGATAATAGTTTGACACGAGCATTCTAATGCCTAATTATAGCAGTTGCATACACTATTTTATCTACACTCTCCAAAAACACTCAGAAACACTTTTCTAAACGTACGCACCGGCCATTGCAAGGCCCGATACAAGGACAAATTCAATACGAGAACGTAATATGGCTTGATATGAATTTTTAAAAATCTATACTTTAGCAGTTGTTTAGATGTGGAGTCTTAACAATAACTTAACTAAACAACTGAACAACATCTGAACAACAACTGAACAACATCTGAACAACAACTGAACAACATCTGAACAACATCGAAACAACAACTGAACAACATCTGTACAACAACTGAACAACATCTAAACAACATCCGTACAACAACTGAACAACAACTGAACAACATCGGAATAACATCTGAACCACAACTAATCAACATCTGAACAACAACAGAACAAAAACCTATTAAAACAACTGAACAACATCCGAAAAATGACCGTACAACAACAACTGTCAGGTGCGGCGATAAATAGCGATTTGAGTATTGGAAAAAAAAACTTCGTTTCATTTCTCAACTTTATCGTATTAAGAGTTTTGTCATTAAGTCATTACGCTTCTGTAATTTATAGTAAACCCTAGTTTTTATAGGCAGAATGCATAAAGTAGGTCATTATGCATCTGTTTTCGAATTCATAATTCGAACATTATGCGACGAGTGTATATAAAAGAAATTTGTTGTTTGATTGCAATACTACAAATATTTATAATTACTGCATATTTAACGAGAAAATTTTAATTTTGTATTTATATAAATTGCGTGTCCTAACCAGCCAGACACGGACGGGTAGACAGAGCCTGTGAATAGAATGTATTATTTTATAAAAATTTGCATAACCTTATGCCTAAGGGCAAGAATTGAACTTTTATGATCACCCTTCTTCGTTTCGTTTATTTAATAGAGTTTCCCATAAACCTCTTGAAATTTTAAAAGGTTTCTAAAGATGAAGTACATTTACTTATGATGGAGCTATCCTTAACTAAGAACCAATATTGCTTATTCCAGCCATGACAAAGAGCAACAACTCGAAAGAGAAGCTCGAAGACTTAGAGATGATGACTGCATTGAACAAGCCAATTAATCCCTCGAGTGTGGTGACGGTGGACGGTCCCCCGCCGCCGCATGAGTTCGCGGACTGCATCAGCAACCAGCACACGGCGCAGCGCCGCAGGCATCACCACTCCCACAACTCGCTGGTCAGTATTTTTGAAGTCTCTTTCTTTTTCTTGTGGGACACCGACTCCAACAACCTGATCAAACCTCTATAGGCCTCTGACATGGTTGTGAAACGACCGCAGTCTAATCATAGACAGCAACCGGGACCGACGGCTTAATGTGCCCGCCGAAGTACGGAACCATGTTTCTTTTCCTACAGTCAGATGGTTCAGTTCAGCCTGCAGTGTCTTCACCAGACTGGGAACAAATTCACAAAGAGATGTTTTTAAAGTCAAACACATCAACTCTTGACTCTACTCAGCAGCAGATAAGCCTGAGAAAGTGTCGAAGGTGGAACCAATTCGGTCACCTGACAACACAAAATGACACTGGCATTTCTACACGCCCAGGGAACACAGATAGCGCAAGACAGGCGGCCTATTGTAACCTACCTACCAACTGGTTTACGGCGATTGGAACCGCAAAACAAGCAATACTTTATATTTTGTCATGGAAACCCCATTTCTTTCCCGTGGGAGTCGTTACGTTACGGCACGTTAAGCAGTCGGTCCCGGTTGCTGTCTATGACTACTTTGAAAACAGTTGTGTATTATCTTAAAATAAGATGTAAACGCAATACAATATTTGCTGTAATTAAAGTTACGGGTTAAAGTGCCAAACACAGGCACATTTGTTACTAATTGTGAAAAAAAATTACCGTGAATATTTCATAAAGTTTGTAGGCTGTTATTGTACTTTAACATAAATTTAATATCGTTTATTTTGCACTCACAGTGGTTTTTTATTTTTATTTACTTTAACATAATACCAAAACTTGTGCAAAGTACGTTCTGATGTATTGTATCATGAAGAGTTATAACTTTTCGGGAGGCAGCAATCGCCTTAAGTGAGATCATTCAGCTTGGCTACTTCAAAGACAAAGTCTATAAATCTAGGAGTCAGATATTGCAATAGCTTTTGTAAAGGTAATTTTTGGTGACTAAAATATAAATTTTATAAAATTAACCATAAAATAAAATATACATTCATAGAAAACTACTAATAATTATACCCTATGCAATGTTAACTTTATAATGGTCATAAAAATATTAAAGGAGATCGCACGATGTCGTGATAGTTGGTATAGGTATATTTATTACATAAGTAGGTAATTAAATTAAACTACTGAGCTACTTGTTTTACGAGTAACCTTCCGTCTAGTGATTAAAAAGGATAGATTGATTTTTATCTTCATGCAATTCTTCTAGCATCAGAAAGGTTTCAAAATTATGATTGATCATAGCAAATTTTTACAGTATGAAGTGTCTTATTCCCGCGAGAAACCGGGCATCGACGGGTGTAGCTGCTACATTTCTGCACATCACCATAATATGTGTCGTGAAAAGACGATAGACTCTCCTTTCATTAACTAAGAATTAGTTGAGGAAAAGTCCTATAAAAATCAAGATCTACTTTCTTTACCACAAACGCTTCATCGAAGTGTTTTAATAAACCAATAAATTAATTTGATGCCGGCTTAGAAAAGCATTACACCATTTCTCTCCCGTGGGTGTCGTAAGAGGCGACAATAGGACTCGAGGGGTGTGTATTGCAATTTAGGCGATGGGCTGACAACCTGTCACTATGGCGATACACAATTTTCCGAATGACCCTCAAATATTTGTCAGACATGGTGTAAATAGCAGTTTTTAGCGGCCGTTTACGCTCTGCCTACCCCGCAAGGGATAAAAGGCATGATATGTATGTGTGTGTGTGTGTAAAAAGAATAAAATATACGGCCTACATATAAGAATATTATTTAACCTTTGATGCGGGCCAGAAAGGTTACCATTCTGTATAGATTACGTCTACAAGTTAAACATAAACTTCACAATTCAAAGTTTTAAAATAAAGGCTCTATAACGTCAATGAACAATTACATTCCAGGCAAAACACAGCGAGAACGGCGAGGGTGACCGGCGGGAGAGCGACTCCAGCTCTTTGGCGGCGCGAAAGTCTCAGTGGAAGCGCATCATGCTGCTAGTGGTGGCCATCACGGTGCATAACATCCCCGAGGGGCTGGCCGTGGGCGTTTCCTTCGGGGCAGCCGCTGCAGACCCACAGAACTTCCAGAAGGCCAGGTCAGTTGATCTCATATACCTACATTATTCTTACACAATTTTTACCAAAATATATATTTATATACCTTTTGGAAAAATTTTAAGTACACATTGATATTTGAAGAAATGACAGCAATATTCTACCCATATTTGAAACTAAGATACAAAATTATTACCAAAATAATTGATAACAGATAAACCACCTCACTAAAACATGCTAAACAAATTGTACCTCACAACGCCATCTATATGCATTTAACATGAAATTACTCATGCAGTAAGGAACCTAACGTTTCAAGAGTGTTTCACTGCCATCTATGGATAAATTAAAGTATTACTAAGAAGCGAAAGACGTAAGTCAGCGCTCGCGCAACTTGTAGCGATCAATGTTGCATAGAGGGCGCCAAAGTTTAGGTTTTTGGAAAATATTTCAATTTTTTTTTTTTCATAATTTACTGCTTTAATGATCGCTAAATTACTAAATTACATCATCTCCTGTCTGGGAAACTCATTAAAGTATGTTTAAAACTCGCAAAGCGTAAACTTTGAGGTGTCAATTTTATTTTTTGCGCGAATCTTACGCGTCATTGTTACCCATTTTTTACATTTTTACGTAAATATATCGGCTGTGCGAAGAATTTTATTATATGAACTGGGGAAGAAGATTGTTCCGTTTAAAAATGTATTACCTATTAGGAAGAATATCACATAAGGAAATAGTTTGGAATTAGTGCGAGATCGGTATGTGTGTCGTGCGGGGCGGCCGAGCGGCTGTCGGCCATTTTGTTACGTCAACAAGGAACGCGAAGCACCGTTGGAGCGGCGGTGCTGCAGGAATTTCATTGATAAGTCGCAGGCAAGAGCGGGACAGACAATGTGGCCAACCAATGTAGCGACATTGTAGCTAAATCTTGCTATTTTTCGGACTCGGGTAGCCACATTTTGATGACGGCGCTAAATAAAAAAATAATATAAATTAACAGATTATTCAAACTTAACTAAGACTATGGCCTGTTTATTAGTAAATTAGGCATTTTTTACACTTTTTTAATGTAAGTACGAATATTTTAGTTAGATCACAAGAAATAATTTTAGATATTGGGCACCGCTTATACTACGCAAAATCAAAGAAAGATACGATATTTTTATAATTTTTTTTTTTTATTGTTTACCATTTTACCTATTAACGAGACTAACCCCATGTAATAGTCGTGCTCACCTGCAACTGTTTCTGTTTAAAACATTATAATGTACCTACTTACCTGGTAGGGAGTTGGCAACTCTGACGACGGGTTGCAGCTAGACTCGCCACCGCTACCGCTCTACATACCGCTATTAATTGCAGCCTCAATATTAAACAAATATTCCAACAATCCCATACTTAGATACTTACATGACTTGTCAATTCACACAAATCCAATCATCATTCCCAAACTTTCGCTTTATTTATTTAGTTCTATAGAACTCTATTATTAGGTGCATTACTCATCATTTCCGTCTTCGCATGACTTTTTAGTTTTCTCGTTTTATAAATTTGTCTGAGATAAAAGCAGCAGAAAATTGTCAAGTCCCGGCTCATCGAACGTTTGGCATGAAGCGTCACACGCCTACCTACTTAGTCTGTTGGCATACTCTCCTTTCCTGACATAAAATATTTTCCATTCTAAAACATTTTTCCTATTTCTTATTCTGTATTTACACATACGTAACCATAACCCATTGTCAGCTAATGTGTTAACCCTTAAATATTTAATTTCAATTATATCTACCTATTGTGAATGAGTATTAAGTACCTAGCTTTTGTAGTCGAATGTGGCCGAAAGATATTAAGTTTGATCGTCTAAATAGGTATGTTCGAGCAATTATATCATAGCTCTTAATTAGGTAGGTGTCGAAACGGAAGTGCGGTTTGTGCGCGAAGTAGTGCGGTGGCAGCGGCGGTGGCAAGTACAGCCGAGTCGCAAAGCGACCAACTGTATTGGCGAGGACGGTTCATTTGAAGTTGCGTCGTGTCGAGCCAAATCGCGTGGCAGGCCTCGGGGCGTTGACCCGGCGCGGACGCCGCCGCCCGACCGCCCGGCTCAGCCGCCGAGACGCTGCCGTCACCGCCGCCGGTGAAACTATTTCACTGAAAAATCCGGCGCGCCGTATCATTGAAGGCAACCTTGGCGATTTGTCGCGTCGTCTGTACGCGTGGGTGCCTCTTAACATATTCATAACCGTTAAATATTGGCACCTCTCGCCGATGTACACAGCAGTGTCCGTCGCACTTCATTTACACTGCTCGACTCAAATCTGTTACTCGACAGACTGTGCACTCGTCTTTAATCTAATCATCGATAATATATTACGGGGTGTAAGGGACAGTGTACCAAAAACTTTGCAGACGTGATCAGACCATTAAACTGAACAACTTTTACTCTGATGTCTATGTTCGGAATAACCTTTTTTTTCGAGTTTCTATACAAAGTCAGTCAGATCGGGAATTTTGTTTAAGAGGTCGATTTACTTTTCTTGTTTAGCAACATATCCATAGAAAAAAATTGTTTAATTTCATGGCCTGATGATGCCTGCAAAGTTATCGGTACGCCGTCCATTACATCTCGTATGTATAATTCTATTATTTCATCATTATTTCAGAAGTCAGTCACTTTCCATCAAGTTTCAGCAATTTAATAGTTCATTACCTAGGTACATACATTTCGATGTAAAACGGTTGGTGGCCCGCCTTTGTATGCAAAATTAAGTTCTTTTGTAATATCTTTTTTATGCAATCAGTTTGAAACTCCACAAATTGATAAATTGATGAAGACTTGCAAAATCGTCAAACGTTTTAATGTTTCCGTAATGGGCTGTCCAAGATCAGCTACGCGAATTGCACAATAACAATGGATAAGCTTAAATTGTTTTCAATCAAAACGTATGAATTTCGAAAGTCAACCGCGGGATGGATACTTTCCGTATTATCGGATATCTTGCTTATGTAGCTTGGCGACGGTTGTTGGGCGATAGTCATTTTTGTTAAAATCAATCTATATCGAGGATTAAGACATTTTAAATGGGACAAAGAGAGCAAGGTATTGCAGGCAAAATACACTGGTAGAGCTAGGCAACAAACTGCAGTCGTCATCATCATTTAGTTATTATTTAGATGTGACAGCGAGCAAATCACAGGACCGATACATTCGCTTGTTCCGAATGCTAGCCAGACTGATTCACAAAGCACTCGATCACTTTGATGGTGCAGATCTAAAGCATTATATATTTTTGGCACGCGGTCGCCGGCAATCCGCAATCCGTGGTTCGCGGTCCACAATCCTCGCGCCGCTACAGGTAATGGCGGCTAACGAGATAGCGGCCGACAATCCCTTTGTTCCCGCTTGTTATGCAGATCGCGCCCGCTTATTATACAACTAATTGCACCGCACCTTCCCGTACCGACCCGCCAGCTTAATTACTCCACACCTTTATCAAGATAACGCTGATCCGCGTATTTATCTTGTTGTAATCCCTTGTCTTTCCGAGAAAGAGAGAGATGAAGCTGTCCCGATTTCGCAATTAATGCCATTAGATTTCCCATAACACGCTGCTTGTTGAGTTAATGGTCCGAAGCTGTTTGAAGACCAGACTCGGAGCATTGATTGCAGTTCAGGGCTACTTAGCTTCGCGAAATTGGGCACGAAGAGCATTTATGTATCAAAAGTTCTCGCATGCGTGGGTTCTTCCGAAATGGTCAATAATAACAGTACGTTTTCGCCAGCGCCCCTAATTACAGGTTATCCGTCCCGATGTTTTTCATAAACGAAAGCATCTTGCAGCGGCCGTTCATTTCGATGAGGGGCGATAAGACGGTCGATTTAACGTCGTAGTTAGTCGGTATGAAGCCTGTATAACCCTTTATTACACGTCCCTGAAAACAGGATCAGATACAGCATACATTGCTTCTCTTGGGCATATTTATATAATGACATACACGAGAACCAGCATTGCACGCCGAACAAGGCCCTGTTGGCAGGGTCGTTTAATAGGGGTTTAAGTACGGCGCTGGTGCCTGCGGGAATAGCTGGTGCGCGCGGGCAGAGCAGCGGCGGGTGAAAAGTCTTATTACACAGCCCTGCCAACAGAACCTGATTCAGCGTACATTACTAGTTATCTTGTACGTGTCATAAAATATGTTAAAGATACAAGCAATGTGTGCCGAAACAAGCCTCGTTGCAAGGTAATAAAGGTTGAAGACGCGGGCGCAGCGGGTGCGGGTGGCGCCCGCGCATAATGGGAGTCGGCAACCGCTTTGTACCCGCCGCTGTTATTATGCAGATTAACACCGCCGGGAATTTGTTCAAATATCGTAACAAGCGCTCCTCCCGGCGCCGGCGCCGCTCGCGCTGCAGTAATTTACGATTCAAGCCTCGGGAATGTGTCGGCGTTTGCTCCTACCACGGATTTTGAAGCTGTTTTGTCGAGTTTTAAATTACGCCCTGCCAGAAATTTACACCACGCCTTGGACGAAATCAAGATTGAAGGTTTTTCTTTTTGCACGTTTCGGCGATTAACTTTCTGATTAGGTTAGCGAGTTTGCGGTAACAAATTTGCAACAAACTCATGTTTATTATTATGTTTGGAGGAATCTGCTTTGATTTACTCAAAATTTTTTTTTCAAGTAACATTGATTTTTTTTTATTACCATAGAACTACCGATATTAAAAATAAATATCTAATTATCCATAAATTCTCGTATTGGGTAATGGTAAAAGATGCAAAATATGAATATAGGTAAAATATGCTTTAAAACCGTAAAACCACTTAGCTCCACAAATCTCCAGCAACTGTGTTTTTAAAGGGTGGACTAGCGTTCGAAATAGATCAATTTTACCCTAAGGATGTGAAATGTAATTATGATATATTGTAAAAAATTATGGTAATAAACTGATTCTAATCAAATGCTTTCGTCTTAAGTTCCTAGGAGGAATCTGGGCTAATTACCTGCTTGAAATATTTCCTGTTATTTTAATTACACTTATCTAAACAAATGAGAAAAGTTTTCCTTAACATGAAAAGTTGTACAAACATGCGGCGGCAGTGAAGCTGCACGGGCGCAGGCAGGCGGGGTGGAAGGAGGGGAGAGTCCGGGGTCCGGCCGCATTCCTGCAAAGCCTCCGACCTCCCTGCGTCCGCCGGTCGCCGCGCCGCCGCCGCGCCGCACCGCACTCGCGCACGCGACGCGCAACTTCAGGAAATTTGGATTTCACATTCTACTGAACTAAAATAGGCAGGCGCTATAAGAGGCTCGCCTGGCTTGCAAATGATAGTTGGTCAAGGTATACCCTCCTAAAGAAGTCTGGTGCCCACTATTTGGCGCCCCGTTTTGACCGAGAATAGAGTCAAAAGCAAACCCATTATTAATTAGTAAAAAACATAAAAAACAGGTATATATCTACCTACTGCCTTACATTATGCTGAAATGCACTGCACTTATCTCTCTTAAGAATAAAAGTCAATTTTCCGCTATTTTTGAGATCACCATCGCCCTTTTTGGGGTTTATAATTTTTTACGTTGACTGTTTGCAAACTACATTTGACACAACAAATATTTTGCTTATTTTGCATAAAGCCGTCGGAATAAATTAATAGCACGAAAACTCGACATATTTGGCGCCACTGTGGTACTCCTACTTTTTGTAGCAAGAAAAGTCGCCTTGAGTCTTCGTTCGTTATCAACTGCTATCTCCATTATCGTAGGCGTGTACCGCCTTGTAATTTGTTGTTATCTTGACGACATACCTGCTGTCGACGCGTCTGAAAAATCAGTGAACCCGATCCGTGTTTTGTCTGGAGTCTGTTGTTGAGCTTGAGCACCGCACCCGTTCGCCATGTGGCCAGAATGCGCGAAGCCATCAGTGCTGCCAGATAACTCGTAAAATAATCAAACTATTCTTTATTATGTTATTAATAGAAATTCCCAGTGATCACAACCAAAGGCTCTGATCTAAAATTAGTTTAGTCGGGGGTAGTAGTTCTTATTATGCCCCATTATATTACCCCAGCTTATGCCCTATGCTACGTTTCGGTAGCAGTATCTACGTTAACTACTAAATGTGGTGCTGACTTACTTTGTAGGTCTCATACAAGCTGACAGACCTATGAATTTAATAGATGTAGTTGCATCGTAAATTTTTTTCTCCTGGCATTTTACCACCACCAATAAATCCTTCAGAGTTTCTAGTGTTTTGGTATGAGTGTTTCTAGTATCTTGGTATGAGGTTTTGGCGGTGAGTAGATAGTATGCCTTGAATACGTAATGATGATCACCACACCAATCCACTGCTGCACAAAGGCTTCCTTCAGGGTAAGCCATAAGGCACGATTTTCCGTTTTCTTCATCCAATCACTACCAGTCGTCGTCTGTAAGTCATCGTTCCATCTGGCCAAAGAGCGTCCATCGCTACGCTTGCCGAGGCGTGGCCTCCACTTGAAACCCCGCTTACTCCGCCGTCCATCGGTTCTGTGACAGATGTGGCCAGCCACTGCCTCTTTAGATTATTACACTACCAGATTATATCTGTTACTTTGGTCTTTTGCGGGATGATCTCATTCCGGACTTTATTCACTAGCGAGATCCTGGACATAGACCTTTCCATAGCTTTCTGAGTGACATGTAGCCGGTGGGGCAGTTTTACTGTCAGGTCTCAGATCCGTAGTTCATGTCGGCACTGAGCGAAGACCTTGGTGACTCCAGAATATACTATTACATCTTCCTAAAAGCTGCCTAGCCCAGTCAGCACTCTTCTGGTGACAGCAAAGCCTCAAAGTTGTCTCGTCCCAACTGTAATTTGATCATGATCAGTAATCTGCCAATCTTTTTTCAAATGATTGAAACAGCTCAGTGTAAT